>BPLR01017888.1:0-336616 GCA_021605095.1 Caerostris extrusa | reverse complement strand
AGTTACGTATTGTTGAGGATTACCTAAAGTGCATTTTAATTCGCATCCTCGTCAAATGGTCAAATGCAGCTAAGTTTTCACATTACTTTTCGAAACCAAAATGTCCCATAATAATGTCACATATTTATTCAAACTGAGTTGAGGACACTTAAAATCAGGTTTTTTTATCAATATTTATGCAGTGACTTTTATGAATTTCCTTATACATAACTTTTAATGTACATTGCTGGCTGTTATGTAAACGTGCCGTACAAAAAAATCATTTGATGCATTAAACTACGCGCCAGAGCTATAGCCTTTGCTCTTGCTTTCAACCTGTCTAAAAGAAATATTTTATATTGTTTATTGAACTAAAATGTATTTTTTGAATATTTAAATTTTACCACAGGAGTAACGTGATTTAAAGAAACTTACCTTTAAATGGTATTACCCCAAGTATCTTTCAGATATACAGCACAGAGAAAAACCTTTTGATTAGACAATACAGTATTTTTATTATATATATATCTATATATATATATATGGCATCTCATTTTTCTAAGCTATTTTTGTTAACCGGTAATTCATTTGTCAATTTTTTTTTAAAATTTTCTTTCTTCTTTTTTTTCTTCTTCTTTTTTAAATATTTTCTGTTTTATATGCAAAAAATTTTAAAAACATTTTTCTTCATTATTTTTTATTTGTTTATCTGAGATCTTTTTTCAGACTCTCACATTTGCATAATCACAGATTCCTAATATATTGAAAAGGGACCTTGTAACAAGCGATCTTGCAATCTAATCAAGTGTAACTAAATTGAAGTGGATATTTTTGAGTTGCATAAAACATTTTGCTTAATTGGCAAGCTTTTCTTTTCATGCGAATATCGTTTTCATCATAGAACATGTACATAATTTCGTTTCAGGAACTTAATATATATCTTTTATTAAAAGTACAACATTCTCTCCAAGAAATTAGGTTGGCTATGAAGAACACAAACAAAAGAAAATGTCCCTTAATTACAGAAAATTAAATTTTAAAATAAGAAAAGTGAAAATATCATTATACTCATGGTTTAAATTTTGATTAGGAATATTTTTTGTGTTACCATACTTTTGGGATTGGCTAATAATGAATAATATTTTAAAATTATTATGAATGAAAATTAATTAACTAGATTGATGGCATTTCGCCTTGTACATCAAATTGTATACTGAAATTTCAAAAGACAAGGAAGATTTTAAAAAAGAAAAATATATTTATCTAAATTAAGAACTATACGGAAGAAACAAAATCTCTTACTTATATACAGCTAATTAATGGAAATTTACTTAAATTAAAAATAAAATAAATATAGGCCAGATAAAAAACAATTAAAAAAGCAAATCGATTAAACGTTTGTGAATTTGCAAATTCTTGAATGAATAGAAAATAGAATACAGAAATATTTTGTTCAAAATTAGTCATTTAATTCAAGAGGTGGTAGGGTAGCTTCTAAATATTCTATATAACATAATATTATTAATAGTGACTTGTTTGCATATAATTATTCAATTATTTTAAGAACTATAACTTGAGAATTTTCATGTTGATAGTTGTCAACAATTCAAATAAGTTTTAAATTGATACCCATAAATGATTACACAGAAAATAATACCAGTGTTTTCTAGAGCCCAAAATTCTTCAACTGATGAAATGGGTATTAGAGAAATCAACATATTAAAGAAATACTTTTATACACACGCCTTGCCAAAATAAGCTTATATTTATAGTATCCTTCTTTCTAAGAATATTTTTCCGAATAGAATTTTTAATAACTGAAATAAATGGAAATATTTAGTTACATATGTAAAACCATGCAAACTATGGAATTTTAATTTTTTCCGTTGAAATGTTCAATAAAATCTTTTACAAAATTTCAACTAATGAAAGAATAAAAAGAATGTACGATTTTTTATGTTACATTTTAACGTCAGTCCAAGATATTTAAATGCATGTAAAAACGTTAATTTTTTTAAATTCTGTACTTAATATATTTCGTTAAATAAACTGCTGTATATATAAGAATGACAAATAAATCGATCAAAGAATTCGATTCGATAAATCGATTCTGTGAATCTATACAAATGGCTTCGCTCGATCGATTCATCGATGGATTCATGGGCCAAATATGAAGAAGAATAGTGTAAAAAACTGTAATATATATTTTCCGACATAATTAAAATTTATTTTGGCTTTGAGAGTTAATTTTATTAAATAAAATTCATTTTGAAAATATTCGTTTCATAATGAAAAATTATTAATACATTAATGTAAGTTATAGGTGCATTTCCATTGGCAACGACGCTAACGCTAGCTTTGCGAATTAGATTAGCTATCGAGAATGATTGACAATAGAATAAATTAATCACTACTGTCAATCATTCTCGATCGCTAATCTGATTCGCCAAAGTTAACGTCGCGTTAGTTGTCACGTTGCCAATGGAAATACACCTATAAACTCACATCGAAGTATTAATAATTTTTCATAGGCGAAACGAATATTTTCAAAGTGAATTTTATTTGATAAAAATAAACTTCAAAGCCCAAATAAATTTTTATTATGTCGGAAAAATATATTTTCCAGTTTTTAAGAAATTTTGCACTTAATATTTTTCCTTATATTGAACATTCTCTGTTTGTATAAAACATATCAACATTCGAGTGGATTAATCTCTGAGTTTTGTTGACTTAATCAGCAGAAAGTATTATAATTAGTCCGTTCAAGGCAGAAGATCATAGTGAAGATTTGTAGATGTTTTTAATCATGAGATTTTCTTATCAACTATGAGTGTGAGAAGTTGCCAAATATGAATGATGAAAATGAACTGCGGAGTGATCTTGTCAGATATTGTAAGCGATAAACGACATTGAAACGGATATTTTCTTTCCTGATAATTTAATTTCTTCAGAATCATGGAGAGAGTTAACTTTTGGATTTTGAATGAATCAATTTATTCATTTTTAACTATATAAAATTAATCATTTCATAAATAAAGGTAATATGATATTGATATCTTTCATCATTTATTCTCATAATGAAAATTGAGAAAATTCAAGAGCCAGACAATCATCTAATAATTAAGCAATATGAATTATTATAACAAAAATACAAATAATTTAAACTTTTATTGTCATAATCTACTCCTCAGCAATTGATTAATTAAATTTTAATTCAATATTAAGAATTACTATTTAATTCAAAATAATATGAATTTTAATTTAATATTTTAAATCTATATTAAATTAAGATTTATAAAGGTGTAAATTTTATTAGGAAAATATTATAAAAATGCATGTGACAAAACTTGTGAAATTAATTAATTTTTAATATTTCTTTTAATTAATAAAACATTGTTCAAAATACTTTTTTTTTATTATAACAAATATGCACAAATAAATAAATCAGTGTGTGTGTCTGGCTGTATTCCTTATAACTTAACAATTCTAACACTGAGAAATTGAATTTTTCACTAAGTGCATTACTTTTTTTTTCTCTGGTGTGTAGCCAAAGACCATGGAAAAAAAAGTTTAATTTTTTTAATTAAAAAATCCCATAATTTTTAAGACAGTTAATGTATTATAACAATTTATATAAAAATAGCAATGTATTATAATACTAAATTTAAATCAATGTTTTACAACAATTTATATTCACCACAATATCAATAATTTACCGCTTTTAAATGTAAATACTCAATTGTATAATATATTCAAGAATTGTTTACTCAACATTTGCGAATAGGAAATGATGTTATGTCTCTTTTACGTGATCTAATTTATGTTTGTGAATTCTAATTTGCAATTAATGTATTTTTATTTATAATTTAAATTTATGAATTTTTGTTTTCATTAAAATAATTAAAAATTATATATTATGTTATGCAGAGAAGACAGTCAACATCGGGTCATATTATTTAGCTATTAATAACTATTCCGTCATTACTAAATTGCATACAAAAATTACTCCAAAATTGAATTTTATTTTTAAAATAATGATAAATTATTGTTAATTATTAAAGTATCTAAGTTTGAAAAAGCAAATTTTGTTGGATTATCTTATTCAGAGATAAAAAAAAAAAAAAAATTCAAACTAAATAGCAGCAAATCACTACTTCATTTATTACTACTAACAACAATAGTTAAGTCAGAATGTTTTAACTCTCATTGATTATATAAAACAAAAGGTTTAAGAAAATAATTTTAATTCGTATTTATTTAATTAATTAATTTAATAATTTTAATTAGCTATATTCAATATTTTATTTAAGAATGAAACCCCAAATGAAATAAAAACACTTAGATACAACTCTCACTTTTTTTTCGAGATTTACTTTTTAGTAAAACAAAATGGTTCCGCATTAGCAAAAAAATTCAAAGAGTTTTGTAGACAGAAACAAATTCTCTGGAGAAAACAATCAACCATCTCTGCGTTGACAGAGAAGAAAACATAAAGTAGAAAGGAACTCGTAGAAGGAATAAAGTAGAAGAAAGTTGTTCCTAAAAAAAAACAAAAAAGATTCATTGTTGAAATATTGTAGGGTTGATACTGTTTGCAATGAAAGGAGAGACATTGTTTTTTTTTTATGTTATTGCTCGTTAAATGTGTTACGTTAATGGATTGTTGCTGAACAACAATGGGACGACAGTTTAAAGACTTCAAACGCGAAGTAGACAGAAGGTTCGAGTGATAATATCAAAAGAAACAGTTAAAATTTCTTAGCTCTATGTGAAAGAAATGTGACAAAGATTAGTGAGCATATTATACGAATATCATACACAGTCATTTTCTACGACATTAGTCTTAGTGTCTTAATCATACACAAAAAAAAATTATGACCAAATTATAAATTTCATTAGTTATTTGGTAGAATCTGCAGAAAATTTAAAACATATAAGCAAATGAACTTTTCGTGACAGATTTTTTTTCCTAACAAAAATTGATCAGTAAAACTTATTAACATTTATCCTAAGCTATATATTCCTATTTATCTTTTACTGTTGTGGAGAAACAGATTGCAAGTCAAATACATATTTGTACAACAGTACAAGTACCTTAGTTATTTTCATTTTAATAATATTTTTCTCATTCTGCTACATGAAACATCACGAATCTTCCGATTCATGTATAATGTTGTGTAAAAATGTTGTTTTTATCTATTGGTTTTCTACTATCAAATGTATACCAATTCTCCTAAGTGTTTTTCCCGGTTGACACATTTCCTTTTGTAAGTCTCAATATAATTTTCTATACATTTACTCAATATAGTATGTTCGTATTTATTAGAGGATTACTAAGGTTAATGTTTATAATTAAAAATGAGGAATTCATAGACAATAAAATTGATCTATTTTAAATAATAAAAACTCTACAAAATAAATATAATTTTTTTACGATGTTTTCTTATTGTTCAAAATAAATTTTGTTTATCCAGTTTCATTTAGATACTTATTTCAGATACTATATACAGTAAAAGAGTAAAAGTTCAAGGAGTAATTACATAATCTTCCATTAAGGAAACAAAGAGCATGCCTAGATGACATATTTGGTTCGGCAGCCGATGGAGTTTAGAACGAACGAATTTCTATTTAAAAATTATCATTTAATTTTATAATTAATCAATTTTAAAATTTTACTTAACAAAATAATGTTAAGAAAGCGCTTGGTTCTATTTAGTTACCTTGTATATAAGCACAAAAAATACATGCTTTAAATTAGTGTTTGTTATGCATTATATTATACCATTGAATACTTCTGAAACCATATAAACCACATTACTATGATTAGGATAGTTTAAATCTCTTTCTAAGTCTCTCAGATTACTTTTAGTACATACAGCAACTCAAATACAAAATTCAAAATACAACTACAATGACTATAATAACAGAAATGCGATCGATGTATTATCATAAAATGCATTGTAACTTTAATAAACCGTATAGCAGCAAATACTTTTTCATTTATAGAAAATTAATCAAAATTTAGGGATTATTGCTTTCAAATTCAGTAGCTAAAGAAACACAAATGTCAGAACAATTGCGTCAGTATTCTTATTAACAAATAATTTTTATTTTAAAAAAACAAATCTATTCCAAATTCAGACCAGATGATTTGAGTGAATATTTAGAATACAAGAATGTAAAACTTCGTTAAACGACGCCAAACAGAAGTAAGAAATTTTTTTGATAAAGACCCTAAATCAGATCCACATTAGATGCGGTTAGGTAAAATTAATGATTTAGAAGATCATATTGAGAACAAATAATAAAAAGAGTGTGCGAGAGAGATATTAGTTATTTTTAAAGTTTATTCTTATACAATGATAGATCAGATCACTGAGAAAATGTAAATTAGGTCAAAATTTTACTGCATTAAAGCAACAGCAAAGAAATAGAAACTTGACCAAATTTGAATAAAAATTTTTCTTAAAAGATACAAATATATAATATTAATGTATATAAAATGGAAAGAATTCTTTGACAACAAATTATTCTCCTAAAATTCACAATATCTTGTTTTATCAAAAATTTCATAGTAGAACCATTTATCATACATTAATGTGTAAAAATTATATGTACTTTTTCATACTACTTGCACTTATAACTAACTTAATTTATCACTAAAAATCGGAATAGAATGGTAAATCGTTAAAATAAATTAATATTTTAAATTCTGAATTCAATTCTTCAATAATGTCGAAATAGTTTTTAATTTTAATTGTAGATAAATTGACAACACTGAATGATAAATTATAAATCAGTTTTCTGTTTGCTTTTTCTAATTTGGAAGAAACATTCCGTAAAAACATATATTGAAAGCGTTTATTTTTCCTAAAACAAGGAAATAAAAATTATTTTTAAATAATCTAATGGTACTAGTAATTTTTTTTTTTTTTTACCAGAATTTAGTTATTTGAAGAAAAAGGTCATCCAAGAATTCAATTAATGTATGTTTTATTCTTATACACATTTGGCGTTTTCATACGTAAAGTGATTATTATATAAAAATTAATTTTAAATAAATTTAGCTCAAGAGTACGAAGTGAGAATTCAAATATAAAATTAACTGTTGAATAAAAACTAAAATAACAGTTTAAAATGTTTTTGAAACTTAATCATATTTGCTCTGAATAAATATGCACTATTCCAGCTAAACTTATGAAATTTCTTTACTAAATGATAAAGTACTTTGAGATATACAGCTGACTTAATTGATTTAATATCAATTAAAAATTTTTCTTGCTAAAATCCAAAAATGCATTCAAAAAAAGACAACTAAATATTTTATTTTCCTTCTTATAAACCTTTTACTGCTAGCAAGAATCCCACAATACCCTTTTTTTTTTCCGTTCTTCTGTTAGTAAGAAAAACCAGCCAAAAAAACTTATCGACGACTGAAGCATTTTATGAGAACCTAGATAGGAACTGCGGACCTCCCACAGAGCTAGCTATCCAGAGAGTTTTCTTTTCAACAAGAGCTGTTTTTTCCCCCATCAACCAGAAGCTGTGTTATTCCGAAATCTATCGCACAAAGTTCTTTAATTCAATTTAATTAAAAGTAAAATGAATTTTAAATCTCTGCTATTCATAGTGCTCTTTACTGTATTGATACAAAATATTGAAATTAAATAATTAATTTGAATTAGCTAAAATTGAAATTAGATGGCTTTCAATTTCTGTTATCTTTGTTTTTGAACAAATGTCAAATTAAAGGTGATAAACATTTTTGAAACAAAATCCGAGGAAGAAAATGAAAATATCTATGTAATTAGCTGTCGATTTCAAAATGCCATTGAAAGAAGCAAAATATTTCTATTTCTATAGAAGAGTAAATAAAAGAAATGTAAAAAAAAAAAAAAAAATTTTTTTTTGTTAATTTTTAAATAATTTCAAGTAAATCTTAAAAATATTTCATGGTTTCCTGTGAATATAAAATAATAGACCCTTCATCTATAATAGTATAGAATTTATAAAAATTGACATTGAAAATTCTAGTTAATAAAAAGCAAAAAAATTAATTATATTGCACTTCAAAAGAAAAGCATTATATTTAGCATTTAACTATAATTCAGTACATTAAAAACTTTCGTATATTTCAAATAAAGCAATTTAATTTAAGTTTAAGATGAATCACCAAGAATCAGAAAAGCGACAAAAAAAATTGTGTTACATTTATTTCTAAGTAAAAACACAGATATATTTGAAACTATTTTACAATTTCAAATAATAATATGAAACCCTTTTCTTTAACTCCAAATTAGAATAAACAGGAATAATTCTACTGAGTTTCTGAATAAAAATAGATTAAGGAAATAATATTTTTATCATTGACAAACAATTTAACAGGTTTGATTCTCAAGTACACAGGAAAAGAAAAGCAATTAGTCTGAGCACTTAACAAAAGCCGTTTCAAATCAAAAACCCTGATCTAAAATCAAACCACTTCACCAAAGTGGGGAATTAAAGACATTCACAAAGGAAACAAAAAGAGTTATTTCAATATGATATACAGAACTCTGGAATAGTTTCAGAAAACTTAATTTTCTAAAGGTTTGGTTTTAAATTATATCATTATACCATTATAAATTATCTCGTTAGGTTTCTAACTAAGCAGTAGGGAACATTGAATTTCATCATTGACCATTATTTTCAAGTGTTTGAATTTTAAACAAAAACCCAAAACAACGTTAATAAAACATTTAGATAAAAGAGTTAATAAAATTTAATTAAGGCTTTGTGATCCTTAACTACTGCGTCAAATAGCAATATTCAATTAAAGTAAGAATTGCTATCATTATTCAATTTTGCCATATAAAATAAAATTAATTAAAAGAATATTTTGCAATTTTAAGTAATTTGTAGCTTGAAAATTACTTCAGTTTGAAACTATTTCATAGTATAAAGACTAAACTGGATTACTACGCAGGAAGTGCTTTTAAAATTTTTCAATCTTAATAGATTACTACGCAGAAAGTGCTTTCTGAATTTTTCATTTAAAATAGAATAATTTGTTTGACTTATTTGAAAATAACTGAATGTGTTTAATTTTCTCAGAAGCTTAGAAGTGTGTTTAAGGACTTGACGAAGAATCGCTTCAGATCTTAAGTCCATGATCCATTCACTTTGACAAATCACACGATAAAACAGCAACTCTAATAATGCCAGAATGGGAGAAATATGAATCAAAATATTACAATATTCATAATAATTCAATTCAATCATACCTTGTTAGCAATCTGAGCACTCAGCCCATAAGAAGGACCTCTGTAAGCCATGCTTTCGAAGCCGTGCGAAGTTCCCAACTCTTTTTGCTGTGGCCTGTAACAACCTTAGTCCAGGGTGGAAGCGGCGCCCAAAATATCACTACACCACCCACGACTAAAACTTGAATCTTATGAAGACTTCACGGGGCAAAAATGAGTGCATGACGTCACTTGAAGTAGAACGCATGCCTTTGAAACTCCTCTTTTGGGTGCACTTTGCCAAGAGTTCGAGAACTGAACGAAAGGCTTCTTTGTTGAAATCGCGTTGCTAGATTGGCTGTTTTTTTTTTTTGTTTGATTCTTTCTCATCTGATATACCAGATGGAATTCAAAAAAGAGAGAGAGATGGGAAAGAGATATTCGAAAGTTGTAAACAAACCAACATGTTACTACTTCATTAATCTACCACAAGTGCGAAAGTATATTGCTTAGATAAGCGTGATCAATCCTCAGATATTGCTAACTTGCTGCTTAAAACTTGTCTATGAAGTGACAAGATATATATTTTTTAAACAAAATAATTGAACTTGTTGTATAGCATCAAAAAGATAAAGTGAATCATCGCGTTTTTATCTAAGAAAACTGATCAAAAGAACTAATAAATTTTAAAAATAGGAATCAGATTAAATTAGAAACTAAAATAACAATAATTTAGCTTCTAAAGTATGGACACTTAAAATTTCTTGTTATAAATGTTGCAATTTTATGAATTATTATTAAGTCTCGCTTTTCAAAGTGCATTTCTATTAAATCCTATTCGGTTTGAACGATGGCATTAATTTTTATTTTATATTTTGGATCCCAGTTAATGCATTAAGAAAAATATTTGGGATTATACGATTAATTTGTTATTATATTATATTATAGCTTATCGAAGACTTGCAATAACTTGTTTAGATCAATGCGATTACTGGTTACAATATTTTTTAAAAAATAAACTAATATTTGAATCCATTTTAATGTTTTTAAGCTTATCAATAATCAATATGGAATCCCCACTTAACTGATACACATATTAAGCTCCACGCTTAACAAATCAAGTTACTTTGTAATTTAGTGTATATTAAGTAATGTGCAAAGATAATATTTGGCAGTTTATTTGTAATTTTCGATATTTAGCTGTTTGTAATAGGTTCCAATGTATAATAAATATACAATTATTCACATTGAAGTCATAAAAACAGTACTGCCTACCATACAATCAGCGAAATAAAATAATTAGGTGAAAAAAATGTGTACGCAAAAATATAAGTGATGTTAATCTATTCTTAATTTTTTATGCAATAAATGTATCATTACATGTTTATTTATTAAGTAATTGTTTATTTTTATATGGCGATAACAAATATAAGCTAAAAATTAATCTTGTTGAAATAATTCTTTTAATTAATTAATTATTAAATTCTTTGAAATAATTATTTTAACGTCATTTAATTTAATAAAACGATAAAATCTTGATCCAAGTTTATATTTTCTAAAATATATTTATAAGACATGTTATACTTAAATATTATAAAAATCTATCTTGGATTAACAATAAAATTATAAAATTATTATGATTATAAATTTCCGACTTCTGGCACTTTCCTGTAATTTTATGAACTGTTATCTTAACTAATGAATTTAGTAAAATTTATGAAATAAACTCACTGACTTTTATTGAATTGATATACCTAAAAAGATAGTTTTTCACTACAAAGTATTTTTTATATTTTAAAGGTCTAATAATTGCACCCACTTAAAACATAAAAGACATTCTTAGACTTTAAATTTTCTTGCAAAAGTACATATATCCAATAAAAATAATAGTACCAAATTAAAAAAGTATTATAGAATAATTCAATACAAACAAAAAAAAAATGTACATTTTAATCATAAAGATGCTCTATTTGTAATACATTCAATTTGTTTGTTCTTAATAGAATATTTTTCTATAAGATCTTTCCTTGTTGATTCAGGCACCTACTGTTTTCGCACGCTTGCTACTGGATGTGTTAAAGAAGGAATGCAATTGAAATGCTTCTTAACATTTAATTTTAGCATTAATTCCTAGAATTTCGGAAAATTAAAATTTTTATACAAGAGTCAGGAGTTTAAACCTATTCCTGACTCCGATTTCAGACTTCAAAAATGCTTGACTGTCAATCCCTAGTTCCTAATGCCGACCGAATCCGACTCCCTACTTCTGAATTATATTTTTTCTGTTTTTTATAAATAACTGAAACAATACAGAAACACTAAAAAATCGCATGAAATCAATAAAATTTTCTAATTTAAATGTACCACATAAAACTGAAAAAAATAGTCCAGAGCTATTTATATTTCTCAATAAACTTAACTTTCCGGTTCCGAGAAACTGCTTTCCAATGATTTAGTCTGATGGAGAGCCACAAAGCGACTACCAGCTGGAGTATCTCAAACTTCGCCCTCATGGGAACAGTATTCTACTGGCAGTCTTTGCATTTGAAGTTCACTGAACCTCATGATTTGTCAAAATGATCCAAAAATGTAATTAAATGATAAATCTTAGCTGAATATTGATTACTAGCCTTCGCATCTTCAATGTCATCAAAACATTTCAAGGAACTGGGATCGACATATAAAATGTACTTTACATCACATAGTAAATTGAGAAGACTTGCCTTTTTGAAATTTTTCCCATAAAAGAACATTTCACAGATCCCGGAGTCTTAAACAGATTTAGATCAAGATTTTCCAGAGTAACTAAATATAAGTAATAAATAAGCAAGAAAAAAATATTATAAAGTTAAAGTTATGAAAACATTCCCAGGGATTATTTATTTAAGCAAAGCAGATTAAAACGATAAAATAAGCTATGTACATCGTACGGGAAAAGTAACTTCTAAAAATTGTGATATACTTTGTTTACATTTTAATTTCAATATTTATAACATGACATATTTGATTAGCTGATAAAATTAAACAGTCAAGCCTGTTTGAACTTGTCAACATGCATTTAACGAACACATATTTTTATTTTTAGAATTTAAAGCTATTTCAGGCTCTAACTTTTTCCAATTTCTTCAAAGAACTCTAATTTATTTTTTTAGAGAAACACTATTTTGCAAAACTTGTACCAAACTACAGGGATTTATAATACGACTGAGTCTTTTAAGTACGTCGTTATTTTGAATAAAGCGTACAACTTGTTTACATAATGTTTTAGATTTATTGTGTTGACTGTTGGTAAGAGACAAAGTTGCAATTTTAAATGTGCCCTTATTTCACATTTTATAAATAAGCAAAACTGGAGACATTGGGATTCTAAAGAGCCAAATATTATTATAATTACCCTACCAAAGTTTTAGTTTAGGAAGTAATTATGGCAGTTGAAGAACTAACATCATAAGTCTTCTTTCTTTCTTCTTTTGTTTTCTGAAAAAGGGGACAGCAGCTTCTGTAACACTTTTCCAGAGGAATACTTTATAATTATTACGGGAGGAGAGAATTACATCGAAAAATTACTGTACCAATGAAATAGATTAAGACCTCTAAGCGCAGAAGCTGTCTAACAACAGTTCTGTCTTAAAATGATTGCTTTAGACGCTGTCACACATATGAGAAAGAAGTCACCTTATTGTTGGAAATAAGCTATTATGATTAAGCTACCTTGCCTGCAGACTTTGAGTGGATAAAAAAAAAAACTTAAAGAGGGTAGAATAGAAATGAATAAATTATATAGACATAAGTGAATTTTTAATTTCATGAAATTAATGAACTGAGTTTCTCTTTGGATCTGTAACTCTTAGAATTGCTTGTGCAGAAATGTTTTGGAATAATAAATTTGACAAGAAAAATTTTATTTAATTTTTATAATATATAAGTCCAATGCTTGCAGGAAATAAAAATAGATCAATATGAATTAAATTCATTAAACTATTCATGAAACAGAATAACCTCCTTATTTTTTAAAGAAATTCATTAATGAGAAAGTATGTGTTCTTAATAAACATTTTTTTTTAAATTACCAATTTTTACTATTTTTTATAAATTATTTCAGGACTTTTAACTTACGATAATAACAGTAACTGGAAGGAGCCTTTATGATAAAAATAACTAAATGTTATATAAATTCTACCATAGTATAATGAAACTATTGCAACGGATAATATATGCAATCATAATGTAAAGAAAAGTGTTATTACTTTATGTAATAGCAACAAAATTCATATTTTAAAAGAACTTTGTAATTAAACATTTTCTCACTTTCTTTTTATTAATTACACAATTAACATTTTTCTTTTCTTTTTATTAATTACATATTTGCATCAAAAATACTTCTACTTACTTAAGCACTGACTAATTATAAGAGTTGCAAAAATTCAAAGAAATTCTATTAATGTACTTCATTTAAGATGATTCTCAGGGAAGGCTTTCAAAAGCAATGAAAATACTACACAGACCGCATATTGTTTATTTTTGACATTGACTCTTGAGCTATGGAACCTGTGGTTACAAAATTATTTTCAGACCTTTTCGCGGTTGGTGAAATCAATGTACGAAGATAATGCAGAATCCGTATGCTTTTATAGCAGATAGTATGGGTTTGCATGTTTTTCATCTACTTGTTTTTGAGAAACAATTCCCAATGTCAGTTTCTGTGCGTACCCAGCTCTTATTAAATATATGCATGGAATGTGTCTTCCATTATATATCTTGTTAAAACTCAAATAAAAGGCGGTAACCTGCTTAGCAAATATTGCCTAAAATATATGTTTGGTATATGTTTTATAAGAGTAATAGAATTGTTTTGCAATAAATAATCTAATAACAATAATTAAATAAGCAAAACATTTTACAATAATAATTTACTTTTCGTATTTATCATTGAATAAAATACCTAAGAAATTATATAAGAAGAAAAAAATATGCATCTATATTTTCTATGTATGCTACTTTTGCTTTCACTGGACAGAATGATTTAATAAATAAACTATTATTTACGTAAATCTTGCCAGAACTAACAGAAAAACCTTCACCTGATTTCTTGATGAATTGTATGGTATATCACTTTAATATACTTTTGCAATATAAACTGATCAATCCAAACACTAAAATCACCCGCACGTTAGGTAAATGAAGTTGTCTGCAAGACCAATCAGATAAAAGGCTGAGTTTTGACGGGGTAGATAAATGTTCCAGCATTAGTTGGAACATTGGAAGCATGAAGCATTAGTTCAAGTCGTTGCGGGAAAAGGTAAGGATTTATAGAGCTTCCACATAGGGCAGGTCATGATGTCTAGAGGGCTTAGTGAAAATATTTTAGAAACTCAGCAACTATTACTGATAAACAGGGATTAGAAAGGTAAGACGAAAGTTACAAACGAATGAGGGTTGCTTGGACAAGTGAATCTTATTGCGCTTTATTCATTTGAATAGATATGTCAGTACGAAATATTTTCCGACGTGAAGATTCTCTCCAGATTGCGTTTTTGGACCAATCCAGGCAAATGGTATGAATGTTATGCAGCGGATTTTTTTAATAGGACGACCTTAATTCCATTAAGATAATGTAAGGAAGTATAAGTCATCTAAGCATCTTTTAAGACTATATTTGCATCCCTTTATTTCCTATTCCTATTTAGGGGCAATAACATCTGACTCAGATTTCAAAGTCACTCATTCATAAATATTCATTTTTTAAAAATCTTCAAGTGGAACACATTAATAAAAAATGAAGAAGACAAGGATTAGGTTAATGGAAACAAAAAAATCAAGAAAGACTATTTTGGTTAGGGGCTTTAGAAAGATTTGACGAATATGGTGAATTATTTTTGACACCAGTACTTTTAATCCCTCCAAACATTAATCCTATCGAGCGTCTGTGGTTTCATTCAAAATAATTAATACAAATATTAGCAATCACAATAAAGAAATTTAAAAGGTCATCTTCTGTTAAAACCTTGATTTTATATATCATGATCAACCTACCAACATCTAATTGAAGCATGTGTCGCCATGTCAAAAATACTTTACTCCTCAAAAAGATTACCTACACTTTATTAGACAGGTGGTGTGAATAATTTGGCTAATGAATGTTTTTTGTTTCTGAAGCATTGAATTTCCTATCCTAATGAGTTGCGATGTATCTTATATTTAAGAAACAGTTTAGAGCTAATAAGAAACAGTTGTTTGTAATTAGTCACTGTCTTCAGCAAAAAGATTTGCAGAAAATTTTATTCAAAGCATCTCAAAAGAAGCGTCATCTACATTTGAAACGAACCATTTAAAATTGTAAGATTAAATTCACACTTCACTGACTTCCAAGAAAGTAGCACAATTGGAAAAAAAAAAAAAAAAATCAATTTTATTTTATTTTAAAAATTGAAAGATTTTGTATCGTTTATTAACAGGAAAAATATTAGGAATGCAATTTTCCCGAGCAATAAGTGGAGCTATGAGAAATTTTACTTTTCATAACATATTTGGACTTTCTCTTTTCCCTCTCATGTACACTTTTAATTGTGTTTCCTTGAGCTATCAAGGAGAGAATACTAGGAAAAGATCTATTTAAATAGAGAAAAAACAGTCACATTTCTTTTAATTAATAGAATGAAACATTTATAAAAAGGAAAAATTGGAATAAAATTATTGTGAAACGATCAAGGAAAATAAATTTTGAATTATTATTTTGAATAATAATAATATACAATTATTACTGTCAATATAAATCGTATAACTTCATAAAATAGTAAACGAAGGAAATTCAGTTTATTTTACGATGATTACGGAATTAAAAAAATACAAGTTTTTATTATCATCCGAAAGAGCCTAAATGGCCGAGTGGCGAACGCTCTGGCGTTAGGTGCCGTGGATGTCTGTAGAGGTTCGAATCCACTTTTAACCGTAGGTTCCGGTCTAATATGATCGTAGAGAGTTGCGGAGGTATTGTTACTCCGTGTCCGCAGCTTATCTTCAAGCTACATGCACCTCCTGAGTAGTACTAAGTGAGTAACGTCTGTGCAGCGCTTTGCCTTAAGGCATCCAAGACAATTGTCTAACTGTTTGCCAGCTGCATTAGAACAAAAAAAAATTATCATCGGAAAAAAGTTTTGACTGTTGAAATTTTCAAATTTACTTAAATGCCATTTGTATTTGTCGATATTATTTTTAAATATAAAAACACTATTTAAATTAAACCAATATAACTATCGATTATTAATTAGATATCAATATGAAAGTTTTTGTTTAAAATTCCTTTTAAATAAAAAAATATTCTTCAAGGTAGAAGGGATAGGTATTATTTATAAACTATAAGCGAAAACTAAAGAATTTCAATCCCAGTTAAAAATATAGTATGAAGTACATTACTCTGCAAAGTAAAGGTTGAGTTAGTGCACAATAATTAATTAATTCAAATAATATTTAAATAATTTCAGATAAGCTTAAATCCAATTCTTTAGAAACAATTTTTTTCTATTTAAAGTTTTCCAACTGTCCAATTTAGCGAAAATCAAAACTAGAATAACTCTAATATTATTTTTTTATTCTGAATTTACAAAGAATAAGTAATTCTGCATTTTTTACTTATAAACTATTTAAAGAATAAATATTAATTTAGCTTAAAAGAAATATGTATTTAATTAGGGTAAATTAAACTTGAATTTGATATCATTATTAAATGATTTCAATCCGTCACTTGAAAATGGACTATTTTTTTTTAGATTTTTTTTTCCAAATACTTTAAATCTGATAACGTAAATTAAAAAGCAGATACATTCCATAATAACATGATCATGGAATATATACTTATGATTCATTCATTCATATTCATTTTTTTAAATCACCAAGCGGAACCAACAAATAAAAAGTGGAGGAGAAGACAAGGATTAGGTTGGTGGAAATGAAAAACTCAAGAAATACTGTTTTAGTTGGCAGCGAACACCGATCTAAAATAGATCATAGTCAAAAGACTTCTCTGTGAGATATTCGAATGATTTTTCATCATTATTAAAAGTTTTCGTAACTTATTCCTGTCTACCTCGTCCTTAAGCCCTTTGCCAACTTCCTGACTTAACAGCGCTTTCAACTGCTACAAGGGTCCAAAGAATGTGCACTTCTGTGACATTGGAACCCTGCTGAGTAAGCAATAGTAGGGGTTCAATTCGATTCAAGAGGTTCATACTTGAACGGAAGCAGCGACTTTCTCATAGATCACAGCTCGGTTTTCATTTTTGGTTCAAAGTACAATTGCTCTTTATTTAGAGGATCCTGCATCGCATTCTTCTCCGATTTCTTGCAAAAAATTGCTAGACATCATGTTATGTTAACGTCTTCATGTTATTATTAGTCAGCACTTTTTTTTTTTGTATTCGATTTTCTTTTAAGCTGAATAATTCTATTCACATAATGAAATTTTTTTTTTTATTCTTCTAAATAATAATTTATCAAATTTAGTTACATCATTAGCATAATTATTATTGTTACTCTGCCTTTAGGCACATAATACATAAAATTACATTAAAGTTGTTATATTTACAGAAGTGAATAAAATAAAGTAAAGACGGTAAATAATTGGATGCATATTTTTCTCATGAAGATTTACAAATTCATCCAAATCGTAAAAGGTAGCTAAAAATGTTTCATACAAATCATTAAAAGAGCCTTACGTAGTCCATTTACAGATTATTTTTCTTTATTTAAAATTTATATTGAATTATTATTAAGAAAAATCAGCAAGGTTTTTGAAGAAAAATATTCTGTAAGAGGCCTCGGTAATTTATGCATAGATTATAATGATAAGAATCAAATTGTTGAGTCATTAGAATATTAATAAAAGTCATCTTTAAAAAGAAATTAATATAGAAAACAGATATTTATTTCATGATTCCTCAAATTGGTGGGGTGAAAATTTTAAAGAAAATGTGTGATTAAAAATTTCATGAAATAAAATTACTATAGGAGAGTAATATATTACATCAATACAAACTGTATTATTAATACTTTTGAGTTTACATAGTGGAAATAAATGTACTCTTAGAAAATTTATTGTTTGTTGCATCCTTACAAAATAAATTTTAGAGTTAAAGTTTAATTAAATAAATGAAGAGATTTTATGATTAAAAACTTTAAGTTCTTTCAAGCATAGGTAAGTAAATATGCTTGAAAATATGTTGAAATAAACATGTTAATTTATTTTTCTTGTTATATAGAATAATTGCACAACCACATAAAAATGTTAAAATCTATAGGTTTAGGATCAATTTATAGGTTTTCTGTTAATTTTTAAATATTGTTATAATTTTTCTTTGTATGTTATTATACAATTTTTAAATAGAATTATTCAATTTTTGCTACTTTAAAATTATCACACTCAAAATAATGCATCTAAGAATTACTAATTGTATTCATTGTTCTGTATGCAAATTTGGAAAACCATAAAAAATGGTTCAGCTTCTGATAGATTTGAAAACTAGAGATCTAGTTCATTTGTATCAATTTATCAAAATAACTTCTTAAAGAAATACAGATCGCTCTCAGAGACATCTTACTGACATTGGCCTTAGAAGAGCGTAGAATCCGAAATAAAAACTGATGAATCTAGAAGGAACTGATGTACTGAGTACAGTTTTTATAAAACAGAGTCGGGTTATTTTATAAATAAATTTCATTTACACTAATAAAACCATGAAAAATAAAAAATAAAAAAGATTTTCAATGATTTATTGAAGGGAAAAAAAGTGCAGCTCCATTTACTATGAGCACTAAAAAATTAGTAAATGTAATACTAGAAGCATGTGTCATCTTCATCCCTTAATCATGTATGATCCTTCATCTAGAATTACAAACATCGTTCTTGTTATGATTCTTTAACAGCTGACATTGAAGTTAAAAACAATTATGAGTTCACTAATGACGAGTAACACTCTTCATGAGAAAGAAACCAGTGTTTTTTAATGCTTAGTTAAATTTGAAAAAAAATATTCCTAATAAATTGTAAAAATCTTTACATGAAAGCTTCGTGATCTTGCATTTTAATTAGTGACATTAAACCAAGCTGCCTTTTTTCTTTTATTCATTTGAGAAAAAAAAAATTTTCGCTTTGTCAGTATGAATTTAATTATATGATATGCAATGCACGGTGAATTGCTCCTGCTGTAATATCGCTCGCTTTTTAAAAATCGAATATTTTGAAATTGAATATTTTGTTTCATTTCCTATGCGACATTTATTTCGAGTTCTGAGCTGAAAATATCCAAGATAAAAGTATATAAAGATCGTAATTTTTAAGATAAGTGATTGAAGCTTTACGATTGAGACAAAACTTTGTTTTTATGGCCAAAATTTCAAAAGATTCACAAATGGAGTTTAAAATATATGCGCGATAAAATATTTGTCTTTTCTTTATAAATTCTGAATTTTTTTCCAAATGTGAAAACTTGTGAGCATTGTTGAATCCGAAAATGTGAAAAACAACTTTATTGGTTTCACTTTATTAAATTTCTGGTTATTTTAAAACTCGTATATTTTTATATCCATTGAACAAGTAAATCTTACAAGATTAGAGAGAATGAAACTGGATTAATAATGCTGACTTTGCGAAGGGAAACAAAAGATCTTCTCAACAACGAAAAATGAAAGGTTTTTCTATAAGAAACGACAAATAGGTTCAGTGATCACATGGCTTTCATTTAAAAAGACAATTTACTCCACTGCATTTTTTTAAATGTATTTTTTTTCCTAAGATGAACACGTTGTCCTTTTTTTTCCGTTAGTTAAATTGCAAATTGAACACCAAAATTAAAGGACAATCTACAAAAACATGATATGTTTGTTTAATGCTGCTTGTTTGAATTGATGAATTGTTGAAACTACGTTCATTATAAAAATAATTATTCTTATGAAAAATAGTGCAATTATTTTTAAAGTAGAAAGAATATTGGTTAAAATACTATTTCTCTCATATTGTGTTGTTAATTATAATTTATAATAAATGTTACAAAACTTTTGTTTCATTGAAACAAACAAGTGCAACTTACTTTTTTATCATGTAGCAGATTTTGAAATGTTTTTAATTTTTCCGAAAATATAGGGTCGCAATACATATAAAATTATTAATAAGAACAATAAATATAATATATATGTTATGATATAAGATAACTTATTTTTAACCCAAAATCAATAAGATAATGCGCTCTATAAAAACTCAAAACATATAAGAGAAAGAGATGACCATTTATATTAATTTGATAATTTTATTTTTTTTTAAATCTATCTCCTGGCAAAAAATTAAAAATATTGCACAGGATAAAATATCTAGGATAATTTTTATAACTAATGTCATTTAATATTTATACTTCAAATACCTGTCAAATATCAATTGAAACTCCAAAAACGACAGAAATTTTTTTGTCGAAACATATGCAATTAAAGAATTCGCATTATTCCTTAAAATAATATCATTCACTAGCATTCTATATTGAAATTAAATTAACGCTAATAAAAAGTAAACCGTAGATTTATAAATTTGAAAACGTAGTTTATTAATGGTTCAATAAAAAAAATTACTCATTTCATAGCTGCTAATATTGTAACTCAAGTTTGTAAGCATATTCCAAAAACCAATGTTGGATACAGGAAACTAATATAATGTAAGAAAAATATTGAGCTAAATATATACGTAACTGCAGAAGCTTTTGTGAAAACTCGACTTTCTGAGAATGCAATGCTTGTTTTGTCAGGAACGATGGGTAACTGGTGATTCATAATCCGTTGAATTCTATTTTGTGCTATCATTTGTCAGAGACATAAGAGGAGCACAAAAACTGTCAGAAAAACAATCAAGCAGTCACGAAATTTCACAAAACACATCCACTTCTCCTGTCATGCGTGAAAACACATTTACCACAGCTGAAATCTACTGAATAATTTTTATACCTTTAAATACTGAAAAAAAACTCACTGGCGGAATAATATACTGATAATTATGGATGATTTAAATACATTTGCAGCGATTTCAAAATTCAAAAAATGAATAACTAATTTTTGATACTATAGAAAGTACTATTGGTTTATTTGTATTTTCATTATTTTGCTAAAGTTAATTTAAAAATTCACCTGTCAATGCCATTAAAAGCAGCAAATATTTATGAGTATTCATCTGATAAAAAAAGAACTCCGAAATTTGTATAATATGTAGATGCCTTTCTCTTACAGGCAATATGCTAATGTGAATGACTGTTAAAGAGGTATCAAAACATTGTTTATGGTATCATATCAATATAATTACCATTTAGACAAATTATGAAATATTTTTATATAAAAATAATAATTAGCTTTTAATCATGTAGAAAACTTGGAAGATGTTATTAGAAAAATAAGTGTTTTACGTCATTATCTATGCATAACATTTCCTCTTTATAGTTAGTTTAATGTAGCTATCGTTTTTTGCTTCTTGAAAATATTAAATTTTGACTTAATGTTAGGCCACAATTATGAAATACATCTAATTTGGTGAGAAAACTGTTAAATATACGAATAGTGACTTTGGAGATTATGCTTTAGAATTTTGCATTATAAAAAGATAAATATACATGATAAATATAAATGATCACATTATTATTCAATTTTATGTAATGATAACTTTTTAATTTCAATGATCATTTTCTTACTCATTTTGTAACTCTATTTGAGGTTGTACAAATGGGAGAAAATTGTGAACCTAGAGGGAAAAAATAAATTTTTCTGATCTATAATTATAGTACATTGTTTCTTTATTTTCATTCCTATAGATGCCTTATTATTTAAAAGAAACGTGACATGAAACAAAAATGGTTTTTTACCTTTGTGCAAAAGCTATAATGAATACAAAATATGTTTTAATAACGATGTTGGAGCATGCAAAGTTTATATTTAAAAGATTTAAATAGAAAAATCATTATCTATATATGCTAGCATATGTATCTCAAGTGAAGTACGCTACGCTGGAATATACTGCTTGGAAGTTTCTATGATGTTTCTTTACAGAGATTATTACCGGAATAGAAACTGTTTACAAGTTTCCATGTGTTTAATTGGATATGATGGACGTCACAAATAGTCTTTTTATTAGCATTAGTGTTGATTACGGAAGAAGTCTTTCAATACAAATATTTCATGCAGCAAGCTAAACATTTGATTTTATTTTGAGTGCCATCCTCGGAGTATATTTTATTTCTATCTCAAAGGAAGATCCCAAATATTATATTTCACATGTATTTATACAAATGACAAGATAATTATTAAAAATTACAGTGTTTTCAATCCTCAATATGTGTAGAGATAATGTAATATACTGAAGAGATGTATAACAGTTTTTTCCTTTAAATATATTTTTGAATGCACCGTATTATGTATATTTATGCAGAATAGAATTGATCATAAAATTTAATACATTTTATTACATATCACTTAATCAGTCTGCTATTTCGTATCTTCTTATGATGCTGAAATGAAGATTTTGTGAAATTCAGTATTTGGGGATCCTGTCTGTTAAAATTTTAATGGAATGAACTTTCTAGAACCCAATAAAAAATTTAGTTTTTAAGATTTTCAACTTTTTAAAACAAACTAAATAAAAAACTAAAATATTATATTTGCTGTATATTTTGCATAACTTTTGTTAAACTCTCAAACGCTTTTTAAATAAGAGTGAACAAGTTTAACCAGTACCAATGTACTATAAAAAACAACCTAAGTTTCAAAGTATTTTAAGTATTTTAGGAATATAAAAAGTTTGGGAATATTTGGGAAAAAAAAGTTTTCTACCCCTTACATATATTTTCTTTATACCTTTAAAACTTTTATTTAACCTTTTTAAACACGAACCAATAAGAATTTTGCACATTTTTCATGGCTAAAGTATTCTAATCTAGAATGAACCATACAACGCTTTAGGAACAATCTACAGGCTTAACTAACTTAAGCTTAAAACATCAAGACTTTACATAAAAAATTAACTAATACTAAAGTATAAAAATATCATGTAGAAGTTGTCACAACATTTGCATAATATTTCAGGACATTTTTTTATTCAAAATCACTCAATGCGAGGAACGTAAAGATATGACACGAAGCTATGCTCATTTGGCACGAATAAATCGAAGCCGCGCTTGTTTATCTTGTCCGTTGATGATGGCGAGTAGATGAAAGCGGGAGCTAAGAATACTGCGATGATTCAGGGGCGGGGAGGAATTCGATCCTCATCAAACAGATAGAGCCAAAACTTCTTTCCACATGACGCATTCCCACACGTGATCTAGGTCACACAGCGCCACACTTTCTCATACTTCTCTAGGTAACTCGTGTCACCCAAGGGATTTTTCAAGATTGTAACTGGAGTCTTTGAATTCATTTTCTGGAGATGTCTTTGGCAGAAGACAATTAAATACCAAAGAAAATAAAAGTTTTGTTGCATAATTAACTACTTATCTCAAATTAAGCAGTTAATTCATTCATAACTAAAGTTCAAGTCTCAGAACTACACAATTTTCCCACTGCTATGTGTGTGCCAGTGATGGCCAACCCAAAAGATTTTGCGGATCACTTTGAAAATGCACCATAATTCCGCGGGCCGCAAATAAAATTATATCCCCCAAGACTTATAATTTAGACCCACTATAGACATTTTGTTAGAGTAAAAATTGAAACATAATGAGTTATTATTATTGTGTTTACTATTATTCTTACATGCGAACTTAGATAATATAATAATTTTGATACTAAACGTACATTGTAAAGAAATATATAACACTAAAAATGAAATATAAAAAATGTATAAAAATAAATGAAATTAAAAAAATAAAATCATTAAAAAATATTTATTTTACTAGTGCAATATTTGTTTCTCCACTCTTTCACTAGCTTTTGCAAATCAATCTCAATTTGGGTATTTGCACATCGTAATTGGGGTTGTAGATTAGCGTTCGTTATGTTCGAGAGTGTTTTAATAAAAGTTAATTTTTTCACATAATTTCGACAGTTAATTTTTGAATAAATGGATGCACAAATAATGTATTTTTTTAATACATTGGTTTTCACTACTTTGGTCATTAATATAATACAATAAATATATTTTGTAAAAGTGTGATAAATCTTATGGGTCGGAAAAATGTTCAAGGCGGGCCGCGGATTGGCCACCCCTGGTGTATACAAACATAATATTTAATATCAGAGACTTGTTGACAAATATGCTAGTAAATTATATGAAAAGCATATTCGCAGCTGTCGAAATAACGATGATTACGATAAAATGATCGTTATTTGTGAAGCCTTTCTTACCGATAGAACTATTCACAGAAATATTAATATGAAGTATATGTAAATACTGTAAATTTATGAAAATGGTGAAAATCCTTCTGCCCAAAAATAATTAAAAAAATAATACTGATTGCATTATAATATGCTATGTGTTTGTATAACAGGTTATACACTATTTTTATAATAATATATAATATATATTATTTGAGACATTATAAAAGTGCTATTACCCAAGTGGTTTGTTATGGAAGCAAAAAAGATTATCAATGTTTTACAGTTTAAAATATGTTATTTTTGCCAACGTTTAATCAAAATTCTGGCAAATATTTCAGCCTATTTGTTGAGGAAGAATCAGAAGAGAGACTATGTCTATTATTTGTACTCATAATTAGTTGCTCCCAGATTTTTATGTACATTGCTATGTGAAACAAAAACGAGATTGCTATCAGAAGATCAACGATATTTTTTTGGCAAATATTTTTTAAATAAGTAAAGAGAATAATTATAAGTAAATTAATATTAATTAAGTCTGCTTCGTATCAAAAATTTTCTCATATTTCAGTCTTTTTGTTATTTTTTTAAACTGATTAGTTTAGCTTAATTTCATCTGTAGGAAATATGCTACATGCCCCCTTTTCATGTTTTTGGGCTATCTTTAGGGAAGGGGTTAAACCCCAGAATTTTTAGAATTACCGGAATAGGTAGGTGAGCAATCATAATATTTAGTACTAGGAAGTGTAGAAAAAGAGTGTAGGCTATATGACAGAACAGATGGATGAGCCAAACAACAATGATTATGCTCTGCGGGGTGTGTCATGCGTTACAAATTAACTAGATGCCTGGTACATCATATTGAAAAGTCTGGCATTCACTGTTTTCTGTTTCGGTTTCTTACTCTGTTTTCTGCCAAGGTTATTTTTGATTTGGCAGTAAAACGAAATACATTTAGGACCTTGTTCTGGAACGCGAATATATGTATCTATTATTAGTAAAACTGTGAACTTGACGGCAAAAATTGTGTCATGATTGTGTTTGCATTGAGATGAAGGATTGGGGAATTTCACGTTTTAGTCACTTCGCGTACGACAGCTGCTGTCTTCCGAGAGATAAAGTAGGGCTTTTTGGAGCCTTGTAGAAAATATGAGGAAAAAATAATTGCCGTCTTAAAATTTTCAACATAAACTCATTATTATGCCAGTTCGTATTAGTGTTTAAAAAACAATTAATGTGAGAATTTATAAATATATCAGGTTTCTGACACTCATTTGAAAAAGTAGAGTCACATTTAATAATATTAAGTTATCATAATAACACACTATCCTACTTACATTAAAAAAATGAAACACTCTTTTACTTTCAAATCATTATAATCGTTTAGTTACGTTTTCGTTTAGCAATTTTCATAAGAATATCAACCAATTTTCGGCTGTGCATTTTAAGATTACATAAATCATGGAAATGCATAAAAAACTAAAAGATTTCAATATATAAATGGAAATAGTTTTAAATAATTGTTTGACATTCTTATCAATCGTTTGTACAAAACTATTGTTCACAGAAACTGAACAAAATTTTGGCTTAAGGTATTTTGAGGTATGCGCTCAAGAATCATATGAAAACTCTAACAGTTACGGTAACAGCGACAAAATTTCTTAAATTTCAAATGGCAACACCTACATTTTTTTTATTGGAATGTGATTTCCAATCCATAATTCCAATACATTTTGATTTCCAATCAAAAACCATAAACGGTATGGAACGGTATGTGCAGCACGAAAATCGTCTGCGCTAGACAGACTTAGAAGAAAAATGAAAACAACCAACAAGGGTAGAGAAGAAACAGAAAGCAAAACATTTTATTGTGTTTCACAAATTTTTTACGTGATCTCCTTCACATATGATGACACTATGCATGAGACCGATTGTGGATAGCACTGAAGCACTACCATGGCAAGAGGAAACTGTTGCGCCTGACCTCTGATGGCATATCCCCATAGCCAGAAATCCATGGGAATGAGATCGGGTGATTTCGCGGACACGGAAATGTGAAATGGAAAATAACTGTCACCAAATTGTAGACCAGATTGAAATTATACAGAAGACCTCAAGTGGGGGAAGCGAAATGTTGCTTCCACACGACGTCAGATAAAGCATTTAGCTGGTGCAAATCAGGATTTGCATAATTATTTAACATTTCTAGATAGCGAACACTCGTTACAGTACACGTTTGTAGACCTTCGGGAGTAATCTCCGAGGATGAAGGTGCTTATTATACCGCACCACACTATCACTTTCTATTTATGTAACGGAAGTGCAACTGTATCATGAAGGCTATCCCACTGTAAGCAGTTCTTCGAATTAACGTTACCAGTCATGAGTAATTGGTCTCTTCAATCTTTAGAATGTGTAAAGGCAGGCCCGCTGTTATCATCGTCATTCATTGTAGTTCAAATTTATTTGTAGTTGGTTATGACCCGCTTGCAAGACGTGGGCACGCTGAATCGATACGGAAACATGTGGAGAACAGAGCACATAATCTTACATACCGTAGAATTTGGCAAGTATAGAAAGGGTGAAACACCGTGTGTACTTGTAAGAAGAAATTCGCTTATCGTCTCATGGACTTATGTAACAGTCTCGACAGGAACGAATGGTCGTCTAGCGTGTGCAACTAGTTTTTTCAAATTTGCGTATCAAGTCCCTTACAGCTGTTGCAGAATACGGGTATCGGCGTAGCTCATGATTTCTGCGCTATATACGCTTTTTGTCTATTCAGGTAATAGTTCTTTACAAATTCTCCTCGTTGTTTCCCTGTAAGCGGCATGTTGATCAGAGTGCAAGAAAGCAAGATGCGCGTCACGCATTTTACAGTGCCTTTTTTTCGCTTAGTGGGACAACGCCAACCATGACGGTGTCTTACACTGATCGAAATTTGAAATTTGCATACCTTGTTTTCTTCTTCTCGTTTCGAGGTAGTTTCAATAGGCTGGGATTAAAATTGTTCTCTGGTGAGAGCAGCAGTTGCTTTCTTTTTTCTTCTTAATCTGTCTAGATGTCTGAATCTGTCTGATTTTCGTGCTACGGGTACCATTCCAACGCTATTTATGGTTTTTCGATACGCCGACCGCATTGCAATAAAAAAGGTGATACCATTTAAAATTTTCGAAATTTTGTCACTGTAATCATAACTGTTAGAATTTAACTGTTGCTTTTTATATGATTCTTGAGAACATACCTCAAAATACCTTAAACCAAAATTTTGCTCAGTTTCTGTGAACAGTATGATAGCTAGCGGCTTATATATCGAGAAAAGTTTTTTATAATTACCCTGTATCAATCTCATCCTGTATCATTATCAATCTCATTGATAGCATGCCAAAACGTGTAAAAGCCTGGATTTAATCATGAAGTGGTTATATTAGATATTGAATAAATCGTGTAGTTTTGAATGTTTATCTTTAAGTTTTGAACATTTGCGTATCATTAACTTATCGATCGTGAATACATCTATATGTGAATTTTAATGCTCTACGATATTATCTTCTTGGTGTTGCAATTTCAATATTGAGAAATGTATAAGTATATCCAGAAGCTACTACAAGATGTGTTCAAAAGCCAAGTGGAATTAGTAGAAAAATTAATAATTGAAATAAATGGAGAAATTAAAGAGTACGTGAAGAGAATGCAAGTTAGAGGTTATAGAAAAGGCAAAAAGCTGTTATGAGAAAACCTGATGCAGGGTTAATAGGGATAGGGTAGCAACTGAATTTGGAATGCGGAGATCAGGAAATAGACATAATATAATAAAAAGTAAAAGAGAATTTGATACGTGGCATTGTATTGATTTAGTAACTGTTTTAGTGTATGGATTAAAAATATCTACAAATTGTAAAATATCACATGTGTCCTACATATTTTGCAGATGTCGTTTAGTTGGAAAAATTGTGGGATAACTGCTAACACGCAAGTATCTGTAAAGGCTAAGACATCGCTTTTTAATAAATCAGATGTGAAAAAAAAAAAAAAATAAGTTAATTGAAACATTTCCAAATGTTTTCGATGATTTATTAGGAGAAAAAAAGTTGAGAAAAGAAAAAACATTGAATGTGAACTCAAATATTTTATCTACAGAAAATGTGGCGTCTTGTAACATTGATGACAATTACGAATTAAATGATTTGGTCAGCGAAACTTTGGTAAACTATATTTTAAAATACTTTTTGGTTTTTGTTGTGATATATGGAATATTACATGAGTGTGATTATTTTTTGAAAGGTTGCTTTCAAAAAAATTGTGCATAATGATTTTTTTTTTTTTAAATTTTGTATAGAAATTTTATATCTATTTATGTATCGTTTAAAAATTTTATGTTGCCACAAATACATGTATCTAATTTTTTTATTATTGTATTATGTTACTCTACTTATTACTATTATTAGAATATAGAGAAAAGAAGAGCCTTTTTAACCTGGGGAGGGAATTAGACACCCGCTGTCGCCGGCCGAGAGATTTTTCTGTCATTCGTCCCACAAATGTGAGTCATTTGATTATAACAAGATTTTCATGAAGACATTCATAATCTCCATCTCACTTACGGAGGTCAAATCAATGGAGGGGTGGGATGAAGTGGCACTTGGGACATAAAGGCTCTTATCCCCGTCTGCTCTCGTTGGCCCTGACTTATCTACTACAAATAAGAGATAAATTGCTAAATCTGGTACAGCAGTGGCGAAAAAGAGTTTGGATTGAAAACGCAAAGAGAACAATTTAAATAATAAAATTTCATTTATTTCATTTTAACAAACAAGTTACAGAAAGTGCAAAGTTTCCTCCTTAGATTTTAGTGATCTATTTCCTTCATCATGGAGTAATTTTATGATTTATATTATATATAAATTAAGAAATATTTTACGGTTTTATTTTCAACGTTATAACTATAAAGTTGTATCGCTAATTAAGATGCTGTACATAATTTTTTTAAGTAATAAGTAAGGCTCTGTTTCAAGTTTTTAATCTCCTTAAAAAATCTTAATCGGCAATAATTTTTTGAGTGAAAACTTTTAAAACATCTAATATAGCTTATAAGTTATACATAAATTTAAACCAAATGATATTTTTATATATTTTAAATAAATTGTATTAATTACAATTAAAAAATTATGAATTGTGCATTTTTAAATAAAAAGGCTAAAAACATACGTTAAACGTTCAGAACTTCACCATGATTTTTCGGAAGAAGATATTACAAACTCTGTTTTCGTCATGGCTTATATAAGATTATTCGAAATGGTATACAAATAGCAGATTCAGCAATAACCTTGCAGTAATCGCCTGGATAAGTATATATTTTCCCGATTTCCTCATGTGTGACACAGATGAATACTAGTGTCCTGCAAAAATCTTCCAGCAAATGATTCGGCATGAAAAATATGTGTGAATGCATCCGCTCTAATCAGTTACAGGCCAATCAATCTAGACGTCAAGATGTAAATAGTTTTCTTGTTCAAAAAATGTCATTTTCATTTTAAAGTAACAAGCGCTGAGAGAAAATTTGTAACTTGTCAAGATTAGTTAATACTCCAATTTATGAAACTGTATGAGAAAAAAATTTAAAAAAAAAAAGATTAAAAAGGATTAGGCAGAGGCAAAGAGCTTTGATGTTCCATCCGTGTTTACTTAAACGGTTCAAAGCTCTTGGAATGCTATTTACAAACATAGAAGATAGATATTCTGAGACTGGCAATGGATCAAAGTAATTAAGGGAGAAATTGAAGAAGAAACATTAGAGTATTTTTTAGAGTTTTATTTTGAATAATTAATATACCGAAATTAATAAAAAAATTTGCAAACTTTCCAATGATCAGAATTTGAATAAAACTGTACTCTCAAAACCTATTCGTTAGTGTCTTCATAATTTATATAGTACTATCAATAGATGAGCTAAGAACAGCATGCTGGATAGCGCATTATAGCCTTATTTTTGATAATGATAGCTGATCGATGATAGCCTTATTTTTGATCTTGTGAATCTCGGTTTGCTATCAAAAAGGGAAGTCAAATAGAAAGTAATGATGTCTATGCCAAGGTTGAGTACGTTAATTCTAATAAGCTGAAGGTCCTTCAGTTAGATCCTGAAAGTCTTTTCGATAGTCCTTTTTTTCGCAATTTGGATTGATAAAAACGTCCAAGATTGTTAAATGTTTCATTATAAAAACTTAATACACTCACTCATACGCTCGTAATTTAACAACATTTTTAATAATAATTTAATTTTATGGATGATATTTATGGATAAAATAAAATAATTTTGAAGATCTTAGGTGATAATCTCATTAAACTTTTACAGAAATAGTAGTTATGTTTTAGAAACAATATAAAAAAAGCTGCTATTTAAATACAGTTTCTGATAAAAATATAATACAGTGGAATAGTTAACAGTAGTTAACATGCACATCTCCAAATAAATCTGCAGAAATAGTTACATTTTTAATACCTTGAATATTTTGATTTCTTTTTCGTCTTAAAAGCGGCTGATGGCCAATTGGCTAGAACTTGCAATTGGCTAGAATTGCTTTTTGATCTTCAAATAGAATTTTCTTTTCTTTTAATAATTATCTAACTTACGAAAGGTCATGCCTTTCTTAACTTTGGAATTTTAAGTCTAAATGGGTTTTTTTTTCCTCATTATTTTTAAAGTTCCTTTTTACTTTTTTCTTATTTATACTATCTAGTAAATGAAATAAATTTAATTTTAATATTATTTTTTGTATCAAAAAAATATTACTAATATAATATTTAAAGTGAAAATAGCACGTTATATCAGCTATATTGTAATCAGAGACGAATTGTAACCTATACTCGGTAATGAAAGTTTTTAAAAACTCCTAGTGTACTCTCATTTTCGCTATCCTGGTCTTATAATGGGGTAAAAGTGATTTAAAACTATTGCATCACGTATCAATAATTGCACGTACTGATACAAACATCAAATCTTAAATTATTCTGGTAAGAATAGCAAACAAAATTCTAGAAACGAAATAGCACAGAATAGATGAGTTTTAATACAACGATACTATTTTCCAACACTCTAGTGACACGTTACATAAAACAAGTATTCGTAGAAAATAATATCAGTGAGGAAGATTTTCAAGAACATGCTCTTGCGATTTAATAAGAGCAAGCCGCAACGAGAATGACAATCCCTGAGCTCATTGTCTGCGTATTTTTAGAACTGAAATAGATTGGCGGGGGCGAGGATTTTTATTGCACCTGATTCAAATAAATTTCAGTCTTAATGAGTGATAAAAACTAACAATAATTAGATGCAATTGTTAATTTGTAAGTGCTTGATTTTAAGAATATTTTTTGGAGTTAAAAATTAATCAAATATTTTTATTTCTGTTGAATATTCATTTAGAATAAAATTTTATCTTCATCTTAAAATAGTTTTAAACGTTCATAGCGTCTTTTTTTTTAAATATTTTTATAGCACGTAATCAAATGAACTAATGGCTAAAATGCTATTGACCGATTTAAATAAATTAATTAATGATTGAGCATAGTGAGTCTCTACATTGTGGTCAATTTCAATAATGTACTGTAGAATTTTAAAATATTTTGGTATAACTTTAATGCATCGCTGATTTTTAAACTGGAAGTCGGATTATTATTATAGAGACATAGAAACCGGATTATTATTAGAACATTTAAAAGGATTATAACTAGGTATCTATACAAAAAGTATTCTTAGAAACTTTTAACTTTACTTTTTTAAAATAAACTTCAAGTTTTTAGTATTTATCTTTATGCGATGAATCATATGCAGACAAACCTTAATCTACAAACTGTTTTGAATACAAACTTTGGATGCTACAGTGATCTTAAGAAACACATTCTAACAGTACAATTAAACATCTTATTTATTATTATTACTAAGGAAATGTATGAACAAAACACTTTGCTGTGCTTCATCATTCTGTTAGTAGCTGGGTAATAACAATTCTCCTGAAAAATTAGGCGTCGACACACGAACGACGTCGGGGAATAAATTTAGTTTCAAGAAGTGTGGCGGTATTTTAGTCTTAACAAAAATAAGACGATTTAAATAAGCTTTACTAATATCTAATAATAGCAAAGTATACTGTGTAATAGTCATATTTTAAGACTAATCCTGTTATGAACTAAATATTCATTAATCAGAGAAAATCTGCTTAAGCGTAAATTAGATTCCTTGGTATCCTTTTACGTCTCATTATCAGATCAATTCCCATTTCAGGGACTTAAGTAGATAATTATCTTATTTTCCAAGCACCGATTTTGTATTTAAAAGTAAATTATATAGAAAATGATAAACCATAATAAATAAGATATTCATAATAATTCATAATTCTTAGTAAATTAGATAAACCATAAACCATAAATGATAAATTATCTGCAGAAATTTTTTTCAACTTGTAAATGAAGTTTTACTAAATTGAGAACTTTCATACCTTATATATAAACTATCATTCTAATTGTTATCCTTAATTATTATTCTAATAATTCCTGTACTTATAATCAACCAAAAAGGAAAATTTTTCTCCAGAGCTACGGAATAGAATTTTACGATATTAGATTAGAACTTAAGGTGACATAGTACAAAAAATAAATAAATAAAAATAAAAATAAAAACACAATAGTATGGTACACATCCATGATTGTGAGTAAGAATCCTCAGTGCCAGACGATCTAATATAGAGCTTACAATATCGAACAAGGGTGCGCAGAAGATCTACCACCCCGTGGTGCACCTGGTAACACTTTTTAGTGGCTAAAAGATCTGCAACTTGGCATTATTGTTAGATTAATGAACTCTGTTTCAGCATGTTTTGTTGTATAATCTGTTTTTTTTTTTCGTTGTTCTTTTTAACTGTTCATCATAATCTGCCATTGGAAATAAAAAATAAAAAATATCGAACAAAAAGTGATTTAATTGAGGTTATGATCCTTTTTTACAGTAAAACTCTCAACAACGACTAGAATCAAGCAGTTTATAAGTCCCTGAAAAAATTAGCCGTAGTCCTCCAGCAAAGCTGTTTTCAGGTCGTGAGCTGTTCTCTGAAGTGAAATGAGAGTTGAAATGGCACTCCTAAAAGCGTCTTAGACATGCCATATACTAGATATAGGTTTGGAGATCTTCTTGGTCAATCAGTCTGGAGAATATTTTAACTTTACAGAAATTAGATGATTCTTAATGATGTTCATTAAAGGAAATCAGAGCCAATTTTCCCTCTAAAAAAGGGTTGTATGATTTATTTTTTGGATTGACTATTCTCAATTATTTCAATTTGAATTGACTTTTACCCAAGTAAATTATATAGAAATTGATAAACTATTATTTATCCGCGGAAATTTTGGAAAATGAAGTTTTACTAAATTGAGAACTTTCATGCCCTATGCATACATAGGCCAAGAATACAAGTTTTATTCATGTATATCACTCTATCTGTTCTAAAATAAAAATAGTCTCTGTGTGTGCGTGGATATATTCCCTTACAACTACAAGAGTTAAGAAACTATAACACTGTGCGATGCAAATTTTTCTTTGAATTAGTTTTTTTTTAATTGGAATGTAAACATCATAGATATTTCTTTACCAATTAAATAAATAAAATTTAAATTTTGATAACAAATTAGTGAGAGAATAAAATAAGCTCCAGAAAATATTATTAGCTCAAAATAGTCTTATTTTTAATTATTTTATTTTTATAATATTAAGATATTAATAGAATATAAAAATTAGTGAAAAATTAAGGTTGTGAGCACAAAAATAAAAAAACAATAATCAGTTTTAACAATAATATAATATATTTTAAACAATAATAAGTTTTTTGTAATGAAATTTTGCACCTAGATGTTTTTTGCCATGAGACAGTCAATAGTAATACAGGGAAATAAAAAAGAGATAAATTTTTTTCGGTATGCAGATGATCCTCAAAATATAAAGCATCAAATCTTTAGATTGTTCGTCTGAAGGTGTGTTTTCATCATATACTAAAATTTCACGTCGCTGAATGTCAGTTAATCAGAAGCCTGATCTCCTGCCCACTCAACCTTCTGTGAATTGAAGCGTGAAATTTTAGTATTGGGTGGAAATAAAGGTTGGGGCCATACAAGCCTAAAATGAAGCAAACCTAAAATAGGCATTCTCAATGTAAATGGGGTTGTTAATCATAGTTTGCAACAATAAATCTCATTTTTTTTCAATAAATTATTTTAATACTTGAAGGGCCCTGGGAAAAAGATTCACATCGTGAAATGGCCCTTCCTAGAGTATCCCGAATATGCTTTACAACAGGTACTATTCCCAACATTTTTGTGCCTTAGAGCACATTGTACCGTTGGGGTGACAGGTACATTTAGTTTTTCAAGGTAAATTTATAGATTCACTTTGTAAATAATGCACATAATATACACAAAAAGATAATTCTGAAATATAATTTTAAAATACAAAAATATTGATTGTATTCTTAATATAAAATAAATAATTAGTAAGCAATGCAGACAAAAGTTTGCAACGTCTTTAATTTACAATTGATTGATACAAAAATTCTTTACAAAAATGTAATTCTTAATGTTAAGGAGATCTTTGACATTGCATTTCGTAGCTATTTCCTCTTACGAGAATATGATGATACTCTTACTCGTAGACGATCATCAAGATGTTCATCCAGAAATCAAGATCTATAATTTAATTTTATAATGTTCTTTGTTGAAAAAAAATTGATTCACTTAAGTATGTAGAGAAAAAAAACATCCACGATTTCATCTTGTCTTGATGCTTTTTTTTTTTCAAGAATGGTAATTTGTTTTTATCAATTATATCCCAGAAGTTCTCATATGATACAATGGATTTTAGGACAAAATACACTCATGTCCATAAATTAAGGATAATTCAGCATCACACAGAAATTGAACTCTAAAATAAAAATTTCACATGTAGAATTATCACACACATCTTGAAGAATATGCAAATTACAGGAAATCACCAGATGGCGCGGATAGTACGTCACAATGACGAGAGTGTAAGAGACGGGTATATAAGGAATGGTGGCAAAGAAGTAAAATTGTAAAGCCTTTCAGTGCAATAACCGCATAGTTATGGCACAAAGGAAGCATTTGGATGATTTTTTACGTGGTAGAATTATCGGACGACTGGAATGTAGACGTACCCAGCTGGAAGTATCCGAGGAACTTGGAATTGCCCAGAGTGTCATCTCCAGGCTTTGGCAACGATTCCAAGATGATGGTAATGTGAGTAGATGTTACAGCACAGGTCGCCCCCGAGTTACAACGCCGAATGAGGACCGGTATTTAGCAGTTACTGCCAAAAGAAACAGACGGAGCGCAGCATCAGACCTGTCTCGTCAGCTCTCTTCAGCTACCGGTACGACAGTTTCAAGGCAGACCATGTACAGACGCTTAGGGCACATTGATCTATATGCTCGTAGGCCTGTCAGATGTGTTCCACTCACCGCAACTCACTGTCGCCTGCGATTAACCTGGAGTAGAGAGCATGCATGTGGACACCGCAACAGTGGTCTGGTGTGATGTTTTCCGACGAGTCCAGGTTTAGTTTGCAGTCTGATTCTCGCCGGACTTTCATATGAAGAGCGCCAGGTACCCGTTACCACCAAGAGAACACCATTGAACGACACCGTTACGGTGGTGCAGGATGGCTCGTTTGGGGAGGAATTATTCTTGGTTCCAGAACTGACCTGCATGTTCAGAGTGTAACGATGACAGGCCAGATCTATCGAGATGTCATTCTGGAACAACATGCACATTTGTTTCGGGGCGCCATGGGTGCTGAATTTCTGTTTATGGATGACAACGCCCGTCCTCACCCTGCAAACATTGTAGACGAATGCCTTCAATTGGAGGATATCACCCGTATGCATTGGCCAGCATACTCACTGGACTTGAATCCAATAGAGCATGTGTGGGATATGCTTGGCCGACGAATTGCAGCCCGTCAACCCCCTCCCACCTGTCAACCGGAACTTCAGAGGGCATTGCTTGATGAGTGGTGTAATATTCCCCAAGATCAGATTGATAATTTGATACTCAGCGTGCCTAGGCGTTGTAAGGCATGTATTGCGTCGTCCGGGATCATACTAACCATCATACTAACCATGTTATACAGTTTTTTGTAAATAGGTTCTTTTTTGAAATTGGTTCCAGGGAGTAAAAAATCGCAATTTTTATTAATTATGTCAAACATATAGCATCTTTTTTTTGCACTTTACCTTTTGTTTAATAAATGGATTTTACAAATGAGTCAAATTTGTTTTGCTTCTGTCTCTTTCTTTGCCTGAACTTCATTATCCTTAATATATGGACATGAGTGTAATTTTTAAGATCTAAATTTCTAGCACCATTTCTATTGGTACTGAATAAACTCTTAAAGTATGCGTCTATTTCGGCTACATTTACTTAGTAAATAAAAGGATGAATGGAAAAGAGGACCATTGGTTCGATAAAATCTACTATTGAAATCATTTTTTAAACTAGCCTTACACTAAGTGAAGATTAATAACATATGAGAACAAGTCAATTTCATCTTCTCAGTATCATTTTTTTTCATATTTAAGAAATGCACAAGTGATTTCATGTACAGATATATACGGATACTTCATGTACAGATATCCGCAAAACCAGTTTAGCTTTAAACGACTTACCCTATTAGTAAAGTTAATGTTTTTTTCTCTGTAGCCCTAAATTTGAATGATTTTATGTCTCAATTATGTTTGCGTATAAATTCACCAGCTAGCGAAAATCTATTAATTCAACAAAATTTTTGTTTCTTTAATTAACTGGGGATTCCTTTTGTAAATGGCATCAAAACGCAGTAGAACAGGGAGGGATTACAAAATATTTTTTTAAATATTATATATAAATATAATAAAATAAATAAAAATAATATAAATTACACACACACACACATATATATATATATAATTTTATATATATATAATAGCCATAACATTCAAAATGACATATTAACCGCGGTTCCAAATCCATCCCTTCACATTAGAACAATCCCGGTCAAACCAGGAGGCTTGGTAAACCCAGTTAAAATAAGAAACCTCTAATTCGCAAGATCATTGGTGTGGCCAAACCGAATGATCTTGAGGGCCAAATGCATCATAACTCCTCTGGCCGCATATAAAATTATATAACCCCATATCAGATTTAGACTCGCTATAGACATTTTTGGAGTGAAAATTGAAACATAATGAGTTATTATTATTATGTTTACTATTATTCTTACATGTAAAATAGATAATATAATAATAATGATACTAAACTCCCATTGTCAAGAAATAAATAACACTAAAAATGAATTATAAAAATGAAATAAAAAAAAAACGAAATCCTTAAAACGAACGAAATTTTTACGAAATTAAACGAAATTTTATTTTACTAGTACGATATTTGTTTCTCCACTCTTTCACTTAGTTTTTGGAAATGGATCTCAATTTGAGTATTGGTGTCGCGTCCGTTTTGTTTAAGCGAATTTTGTGTTTGGTCCATTTCATTTTCGAAAAAAAAAAAAAACGATTCGCAGGTGTAAGTCGAATCAAAACCGCTCACAACTTTTTGTGCCAGATTTCTCAAATTGGAAAATTTCTCTATATATTTGTCATATATATGTCAATATCATTCAAATATTCGCAAGAAGATTATTTTAAAATCAAAGTTAATTTTTTTCTCATCATTTCGACAATTAATTTTTGAATACATGGATGCACACATAATGTATTTTTTTTTAATACATTGATTTTAACTGCTTTGGTTATTATAAAATAAATATATATTTTGTAAATAGTGGGATAAATCTCACGGGCCGGAAAAATTTCAAGGCGGCTGCGAGTTGGCACACCTGCTCAAATTGTAATCTTATATTTCTCTAATTAATTATTAACACTAAACAAATTCTACATAGCATTTAATTAAAAACTTAAATAATTTTTTTTTATCGTCGTGGCACAGCAGTGGGCACACGTAAAACAGTCGGATGGCGCAAAGATGGTTGGAGACCCCCTGCCTTATAGGAGTTAGGTTCAATGATTTCACTGGCCTCGTAAAACAGTGAATACAGTCTTCCTCCAAACAATCTTAAGCAAGTTAAATTTTTGTGAGCTGCCGTTATCGTCTACTGTGCCCAAAAAGTAAGACCAATTATTATTTTTTTTCAAAAACTCTTTATTTATTCTTCCAAATTTATTTCATCGCCTTCGTAATCCCCTCCGGACACACTTTTTTTCCAATCCTCAATGCATGCTTAAAAAGTCATTTGCAGGGATGGCCTTCGAAGCGTGCGGCGATTCACGTTGAATCTTTTCAATTGACTCAGAACAGTGTCCCCGAGTGTCCTTTGAGTTTAGGGAATAGTCAGAAGTCGAAGGGTGTGAATACGGTGTGGAGCGATATGGGTTTCATTTTTGGCGAAAAAGTCACGAAGAATCAATGTAGTGTGAGCTGGAGCATTCCGTGTTTTCGGTACCAATCGAGATTTGACGCGTTTGAGGCCCCAAAAGGAATTGATCGATCCTTTTGAAATTCCAACATAATGAGCAAGGTCTCTAATTGTAAATCGACGGTTTGCAAGCAAAAAAATCTTTAATTTTTTGGACGCGAGTTTCGTCGGTAGAGGTTGATGGTCGACCAGAAGGCTCTTCGTCTATAACGCGTTCTCTGGCTTCTTTGAACTGTTTATACCACTTGTAAACGTTTCTTTCCGATATAGGAACGATCACCGAATGTCTTCTGCAACATTCTATACATTTCCGCAAACAAAATTTAATGCAAGTTCTTTGCTCAATTAATTCAGACATTTCAAAATCGCCGGAATCAGTTTTAGCGTCTCATAAAGCCAAGCGTAACTCAAACACTAATGAATATTTTGACGTCAAATTTCACGCACATGTCAAGGACAGTGCCAGCAACCTAAAAAAGAAAAAAAAAAATTGAAATTCCATAGCCCCGGAAATTTTAAATTGATCTTACTTTTTTGGAAACAGTAGTAATAGTGGAAGCATGCAGAAGTATTGTAAAAATATGTTTGTACCTTTAATTTGGACCCCAATATGAAAAGAAAGAAAATCGGTTAATAAATTGGATTTGAAATTACTACTTACCAATTTACTTGCTTTGTTTTAAATATAATTTTTAAGTTTAAATTACTTCATATTCAAAAGTTTAGCGTGAAATAATTCAACATTATATTTTTTTTTAGTTGAGAATTTTTTTTTATTTATGTGCAGAATAATGAACTTATAAGGAACATATTTTTTAAATAAATGTTACTAAGAATTATTTTTAGTTAATTTTAGAAATTTTCTCGAAATTTAGTTGAACAAATTTTTAAATATTTGTACTTTCATAACCTTTTTAACGATTTGTATTTTATTTTCTACAGATCTTTTATGCAATGTTTTTTTTATCAGAATATTATTAATCTAAATATTTTCAGATTTCAAATTATTTTCAGTAAGGAAGAATTGATTGATGCAAGATTAAATCGGTCACGTCAGTAATAACTGCTAGTATAATTATAAAAGTGCTTAAATACTATATGTAACAACTACAAGAAAGAAACGTGTATTTATAATTTTGTAAACTCAAGGATTTCAATTGATATTCTCATATAGTAATCTTTTTTAGCTTGATAATTTTTTGTTTAAACAAAATGGGAAGAATATAAATATGAAAGGTTCAAAGGAATTCTATTAGATGGCAGCATGTGATGATCCACAGTAAAAGTTCTAATTTCGAGTCATAGATGGCAGTACATCTGCTGAATTGAGCTTTGAAGTACTAGCCCCGAGATAAAAAAAAAAGTAATAAATAAAATGAAATAAACACAACAAACAAGAAAATGGAGAAAGAAAAACTCATACAAGCTTGACTGTGTCAAACTTGACAAGTTTCACTTTACTTTGCAGTAATTTTTTTAATGTATGGTGTAGTCAATTCATTAATGAAATGGTACGAATTTTTACATTTAAAAATGATTTCTTCTAATAGATTTTTATTGACATGTTTAATTAATTACGACGTGGAAAGTACATCATATTAACACAAAAATATCAAATTATTATTATTATTATTCTATTAATATATTATTTATTTACTAATTTATTTTTTTGTAAGAGCTGCTGAAAATTCCATATTATCAAGTTCTTTTTACCAAAGCATAAAACTTTTGAAAATTTGCATTTTAAAATTACATAACGTTGATAATTTTCTTTAACAATTAATTTTATTTTAATTAGATAAAATTTTTTTAATTGGATGTATTACATGGACATGGACATGGACACTTTCATATAGTCCATTACAAGGGTATGCATATTTTAAAACTAATGCAAAAAAATAAATTATAAAAAACATAGAAACTCTTTCATCAAAAGTTTTTCTCTAAATATAATAAATAATAATAACAAAGCAGTCCATTTGATTGAACCGCAATGGTTATTACGTAACACCCAAACACTGATGAAAAGGTTTAAAAAGAAAAAAATTACGATACTTAATTTCCTGTAAGTAGACACCAGCGTTTCCTTTAAAAACCACGAAATATGACCAGGCGGCTCATTTTCCATAACAGACTTGTTTCGCATTTGCAATTTTTTCCATACAAATGCAAATGTTATGTAATCGTCATAACAAAAAGATACAATGGTGGAAATGTCATCATTAGTTTGTGTATCGTGTTTAAATAACAATCGTCAGACACCTAAGCAAAATTGTTATTTTTTAATTATCGAAAACTTCTTTCCTGTTTGTCTCTCTTCGTTGGTACTCATGAATATGTATGTTTTATGGGATAAACAGTGAATATATAGTAAGTGGAATGTATATGGATAATTAGGCTTTTAACCTTCTGGACTTCAATCCTCCCACGTTTTCAAAATGCTAATTGATCAATGATGCATTTCATTACTTATTTTTGATGTTAAAAAATTGAGTCATCGTGTGTTCAAAGATCACACATTCCTATTAACGAATTAAAAGTTTGTTCTGAATCGATCAGTTGTCGAGAAATACGAATCAAAGTTGAGTTGGAGAGAGTGGTTGTAAGAGTTGGTATTTTGTGACACGAAAGGGTTGCATATTTTAGTTAATTTTTTATTTTTTTTATATAGAGATATTAAGTATAACTCAAAAAGAACGTAATAATGGGTTATTAACATGTGAACATCATGTGAAATGTTAAATATTTTTGCTCATCTTTTATATAGACAGTGTGCACTTTCATCATATCAGAGCATGCGTGTTCCATCGAATAAATAGAAATACTTCTAGTTTATCCAAAGTAACTTTTTTATTGCATTTAGTTTATGATTTTTTATTCAAAAATATCCTTTTTAAATAAAAATCCAACTATTTTAGTACTTTGATGTACTAAAATAGTTGAGGGTTGTTAAGGCTCTTGATTGTAAGACGTGTTTAATTATAATGAACTCAACGAATTAAAAATAAAAATATTCCAAAGAAAAACAGTAATCAAAAATCATCAAGGGAATTACTTAGAATAATTTTAAAAACTACATGAGATTTGCTTTAAAATGTGATGTTTATTAAAAAAAGAAATGCTATTCTTGACGTAATTTTTATAGCCTACGAAATCAACATGCGTTAAAGCTATGAGCAGTGAAAGCAACCATTTTTTACCGAGAATCAATTACTTTTTCTTAATTTCTAATGGAAGAATACAATACGTGATCTGTAATTATTACTGAAATGTGGTTTAAATTAGATAGAATGCATTTACTCAAAAATGTATTAAAGATTGTTACCAAATTTCAGTTATATTTATTATTTATTATATTTATTATTTGTTAAACTTTTATAACCTAAGTACTTTTAAAAAATTCAACTTAATAGTTCCTTAGAATTTTTGGATTTTTCTAACAATAAGATGATAGTTTATAATCGAAACTTATAAAGTGTTTAGTACATCACTAAATGTATATTCTTAGCAATTAAACAGCTTTCTCCATGCAATGTGATTTCCTGACTTTTTTTTTTTTTTTTTTAATTTTCTGCTTGAATGAGGAAACTGCTATATTAAATGGGACATGGTCATAGAAGAACTTTCTGGAACTTTTATTTAAAAATGAGTGAGAGATGCAGCTAAATTTACTAATTTTTAATATCTACACAAATATTGATTTAATTGAGAAGATATATTTTTAATTTTGAAAATTGTTCACGAAAAAAAGATGGAATACCATTTCGATATCAGTTCATGACAAAATGTTTCAATGGGACAAGATTTTGTTCTATAGGAATATTTATTCTGCCTCACAATTAAAACTATGCCAGTATTATGGTGTTTATTTCAAACTTATTCAACAATTTAAATAATATCGAAGATATCTGATGAATAAAATAACAGATTGAAACAAATTTTTATAATTGCATTAAATTAAAAACTGCATTAGATCTGTTTCACAGAAATACAAGTATCCCCTAGACATTGTTCTATTAACGTATTGACCTCCCTAAAAATACAATAATAGAACTTCATAGTTCTTACGTTTTCTGAGTTTCTTTTCAACTTACAAAGAATAAAATAGATTGAAAAAAAGTTTATTTTTCCTCTTATTTAAAAAAAAAAAAAAGTGTTTCCAAAAAAAAAGTTTTTATTCATCATTTTTCCTCGAGACTAATTACACAACTTAAAGTATCAGATCTTCTTGCTGAAAATTACTTGTTAAAATTAATTAGCTAAATTATCCAAATTTAACTATCAGTTTCTTGATCGGCTAATTAACTTAGAGAACATGTTTAAAGTCTTGTATATCACGAATAATGTGTTGAAGTATCTTCGAAACTTTGCACCAAAATTGATGCTGATCGTATCTCCTTGAACCCTTCTTCCGCATTATTCATTAAGCAAATTAATTAAGGCATAGTGAAACTCATTTACCATGGCAGAAAGTTAAAAAAAATTAAGAAATTGGTTTTTTATAATATGAATAATTTTGTTCATTCATTCTATTAATATACCTTCTTATTATTATAATCTTGTTAGTTTCGGTTTAACTTTTTCATTTTTTTTCAATACTGAGAACTCATAAAAAGAAGGGGTCGAATTTTTAGAAAAGAAGTACGACTATGAATGAATTATCTATTTCTTCTAAATCGGGTAATTTTTTATTTACAGTATACAAATAAAATTAAATCCTTTATTAAAATTTTATTTCCTTTAGAAAAGTACAAATCAAAGTAAAATAGGTAGCTCTACGTCTTCGGATGCATAATAACTTTATTTAGTTTAATTCTTTATTGTATACAAGTGCATTTGATTTCCTGCTTTAGATATACAAGGTGATTATAATTAAAGTCCTATTTTCAAAGTGCTGTCAAAAAAACCACTCGTCACAATGAGTTCAAATTTGAACTGAAAATACTTGAAGAAGGGGTAAACGATATGTCATTAAAAAAAAAGTTCCAAAAAAAGTCCCAAAATGTTTTCCATCCAGTTTGATATATCCTTGCCGTGGTAAATGGGCTTTCCACCAACAGTGTGACAACTGTTGAATGACTTGGCAGTCCTTTTTTACTTAAAAAAAAAAAAAAAACGAAACATCAAGCACATTGAACATTGTGGGTGGTTTAATGTGCAACTCATGTCAAATACGTTGTCATTTGGGTTCAAAATATTACTGGAAGCCGAATTCCCTTTCTTTATGCCGCTTACATCGCCATCTATTAATACACTTGGGAACTGTGTTTGATAACGTACCGTTTCCCCTTCTTCAAGTATCTTCAGTTCAAATTTGAACTGAAGATTGTGACGAGTGATTGTGACAAGTCACTTGTCATTGTGATGAGTGATTCTTTTTTTTTTACAGCATTTTGAAAGTGGGATTTCAATTATAATCACCCTGTACATTACAATTATATACAAAAGCTAAGTTATTAAAAAAGATTTAATCTAGAGAACAATCTTATTTTTTGTCATGTTTACAATTACAGTTTTTAGCTAAATTAAAAAAAGGCATTTTGACGTGTATCTGTACAAAAAATTCTGAAAACCATTTTTGCATTCAATAGTTTTCCTATAAATATTAATGTGTAAGAAATTTCCCAAAAATAACGTTGAAATAAACGAACAATATTTGTTATTTTTAATCTAAGATATTTGTTGTATAAATAAAATATACACAAATATCGATTTGTAAACATACAAAAAGTTTCAACTTTCTGTTTATGGAGCAAAGAACAATAAAAATGAGTAATACGGAGCATACGAAGTTATAAAAATTGCTATGCGCAAAAAGATGAAAAGTTTAGTTTAAAACATGACAGCAATATAATTCCTTACACAAGTTTCATGATACCCATGTAAATTTATTAAAAATTAAATGTATAAAGTACCTAATCTTTATGTAATCTTTAAATAGCCTGAAATCTTTAAAAATTCCTGTGAATAAGGCTATTTAACGAGATTCATAATTTGAAAACAAAATTATATTCTTTGTTGAAAAGAGAAACTATTTAACTTTTAGCTTAAAATTTAACTTTACATGAAACTCGACTATACATACATTTTTAAAATTCAGTCTAAGTGTCCAGTACAGGGTTTAAATCAGGTGTGGCCAACACGCGGCCCTCCTTGAATATTTTTCCTGCCCGTGATATTTATCACGCTTTTACAAAATATATTGATTTTCTAATGGACAAAGTAGTGAAACCAACGTATTAAAAATACATTATGTGTGCATCCATATATTCGAAAATTAACTGTCGAAATGATGAGAAAAAATTAACTTTGATTTTAAAATAATATTCGTACGAATATATCACAGATACTAATTGCCTTTATGAGTTTACAGTTATGAGTTCGCAGAATAATTAAATTATATTCTGCGAACTCATGAGGCGCGCACATCTTGGAACATCTATGTTTCACTTTAAGTGACTTCAGTGACGCAGTGACCATCCCTAGATACGCACACTTGATTGTTGATAACAGTGCAAACAAGATTCTTAAATGAAGTTGTTAGCGCTTTTGGTTCATTTTATAACTGCGAATCGTTTTATTTTCGAAAATGTAATTGCCCAAACTAACCTGCAACGCCAATTACTATGTGCAAATACGCAAAATTGAGATCAATTTGCAAAAGCTAAAGGAAAGAGTGGAGAGCAAATATCACACTAGTAAAATAAATATTTTTTAATGATTTAATTTTTTTTTATTTAATTTATATTTATGTATATTTTATATTTCCTTTTTTTTACAATATACGTTTAGTATCCTTATTATTATACTATGTCTACATGTAAGAATAATAAATAGTAAAAAACAAAAATAATAACTCATTATGTTTCAATATTTCACTCGAAAAAATATCTATAGTGATTCTAAATCTAATATGTAATTTTATATGCGTCCCGCAGAATTATGATGCATTTCCAAAGTGGCCCGCAAGATCATTTGAATTGGCCACCCCTGATTTGATGGGTCTTTTTACTGATTTTACTCAACTGGCGAACCCAATGGAAACATACGACTCTCTCTTTATATTCCTGTATTGAGTTTATAGGATAAACTTATGTGCAGGAACTAAGCATACCAAAAAATTATGGATGTAATGAAAAATCTACACAACATTATGCATATCATAGCACCAAAGTAAAGTTCACAAATGCATTTATAAGCTAACAAAGAAAAGAGTGATGATTAGTGATATGAGATTATCTGTTCAAGAAATATATAACCTCATGATATAAAAAAAAAAAGTTATTGGGACATTGACATTTAGCTAAATGTATTTCATTAATAATGTATTTTGATTATAGTAATATAATCAGATCCCATTAAAAATAATAAAATATAGTATAAAAATTATTATAACAAATCATACAAGGATACAGTACGGAAGAATGACCAAATGTAATTGTATTTTAAGAAATTTAAGCTGTTATTATTGCGGTTTTATTTTTATAATAAAAAATAAGGAATTACATTTTTATAGTGCATTGTGTGTCGTTTATACAATTAATTTAGCATTTAATCATTTAGTTTTATATTTACGTAAATAAGTATATTTATTTTAGTAAATTTTGTTCAGCTTTCATTTATAGTCGTCAACACATGAAAACATTCGAGTTCTATTTGAAGTTTTCAATTTACAATATCTCATTTCACATAAATATTTTAGTATGTAAAAAAACTATATAAATTTCTTTGATTATATGATTTATTATGACAAATAGCATTCATTAATTATTTTGAGTAATTCTATTTGGCCCCTAATCAAAATTATAGTTGCATTACTGTTGTATTTCCCCACTCATAGAGCGAAAGAAAACACAGAAATGGTTTGAGTAAATTGTATTCAGTTTATTTATTTAGCAACAGTAAATGATTCAATTTATATTTATTTATACACTAAATTATATTCTATTTATACACTTAATTTATATCTGCTATTTTAGTGTACATTGTAAAATTAGAGGGCTTATTTTTAAATACATTTGTGCGTTATCCAAATTTACCACTGAGACATTTTCCCCTGCACAGAGTGGGGGGTGGGGGTGGGGAAGAAAAATAGAAATTGTATTAGTAAATTGCACTCAATTTACATCTATAGCAATAATAGAACATTCAATTTATGTTTGAAGATTATTTCAGTTTATACTATTTATATTAATATAATCGTTGCTATTTTAATGCAAATCAGTAATTATAGAACTTGCAATTTTAAATCCAATTGTCTGTTATGCACCCATTTTTAGGGGGAGGGGGGAAGGAAAAAAAATAAATAAAGGAAAAGGAAAAGGAGGAAAGGAAAAGCATGAATGATTTGATGAATTTACATTGCAACTAAATACAATTTACTGAGCACTTCGTATTCTGTAACATGGCTATCAAATGCAAGACATTCAATTTATATTTGGAGTATTCGATTTGTCTTTTATTATTTCGTATAAATTCTTTAAGAATAAATCAACAAAGATCGAACTTTCTGTTAACTCCATTGAGCTCGTATCCAAAATGACTACCATTGTATTCTGCACTTTGAGTGCGAAAAACCAGGGTAATTTTGTAGCCGGAATGCTGGTTGCAGTGAATCGGAACTAATCGCTGAAGTTAGTTTCTTGCAGTGGCGGAACGTGTGTCCGTCCTTTAATTTTGTATGTAAGCAGGGAGGTGGGCGGCGAGGCGAAGATGGCCAGGTGGCCAGTGGTGCATGAAATTGTACTTCCGGCAATAGATGACCTCCCCACCCGGAAGTTGGGGAAGCTGAGATATGGAATAGGAGCGAAATGAATTCTCAATGATGGGCGCTCTGTTTACAGGGCGTGTCTGCCATATTGGCAAATATTTCTCAGGGGTGTTGGAAAGATGGGTGGGGTAACATGAGTGGATATTGAACCTTTTTTATATTTTTTTAACTGGTATTCAATAAATACATAGAGAATTATTCGTATTTTTCAATTCTTTCTATTAATTCACACTCTCCCTATATATATCTTCTTCAAATTTTCAATCGTTTATAAAATACTTTTATTCCTCCACTCAGGTTCAAATACATTTCTTTTGAACTTGTAGTGGATGACACTGGATGTTAATACAGTTTTTCAAATATTAATTCAGTAATTAAATTTAATGAATTAATTTTAGTTTTTTTATATTTAAGTTGCCTGTATCTACCAATAGATGGCGCCAGATAAACTTAAAAAAATGAATGAAAATTATTTATAAAGGACTTTCTGTAATAGAGTGAAAAAAAAAAAGTAGGAATTGACTTTATGTTTTTTTTATATTGTTGTTTTTTATGGATTTTAACTGATATTCAATAAATGCATAGAGAATTATTCGTATTTTTTTTTTAAATTTGATTGGAGCAGCTAATTATAAGTAATTCATAATGTAACCATGCAACTTTACGGTGATCCATTGTAACTTTATGGCGGGCCGCAAAACAAAAAATATTTGATAGTTACTTATTAATGAAAAATATTATATAAAAAAGATGAGGGATATAAACTGGATTTAATATCTGTTATAGTATTTAGTTTAATTTTAGTAGTAACCAGATTAAAAATGACTAAACAAATGATTCCTTTTTATAACTATGCCCGACAGTATTTGTACACATGTGTTGATTGAAATAAGCTATTACATCTTAATATATTATCTGGTTGCTATCATATTTATGTTATTAAGTTGCAATTTTAAAATGGGACTTGTTTTTGGCAATCCCATACAATTTATATTGAATTCTTTATTAACTTCTACCGATTCTACCTTATTCTTCAATTAAATTCTATCGATAAATTTAAAAAAAAGATACTTTTAAAAAAAATTAAAGTAGTTTTTTTTTTTTTTAATAATTTAATATGCTCTTTTTTTTTTTATTGAACTAGACTCGGATTATGTTTCATGATTTTGGCTTTTATAAAAATTTCAGGTTATTTTTCTTCCAAAAATTACGTATTGTATGATTTTTAGAACAAAAATGACATATGATTGTGTGGATAAGAAAAGCATTAGTAGAATATCATCTGTTAATCCCCAATGTTATTTTATTTTGAATAACAGATGGAAAAACGTAATTTTTTTAAAATTTTTATTTATTTTTTCATTTTTAATATAATGTATATGATGATTATTTCGTAATAACACATAGTCATGAGAAATTTTGAAAAAATATGTCTATAAATGATTTTATATACTAACATTTTTTATTATCCTATCTAATAACCCATAAATTTTAAACGTTATGTTTAGGGATTGCAATACCGGTATACCGGGATACCGAATAACGGTACTGTGAGCCAATTTGTACAATTTTGTAATACCGGTATTCACAAGTTTAAATACCGTTTTTTTCGGTATTTACTAGACATTTAGAATTCTTATCTGTGAAATTCTTATTCTTATCTGTGAATTCTTATTCAGAATTCTTACCTGAAAATTAGAAATTCTAATCTGTGGAAACAAGGTTGTAGTTGTGAAGAAAGTGTGTAATATTTCGATATTTTTTTAATTGGTGAATTAGTTATTCACATTGTATTTGCATATCATACTTTAGAGTTCAAAATATTTTTCAGATTTATTATATCTATACTCATAAATAACACCCATAATAATGAATAAGAATAACTTTAAAGAACATAAAAAATCAGTTGATAATACTTCGGTTTGGTTTCATTATTTATATGATGAAAAGAATATGGTGGCACAATCTAAAAATGTTCACGAGTTATTAAAGTGAATGGAGGACGTACAAGCGGATTCCATACACATTTAAAAAAACGAAACATGATACAAATATGTTAAAGAGGAAAGAATCTAATTGCGATGAATATACAAACTTAAGTGCAGTTTCTAAGCCCAAGCCATCAGGGATTTTAGATTATTTTGAAATAAAAAAAAAAAGATAATTTGGATAAAACACAGATAAAACAAAAGACACCTGTGTTTTCTTTCTTTTTCTAAAATTTCTACTACCGGTATTAAAACCGGTATCCCGGTATTAAGATCTAAAAAAATACCGAATACCGGTATTGAACTTTTGGTCCGATATTGCAATCCCTAGTTATGTTACTACTTCTTATAATGTAAGATAATTTACAATGCTTTTAAAATTAAATTAGGAGAAACCTTGAAGTTCCTTAGAAATTTCATAATTTTGCTTTTCTTCTAAACCTACCTTATTCTGGGTATCAGAATAAAAGCTAATTCAAATGTAAATACATTGAACAGTATGGGTTGTTAGCAGAAGTTTGATTTAACAAAAATATGACAAACTTTTTTCAAAATTATATTTTCTTTCACATATACAAAGAGACAAAAACATTTTTGAAAAAAGAATACAAAGGCAGTTTTGGAAAATATTTTATATAAGCATTTTCAAAAATATGTGATACTTAAAAAGAAAAGCATTTCTTAATTCCTAGTTGTTTTAAATAGTTTCAACACATGGATGATTTTTATATTTTTGCGATTTTCTATGATTTTCAAATTGATATGCTTATTGTAAGATCTACACATACGAGTTTAAATCTGATTGTTATTATTTAATATTAATCAAGCTAAACATATTAATAGATTTAATACAACTTTACTTCGTAGTTATGAAGGAAAATGAATATATTCATCAAATACAAAGACCTACAATCGCCATATAAAAATGCATTATATAGCGATTAATATTAATCATTCCGTTTTATTAACATCAATTAGTTCTAAAATTAACCTCATTTAAAACTTAAAGTATAAATATTATAAGTATTGAAACCTAAATCCTAAGTATTAAGCTCATTTTATTCGATACAAAAAAATTTTTACGTGATTTTTACTTACTTTTCATCGATCAACCCTAAGTTAAAGTATCCATTTTATAAGAAAATCTTAAGTACATTGTAGAATGGGTCTCGTTTCTGTTATCACAGTCTTACAACTGACAAAAAACGACAGCTTTAATGTTTATTGCCAAAAACTAATAGCAATGTCAGTAGTTCAATTTACACAAATTCTTTTTACACGTATTTTTTAACAACGAATCTATCGCGTAAGAAGAGGTAGGTCGAAGTATAATTCATTTAATTCACATTGTATTTGCATTCAGAGTTTCACTCATAAAAAGAAAATTATTCAATAGAATTTAAATGACTAGTACGTACTACGTAAACAAATAGAGAAAAGTGACATTTAAATGAAGGACTATTTATAGTACATTAAAATACACAACAAGTATTCATAAATTTCGAGGTTCATTGAAACCACTAAATGAATTCTTTTTCATTGGAAATGTGTTGATTGCACTCGTAAGTGAAATTTTGTAGTTTTAAAAGCTGCCAGAAAATTATTTTTCATTATGACGTGTTAAAAAGTGTTGTTTATCAATTAAACATGCGTTGAAAGTGCCAGATGGCGTAAAGCCAATTTTTTGACAAATGTATTAAAAGTGACTCATAACGGACATAAAAAAATTAGTTGAAACTTTCATTATATTTATCAAGGTGACAGACTTTTTTGAACAACTGCGTCATTTTTATTAATTGATTCCTTTTGGGTTCCATTTGATACTTGTAGACAGTATTAGTTTCATTTTTAACATTGCAATGGAGCAATACAAAGGGCCATTGGCAATGGCCCAGAATTAGTTTGAAAAACAAAAATAAAGAGAGCATGATAAAATCATTTAAGCTTTAACTTGGAATGAAACCCAACATAGTATTTTATATAATTTTTACTACGATATCAGGGCTTCTAAACATTTATAATTAATTAAAAGTGTTTAAAAGTATGATAGCGTAGTAAAATATATTTACTTAAATTTATATTAGGCAGAAATATGTGCTTAGGTAGAAATATGTGCTTTGCAATTTAAAAGATATTTGAGCATGAAATTAAAATTGATAAATAGTTGCGTATGAAACAATTAAAGCAAAATATCAATGTCTACCAAATTTGACCGGAATGATACGTGTTTAAAATGTTTAATAACTTAATCCTTTACACAAAAATTATTTTTATTGAAATGAAAATATAATAAAAGTAGGGTAATGTCTGATTAGGGACAGCTATGAAATATATTACCCTGATGTATTCTAGTTGGGCCTATATGTCTGGAGCACAGTTTAACATTAATAAAAAAATCAATGTGTTGCCTTCAAATATGCTAGCATGCTTAAATAAATTAAAATATTCGCACAGTATTTTATGTATTTAATATAATTTTTGTATACATTGATAGCATTATTAAACTTTGCAACTCAAAGTAAATGCATTTACAATCTGCTGCTAGAGTCAATAAGTCAAAAGAAAATAGAAATGTATATTGTCATAGCCATAATATATACTTATAATCATAAAAAAAGAAATTCTTGCATGAACTTTTAAAAAAATTACATAACCTTTAGAGAAATTTAAAAGGAAAGTTGAAGTATAAGCTCGTCGTTTCAATACATTATTAAATTATTTCTTATAGCTTGTTTTTATATTTCTTCTGAGAAATTTATAACTTCTCACATCACTTCTATAATAAATATCTTTTTGAAAAACTGAAATATAACATAAAAAATACTTTAGCTTATTAATAGGTTCCCTTCCGAGAAAATTGCAAATTAATCCCGTTCTATTAATTAATTCCGTGGCCAACACAAATGATCTGTATGGTCACTTTGGAAAGCCTCATAAGTCCGCGGACCGCATATAAAATTATATGTCCTCATATAGACATTTTTTGAAGTGAAAAATTGAAACATAATGAATTATTATTATTATGTTTACTATTATTCTTACATGTAAACATAGACAATATGATAATAATGATACTAATCGCACATTGTAAAGAAATATATAACATTAAAAATGAAGTATAAAAAATATATAAATAAAAACGAAATAAACGAAATAAAACAAAATGAAATCATTAAAAAATATTCATTTTCTAGTGCGATATTTGTTTCTCCACTGTTTTATTTAGCTTTTGCAAATCGATCTCAATTTGGGTATTTGCACATCGTAATTGGTGTTGCAATCGAATTGTAATTGGTGTTAATCGATAATGGTGTTGCATCGTAATTGGCGTTTATAATTTGATTATTTTGCGAACTCATAACTGTAAATTCATAAATAAAACGGGCAATATCTGTCATATATTCGCAAGAATATTAATTTAAAATCAAAGTTAATTTTTTTTTCATAGTTTCGATAGTTAATTTTTGAATGTATGGATACACAAATAATGTATTTTTTTAATACATTGGTTTTCACTACTTTGACCATTATAAAATAAATATATTTTGTAAAAGTGTATAAATCTCACAGGTCGCAAAAATATTCAAGGCGGGCCACATGGGGCCGCGGGTTGGACACCCCTGGGCAAGAGGATACTTTAAAGATATTGCTAGAAGATACTTATATATTCAAATGTTGGTATTTTATCCAAGTTTTAATAATTAATATTTCACTACAATCGAAGAAATCAATGAATTTTACTAGTTGCTGGACATTGCATGTAGCCATTTTAATTTTCAAGGGATACTCTATAATCCACAAAAAAAGAAAACGGAGATTGAAAACGAAAAACCCATTTCAGCAGCAGGCCCTGTAAGTTACAGAAAATAATGGACAGTGTAACAAGAAGAGTGGAAACAACAAGGGCAATATGCGATCTCAATTATCCTCCTATTTATGAACCACCTACATAGCAAGGAAAATTGCGTGGAAAATCTAGTAGTTTATTTTAAAAAACATTCAAATAAAATTCGATTATCAAAATTCTAACGCAAAAGCTTTAAAAAAGGTCATTTACTCTAAAACTCGAAAATCCTGAAAGACTTACAATAAAGTATAAAACCACGCATCATACATTATATCGTAATATAAATAACGTAATTTCGTAAGTAAGAATGTGTTAAAGATGTTTTTACAAACTAAGATAATTATTTACGTTATGTGGGTCAGTATTTTATTAGAAAGGAAAAATGTCAAGGTGTTACTATTGGACTGAATAAGTAATTCACTAAGTCTTTTGACTTAGTATCAAAGAAATTCACGAATATTCGTGAGAAGGATATAGGAGGTTTGAAGGTCCAGCGGAACTTTAGAAATTTCTACAAAAGAGGGTAAAAATGAATGGGAGAAAATGTACTAAAGACATAAAGGAAATGGTCTTCACAAAAGATTGAAGACAGGTTGATCTTATGGCAAGTTTCCAAAATACATTTTACGCCCATGAATCTTATAGCCAAGGCCAAACATTTCTGAATAAATTTTCCAATTGTAATACATTTGAAAATAAGGTTAAGTCTTTGTTATTAATATTACGGAAAATGACTAAAAAAAAAATCTACGGCTGGGAAACAATATTAAATAGGGCAACAAATCTTTTCTTCCGAAAATATTTCAAAAGGAACACTACACATTTTAACATAGTCCCAGCGAAAAGAGAGTCATTTCACGGTGTCCATCGAATAGAGATGATTCCGTTCTGGTATCGAGAGCTGTATCTTTTAGAGGTAAGGATAATTTAGTTAATATATGTATATATAACAATGAAGAAATACAAATATTTTCTAAATTTTTCCCAAATTAAATTGAAATTTTATTTTACGTGTATTTGAGAAAATTTTACAATGATTTTGAAGTTGTTTATTTAATGAAGCACTGCTAATTTTAATGTAAAAGAATTTAAAAAGTCTCCAGCTCAATGGCCAAATGTATTTAAGATGGCAAGTGAAACTATTTTTTACGAGAACGAAGGAGCAAGTATAAAACATGGGATGTATCTTCATGGAAATAGAAACACATGGAAAACATCTTCAAAGTATGTGTTTTATATTATTTGTAATGCAACATAAAAAATGCGTTTAAATGAAAGGCTTTAGCAGAAAGTTATTAAAATTTAATAAGTTGTAATCAGGTTACTTATTATACAAAGTCAGACATTTTTATTTTTGCTTTCCAAATTTGTTAATTTTGGTAGATGCTTACAGTTTATTCTGAAAAATGTTAATATATATACATACACTATAAAATAAAATCTTCAGAATTTTTAGAATTGTCACATCAGTGAGTAAAATTTTTGTAACTTCAATAGAACTTATATTTGTGGAAAAAATACTGTGTCCTCACTAGTACGCGAAACTTCTGAACGACGCACATCTAATATGCGAAATTAGCTGAAATTTATGTAAACTTTTAATTTTCAGTGTTCCTTTTTTAATTTTTGCTTTTTTTTTTCTTGTAAATGTGTGTGAATGAAAATTAATCAAAAATAGAAATTTTTAGGAGTACAAGCATTTTGTTCATTTTCGGTAAAACATGTGTAATACATATGTATACATATTATTTAAACGGATGATTGAAAAAACGAGAAAAAGAATACGTGAGGATAAAGAAAATGCCAAAAATTTGTATGAGTGGTTTTCAAATGCTTTGAAAGTTCTCTTCAGTAACATTCGTGGTATAAGTGTTTTTATTATTTTTGTTATAAGTATTTTATTTTTATTTTTAATAAAATGAAATCTTTACGAATCTCTGAGCAGTTAAAAATAAAAATATTACCATGAGAATAATTTATATATTATTATAAACTTAATTTAATGCAAAACCATTTCTTTAAACTTTTTTTTTCCTAAAAACTATTTCTTACAAACCATTTCTTTAAATCTCAAATAATCTTAGTAAGATCAAATAGTTATTAATTAAAAGATTAATCCAATGTGCCTTCTATAACTGCAATAATTCCCATCCTTAATATCCACTTAATAAAAAATGAGCATATGTAAGCTATTATCTAGTTTAAGACTCAAAAGTCTAACAAGATATTTTTGATTACTCTAAAATTTTGCACTTATGTATCACTTATGTTTTCTCAATTTTTCAGCTCTAGGAAAAAACCACTAAAAAGTTAAAATTTACATCATTTGTAACCAATTTTGCATATTTCGACCTCAAAATCGAACTGAAAGATATTTTTTGATTGCTCTGAGATTCTAAAATTTTTCATTTATGTTTCTTATATATTTTTCAGCTTTTTCTCTCTAAGAAAAAAATCTGAAATTATAAAAGTCATTAAAATTTGGAAGTTTTCATAATCTTCAGATAATTTTGCATATTTAGAATCCTAAGTGGAACTGGAAGATATTTATTGATTTATCTGAAATATTTACGGATGTTTCTAAAATCATTCCAAACCTTTTCTGATCTATGGGAAATAATATCGAAAGGAAAAAAAAAAAATTACGCTACACTCTAAAACATATACTTATGGTTATCAATTAATTATATTACTTAGGTTATCCTGCAGTAATATAATATCTTAATAGTAGCTGGATATCTTAATACTTTAACTAACGTATCATAAATGTATCACATCAGTAATCCATTAGAAGTCCATCAGGAATAATTTTGTTCCCCTTTATAACTGATTTGCTTTTTCCGTCAGAGACCTCGTGTTTCGCATAGTATACAAATAATCTTGATTGGTGGACAGGGGATGAATATTTTCTGAAAGAACTTTCAGGAAAGACCGCCCCCATTTGACTTTCGTATAGAAGAAATCTGAGTAAATTACGTATTTCAACTTTTGACACATGATGCTCATACTTGCATCCCAAATGCCATTATTTCCACAAGAATATATCTCAAACAGTACTGAATGGTAGAAAGGGAATTTTACTACCTTCCGAGAGGACTTTGAAAAATGACTGTGCCCCATTTGATGTCATATGGAAGAAAAATTTGTAAATTAGGTATTTTGACTGCAGATACGGGATGTTAATACTTGTTGTCACAATTGCCATTGCTTATTCTCGTTTCTGAGTGAAATTGTTCTGTTAATTGTTAATTTTTCATGAATAATTCTGTTGAATAGTTCCCTTTATAACTGATTTGAAATCGTGTTACATATAGTACAACACAAACTCTACTGGCTGGTAGACAGGGGAGGTGAATATCTTCCAAGAGGAGTTTCAGGAATTGCAGTCTTCCATTTGACTTTCGTGTAGAAAGAAATCTAGGTCAGGTATTATTTAAGTCAATCTGTATCAAAGAAATATTTCAGCTTTCGGAAGGGGATGCTCCCACTTGCATCACAATTGCCACTATTTAAAGAATATATCACAAATAGTACTGAATGTAGAGACAGAAAGTTAATACCTTCCGAAAGGACTTTCAAGAATGACTGCCATCCATTTGATGTCGTATGGGAGTAAACTGGGTATATTTTGTATTTTGACTGCAGATATGGGATGTTAATACTTGCTGTTACAATTGCCATTGTATATTCTCGTTTCTGAGTGAAGTTGTCCCAATGCGCTTAGCTAGAACATTTGAATCTGCACCTTTCTAGATACTAATAGCACAAGTTACCACTGAAGAAACGCCATATAAGCTCGAGATCTACAATTAGTTGGTGGCCAGATTTGAATTCTTAGATTTGGTGTACAAAAAGAAAAAAAATTATTTTCTAAGTTAAAAGAATACTTTTTTTATTTTAATTCAAAATTATTCAATATGCTGTTATCGTTTAATACAAATTAATATTGATGTTGTTTATTAATTAGGTAACACCCATAACTGTAAAGCTTTTAATAATTTCAGCATTATGCATTAAGATTTGCTCAATTGATATATAGATTAAAACATATATTCATAAATGTATAAAATTCAGGTTTAAAAATGTGCAGTAGGTTTAATATCAAGCTAGCCCAATAAACATAGTGGGATGCGATAAGGTTTTTCGCATTGTCAAATAAAAAAATTGTATTGGTATTGTATAGCAGAAAAACAGAAATCAATAAGAGCTTCAACTTCGGGAATGCCAACAGGATAGAAAATGAGTTTCCGGGGCAAAAATAGTATTCTTTTATTTTGCTGGAAAAGGAGGGTCGGGAATGTAATGCTTATGTTGTTTATTATCTTGAAAGGATTTTGAAATAGAAGTAAGATTAGTTTCCTTCCATTTCGCAGAAAAAAAAAAGATACAAACAAATAAAACAAAAAAAGAAAATTGAGTTTGGGATATGGAAAGAATTTTCGTAACCAGTTGAGCAAGAGGATGGGAGTCTTTTTTCCTTTTGAAGTTGAAGTTTTTGAGAAATATTTCTTGTGACATGTTTGATAAGAAGTTGAGAAGCGAAAGATAAACATGTTTTCGTTTACTGAAATAAACTTCTCCGTGAAATGTTTTACCGAGTCCGACATTTTACATAAAATGCATTAAAGAGTCTTTTAAAATGTATATCTAGTTTAGGGAGTGGATTGATTTTTCGTTCAATTCAAACATTGCTGATGTGAACTAGTGCATTCGTCCAAAGAGTTAAAAGATAGTAATCGATTTCAACTTTTCTCTTTCTCTTTAAAAAATGTTTAAAAATAAATAAAACAAATGTTTTATTTCATTTTAGATAATATAATGCGAATATTTCGCTTCACAAGATTGAACTTACTGATGATATAATATTATGAAATAATTTTGAAAATAAAACAGAAATGGAAAATAGGCAGTATTGTTTTGAAAAATATTTGGAAACCTGTATTTGCATGGCATGTGAAAAATTATTTTTCTAAATTTTAAGTACAGTGGCATCACACTATAGAACCGATTTGTGGTTCAGCGGTAACACAAATAGCGAAATAACTGAGGCTTAAATCCGCTTGTGGCGTGCTTTGCTACTACTACTTTTGGAAATAAAGAGGAAAAATATGACGCTAGTGACAGCGGATGACACTATCGCATTTTTTTTACATTGACAGCATGCATCGAGTTGCAAATGGGGGTAACCCATGAAAGACCTTTCTTAAGAAGACAATGCACTCCTCTTCTCACCCATCGGTGGTCTATTCGTGGTATTTGTAAGTGTAATGATGCCAATTAATGCTGAAAATATATCTCTAAATATAAATTTTTCGAGAAAATAAAACTATTTCATAACTATTATTATTCAAAATCCATTAACTATACAAAAGTTATTTAGATTTATTATATATTTTTTTAATAATGCTGGATATTTTCACCCCTCAGTAATTTATTTATTTTTTTGACACGAGATTAAAAACAGTTTTTGAAAGAAGGAAGTAAAAAATTAGGACATATTTAACTACTACATCATAATATTATTTAAAAATTTACCAACCTAAAAATAAATAATGAAATTGATTAGTACAAATATATGATTTATGCAATCAGTCAAAAAGCAGTTTAAGCAGAATAGACCAAAAAGTTTTTCCGATATACTATTTGCGTTTTCAGCACATAGTCGTTGAATCAGCTAAATTGTTGACATCTTTATCACCACGTCGAAGCGATGGTCAACGTTACCTTCCAAAACATTGCAGGAAGAACACTAAAGTGTAATAACTCATTTGCGTGCTGCGTAAGAGTAAATTCTAGCTGTTCAACCCATCTGTCGATGCGAGATCCACTGACAGAATGTACGCCGAATCTACCCGTTTTTAAAAGCGGTGAATGTAACGCACTCTACTGATGAAACTGGATAAATAAATGGTGTTTTGCTCTCTAACTATCTTTTATAACAAATGAGCCATATGTGAGGTTGGTTAGAAAAGTGCATTATACATTTTCTATTTAAAATGCTTTGAGAATTGGAAGCATTTTTTTTTCACTGGAGAGAAATTCAAGTATCTATATAGAAACCAAGGTTAAGAACTAATTCACTTGAAATAAGGTTGTCTTTGTTTTTGTAATCAGTGCTATTGAATGAAATATATTACAAACCAATAACAGAATTTTATGATTCGATCACCGATTGTGTGGAAAATTGGCTAGTGGCCAAGTCTGACGGATTCAAACAGAGCGGCGTAATAGGGGATAAATTTATTTTAGGAGAGGTTTTAATTACAATAAGAGTATTTTTTTTTTTTTAATAATTAAAGTTTTAAATTGGTAAAGGAATTTCACAATAACAACTGAACATTTGTTTCACAAATTTCACACTAACTTGAACATTTCAAAATTATTTTCCGCCGAGTATGTCTGACTAGCGCCCCTGACCGATTTATACGTTTCCGGACAAATAGGATGTTTATCTTTTCGGATATCTTATATAGGATGTCTGTTGTTTCATTGTCTTATAAGATGTTTATCGACTACAATCGGTGGTCAAGATATGTTTAGCTTTTTTTCAATGCACTTATATGATATACCCTCAAAAAATCATGTTTCATTGCCTAAATATGTAGTAAAAATTAGTTTTTCAAGTATTTGGGAAAAATACATTGATAGTCTGAAAGCAAAAACTTAGTTTGCTTTATTTAAGCAAATGAAAAGAAGGGGGGGATAAAATCAACGTAAAACGTTATTATTTGAACAACAAGTTCACTAATCACAAAAAAGAAAGGAAAAATCAAAAGAGAAACCGGAATGTTTTTTTTTTTTTTTTACCCATTTTCTTAATATCTTCAGGAAAATTTATTTTAAATTGAAATCTAAGCAAAAACGCCCAAAATTTCTTGAACTTTCGTTGACATGTAATTGAAAAGAGAACACGATACAGGCTTTACGAATGAAAAAAAAAAAATTCAATTTGAATGAAGAAAATTTTCAATTACTTTTTTAAATTATTGGATTCAACGGTATAAAATTGTATTATAAATATAGATCTGTTATAATAAAATTTGAGAATAAAAGTTCGAACATCTGTGTGCAACCAAAATTGCTTTTTAATTCATGTCTTTAAAAATAATAACCCTATGTTATTCACATAATCTTCACTGCATTGAATGAAAATATCAATCATTCTTTGAAATCTGTTATTATATTTCTAAAGAAAAAAAAAAAAGAAACAGAAAACCGGCTTGAGCCTGCAATACTTTGATTATATTTCTGCTGACTTCTTTGATGTATTTCGAATGAAATGCGGTAATACTTCAAACTTTGAATTTAATTAAAAATGAACTTCAGTTGGAACCCAGATTCCCAGAAAATTCACAGTTGAAACCCGATTTCTCACTGAATTCTAAAAGGATTTGTCAATTCATTCCCACGTTCTAAAATAAAGCTAAATTTCACCTTAAAAACAGAATTAAAAAGAAAGAATTAATTCCAAAATAATTGAAGAGGATGTGAGATAGATTGGTAGTATACTGCGCATGCATATTTTTTTGTGAACTGGTGGGCCTTGTGGAACATTTTGTTTACAAGTGACAACTAGTGTAGCGTTTGCGGAGTACATATTATCTTACAAAATCATTACACTTCCTTTTCGCAAATGAATGTTATTAGATTTTTAATTAGCCTTGTTGCTTCATTATGTGCTAATGGTGTAAAAATTTAGAGCTTTAGTTTTCTTGTAGACTAACCATTGCCAGCTAACGAACAGTAATGGTTATCCAGCAATTACGTCTTTGTATGATAAATTCTATGATCTACACTGATATTTTTGCAGTTTTAAAAGCTTTCCATTAAATGTCAGAGTTTTTGTATACACACACACACACACACACACACACACACACACACACACACACAAAAAAAAAAAAAAAAAAAAAAAGTAAAATGTTTAAGATTGGTGGAAAAAAAAGGAAAAAAAATGTTTGTACATTAACATTTAAAGTGTCTATTTACTTTGACTTTCCCGCTAATATCCATTTTACGGATTCTTTTTTTTTTTTATCACGTCATTGACAAATTTTTATGACACATTTTAATTCAATTTCGTAGGTCCATGTCTTGACTCGAATTCATAAGCCTCTTAGCTAAATTCTACTTGCTTAAATTTTAATCGCTTACATATCTGTTGTCGTTCACCAAGATACAAATACTGACTGTGTTTGAGTCATAGACAGCAGTGATATGTGCATAAAAAAGATTTTATGTAGAAATTAAATCATAGATTTCTCATATTTTTTAACAATACTTTTTTTCCTTTTAAATAATAGCTTTATTTTTGTTTTCTTTTTTAAATCTACAATTCCATGTTGGAAAAAATGAATCGCTGATCATTAAACACTCTTTTCTTGGATATTATTCGGAACTAAATATGAACTGCTACAAAAATTTTTGTGCTTATATAGTTGCAAAAAAAAAAAATCTTGTAATATGTGTAGGAAAGGTATATTTCTTATGTAAATCGCTCACAGAAGTAGAAAAGTGGCCTTGACCATAATATAAATAAATAAATAAACCAAGGTAATAAATTAATTTATATGGCACACATATAGTTAGGCCCAAATTAAATGTTTTAATTTAAGAATGTGTACCTCGAATCCGTGTTCGTAACTCGAGGTTGAAATATAGCCATAAAACGTTTAAATAATTCGTAAATCAAAGTATGATTTTATTCACTTTTTATAAATCAGTGGACTTTTGCTCTGCTCATGTATCCCGAATGCCCTCTTCTTATGCTGACAAGCGAAAGAAGAGGGTATGACCTTCGGTGAGGGTTTTTGTGGCTGATTGCTGCTCATTTCTGTGTTGAATAGGAAAAAAACCAGGTAAATGGCCACAAAAGGTAGCCTGGTGGCTGGTGGGGATTTTCCGGGTTTCCTTACATATCACAAACAAATGCGGAGCAATAACGCCCCAATTGTCCTCACTTGATCGCCCGTCGATGGTTTGTGGTTTACGAGGTCCACCAGTGATAAGGAATAGAGTGTCGGTCAACAATAGTGGTTGAATTTCGAAACTGAGAAATAGAAAAATATGGCTGTATTTTGTCAAATAGTCTTGTTTCAGGAAATTACAAGAACTCAAATTGCAAAAGCATTAATAACCCTTCAATTTTTCGTTTCCTCCATTTTTAAAACACCAATGTTAACCTTTGTATGCTCCAGAAAAGGAAAAACTGTTTTTATAAATTGCTATCATTTGCCAGCGGAATTGTTTAACTTCTGCAGTTCTATTTTAATAGCCAATTGATTACACGACTTTTTCTAGACTGTATGTTACTAGTTTATGATTCAGTTCACAAAGCGCAATGATTTTACCATTGGTTAGTATTTTAATATGAAAAGAGACATCTGTTATTGATTTTTCACAGCTGTTGACATTTTATTTTTAATGAATGTAAAATTCGTTAAATATTCATAAAAAATGTAAACTACCATTAAAATTCTGCATATTAAATTTTTTTTTTTAAACCTAAAATTTAAAAAAAAAAAGAAAAGAAAAATCATCAAGGAAAGTTTGTAAGTTTCAAAGTTCAATATTAACAATTTAATCATCATGCCAATCGACAATTTACTAATAGAGATAATTAAATATAGGCTATGAAAACAATTTTAATTTTCAACACAAACAACAAACAACAACAATTTTTTTTCACTGAAAAGTCCTATATACAGGGCGATTATAATTAAAGTCCCGCTTTCAAAATGCTGTAAAAAAAAAAAACCACTCGTCACAATGAGTTCAAATTTGAACTGAAGATATTTGAAGAAGGGGGAAATCGTATGGCATGAAAAAAAGTTCCACTGATTTTCCCATCCAATTTAGTATAACCTTCCTGTGGTGGATGGGCTTTCCACTAACAGTGTCACAACTGTTGAATGACTTGGAAGTCCTTTTTCCGTGAGAAAAATGAAACAATCAAGTACATTGAGCACTACAGTTGGTTTAATGTGCAACTCATGCCAAATACGTTGTAATTTCGATTCAAAATATCACTGGCAGCCGAATTCACTTTCTTTATGCCACATACAGCGACATCTATTAATACACTTTGGAACTGCTTTTTTGGTGCAGTAGCGTTTCTCCCTTCTTCAAGTATCTTCAGTTCAAATTTGAACTCATTGTGGTGCTGGTTCACTTGTGTGAGTGTTTCTTTTTTTTTAATGCATTTGAAAGTGGGACTTTAATTATAATAGCCATGTATATGAATATTTTTTGTAGTACACTTCATAATAAAACGAAAAACGTTGTTACAAAACATTTTTAAATAAGTAATTAATTAGGATTTTCTGTTGAATTTATGGGATTTGAACAATGTGTGCAAAAATGTGATACTGATTCCTCTGGGCAAGATTCCTTTTATCCTGAATGGTTGATATAACGAGTCTGTAATAAGGAGTTGATTTAGTTAATGGATAATTTTCCAAATTTTTTTTAATATCTTATTAACATAAACAAAGAATTGTTCACTTTATGTTTGAGATGTAGCTTAGTATATTATATTTTGTTTTAAAAGTGAGAACAAAGCAGAAATAGTTTTATAATAATAGTAATAAATTTATTATGTTTTATTCATTTTTCCTAAAAAAAGAACATCCAGACAAAATCTTTTTATAAAATACATCAAACTATACAATATAATTATCATTTTAAACATCCTTTTTCAAGTTCTAAATATTTTGATACTTTTCAAAAAATTTAATTTCTAGTAAGGAATAGGCTTTTGTAATAAAAATCCCTGAAACAGCGCATTTTACTTCAGTATACTTCATTTATTTTACTTACGTAAGTTATATATATATAAAAACAATTCATCTTCTAATGTTGCGGCTTTTAATTATTTAGTTTTTCGCTGAATTTTTCAGTAGAGATACGGGAAACATAATTATACAATATCAAAAACTTTTTTGAAGGACGTTTGCGTGTGAAATACTTTAAAAAATTATAACTCATAAACGTTGTCAAGGCTCATCATTTGGTCATGTCTGTCTGATCTTCATCCTCAAAATAAACACCACTTAAATACTACTTAGATTTCCACAAAAAAAGTTTTTTCTGTCTTTTTAATCAACATATAGGTTTTATATAATGTATGAATTTCGTCTTTAAATATGTCAGAATCAAAGTTTGGAATTTTTCAAATTCTAATGTGATATGCGTAGATGAAGATATAGTGTAATGTGACTGGAAAACCTATTGTTTATCCGCATTCAATTTACAAATTAAAATATAAAATACCCAATGAAGAAAAAAATATAAAGTAAATATCAGGGATTTCATTGGAAAAAAGCTAGACTGACTGTAGATGAAAATTGATGCAACTTTTTTTTTTACTTAAGCCCGAATAACATTTTTTCTTCCTTTGATATGAGAAAACTGGAAGAAGATCAGACATTGAAAAGCTAAAATAAGTTTTCGAAGGGAAAGGAAAGGATTTAAAATGTCTCTTTTTCAGGATTTTAAAAAAATAAATATTTCCCCGGAGAATGAAATTTCCTCAGTTACCACTGCATAAAAAGAAACTCGTTGAAGCTCTCAACTGGGAATGTCTTAAAGCTGGATTTAGAGAGATTTCTGTAGAAAATAGAATGTGCAACTGGTTGACTGACAAAAGATTTAAGTTTTTCTTATATTTATAAACACTAAGCCAGTGAAAAGAGCTCACTTTTAGAAAAGGCATATGTAATAAAAACGCAAAAAGCTGCATTTTAAATCGGGACTGTTTTCTTCTCCCCAATTTAATCCCAAAATCTCTTAACGAGATTAGTTAGTCAGTATAGAAAAATCCAAAAAGCTCTTGAAAATTACTTTTATTTTTTTCTATAAAATGTTTGAATTTCGAAAGCCGGAAAAATAATGACAATTTTAATATCGCATGTCGTTTTATTATTTTATTTTATTTTAAAAATTATTATTTTAATTGTTCTAAGTACTATTAATAAAAATGAAGTTAATGCATTAATAATTAAATACCTTAATTTTAATTTAAATATAAATAAATTACAAATGGTGAATTAACGCGTCGTTTTTTAATGAATTAGAATTTAAATATTTTAACGGTTTGAATTTTTAGAATTACATTTTTCTAAATATTCATTTTTAAGACGAAAAAAAAGTAATGTTTTTGAAAAAAAAAATTAAATAAATTAGTTTTAATAAAGTTTCCCAAGCTGTAATGAATTTTAGGCATTACCTTTTTATGCTTGCAATTAATTGTCGTCATTTGAATGGGAAGAAAAATCCATACACGCAGCTAACTTTGTTCCAGCTCATTTAAAGAACTGGGGAGTCATCTGTATTAATCACTTGAAAGCAGCCATCTGTGTTTCAAGTCAATCCTGGAGGTGCTCAAAAAATTAAGGTTCGAGGATCGAGCTGGCCAATCCATATATTCCATTCCTCAATTCTAAAGATATATGTTCACAAGTTTAAGTTAGCCATTATCATTCTTAAGTTCTCACCTGTTACACCAGCATAGGATTCTCAGCTGTCAAGATTTCTCCATGGAAAGCATGAAGTTCAGATTCCAGCCCAAACCATGATTTCGCATCCTACAATATTGTATCTTTCATTATTTCATGTGCATGTTAGATAGTACCTGGTATTTTTTTTTTTTTAGGTCAGAATACGACCTCTAAAGTAGACTATGTCTCCTAGAATTATTGATATTCATCAGCAAATATTATGGAAATATTTTCGTAGTTTTCATCAAACATTAAGTATATTCTATAAAAAGTATTTTGTTGATGTTTTTGCGATCACTTTGATATTTTTAGATTTATTTACTAAATAAAAAGACGTCATAATCAGTGATTACATAAACAGTAAATATAAACAGGACACTATTAAAATTGGACACTATTAAATAACCTAATTTGAAATTCATCTAATATTTGAACTAATTAGTTATTTATTATAAATGCAGATTGCAAGCTTAAAAACATTAAAAAAAAAGATAATGAACCGTCCTAAAATTAATTTTTATGCAATTCTCAACTTTCAGTCTCCATAAATTTGTAAAGATCAGTTATAACCTTTTTTAAATTCCTTTTCCTTACCATAACGCTAAAAAAGAAAAGAAAATGATTTAGACAAAAATTTAATTTTTGAGTAAGAATTTTGAGAACTTAAAATTGTGTTCACATTTTATTATAATCGTCCTATTCACTAGCATTCAAATATTTCTTAATAGTTGCTTTCTTTTTTTTGAAATAACTAAGAATTTATAGAAAAATACAACATCAAATGAATCTTGTTTACAAAACATATTAAAAAAATGTCATTAAAATGTTAATTTAGAATATACAGGATTCAAATATTGTTTTACTGAAAAATGAAAATATTCTTCTTTGTTTATCGCTTGTAGAAAAACTAGAAAAACAAAAAAATTTAATTGTTGCAAATATTTAATGGCTTCAAAAATTGGTAATTTCTATTAAAATTCAATTATCTTGTTCTTGTATTATTTCCTTACTATTATTAGGAAAAGGAAATTATTTTGACATTTGTTTTGAATAAAACTTAATTCTGTTTTTTTTTTTTTCTAAAACTTTTGATACTTTTCTGAACTTTGTTATCTTCGAATCGATTTTGAATATGCTAAGTTTTTTTTTTATTACATTTTCTGTCTTTTCAATAAATTATTACATAGTTCGCGTTCTGAATTAATTCTCTAAATACGCCTAAATATACGTATTTAGGTTAAAGTAAAATCGCGATGCCCAAATTGACTTATTTTCTTTGTTTTTAGTCCCATTGAAAAAACAAATAAAGCAACCGTAAAATTATTAGAATACGATAACCATTTCCCAAAAGGACTGTATAACTGCTTTCAAATAAATACATCTCTCCAAACCGTTTGTTACAATTAATAATTAATCTAACATCCACTATATGCCGCTGCCTGAATGATTAATGACGGAAAGCAAGAGGGTTTAACGATGTTACACATATTAAGGAGAATTTTGCATGATTATCGAGAAAAGCACAAATTTCGGAAACTGGGTGAGTGGTCAGACAATAAACAGCGGTTAGAATCAGTAAGGATTATCACGATGAAGACAAATCGCCGCGGGATCACTGGAGCAGAACATCCCTTCGGAACTTTGTTGCCTTATCCAGGTGACCATAGCAACGCACGTGCCCGGAAAACGGAATGGTCAACGAATGGCTAATAGTTGCCGGCTAAGTTCTTGTTTTAGAGCAGATTGAGCGTCTCCAGGCAACAAGAAAGGCAATGGAGCCTTTGGCCTACTTTTGAGATTCACTGAACACAGGGTCCCTGAGGAGAAGGTCCCGTGGCAGCCATCAGTACTGGATGAAACTCTTTCAAATCCCTTTGGAACCTGCGTATCCAATGGCTTTTCAAGCCGTTTCGGGACCACCCGCTTCCTCGCCAAAATGGCAAGGGTTTGGCTGCAACAAGTTCAGAGACGTCGGAGGTAATGTAACCACTCCAATTTTCACTCTGTAGCAGGTGGTTCGAAGGACTATCAAATTAACCGCTATTAAGTTTGTCCACGTGTGTGTAAGCGCGTTTTTAAATTCTGGCAGATAAAGTATTAGCGAGTGAAGTTTGTCTTTTGATATATTTCTATATTATCCTTTTGCAATAATCGTTTAGATATATATATAAAACTAGCCGTGGCAATGTTTCCTAAAGTTTCTTTTAAAATGGCTGGTGAAAACTGTTGATCGGTGCATTCTTAAAAACATCTGAAATTGGAAAGTGTTTCTTTTGTAACAAGTGGTGGAAGGTTTTTAAAATCAGTGATCAAATTAGACTATTTATATATACATGTAAATTAAAATTTCATAGTAAAAGATTGTTTTTTAGAGTACTGTGGAGTAGTCTTCCAGTACCTTGGATTTTCAGTTGAAAAATTTCCTGTGAAAATCAACTGTGATTTATTGAATTTTTATAATCTTATGAAAATGTTGACCAGTTTCTTCACACGCTATGTAAATTGGATACTTTGCAGTGAAAGAAAATTGTTTAGCTGTACCCATTTTGTTTTGATACAATTGCAGTAATATTCTGTAAGTTTAAGTAACGGAAGTAATGACAACATTGTGCTAGAAGGTATAATGAAAGTAAATTTGATTCGTTATATTGTGAATTGTCGTTGAAGAATTGTTATATTTTAAACAGTACTATCAATGAGGAATACAATACTGAATTGTTATATTTCAATGTACCATGGTTTCTTACAAATATTAAGCAACTTATATGACAGTTGCTGTTTTAAAAATATTATGAATTTATAGTTACGATGGTGACTGTATCGCAAAAACTAATATGTCAGAGGTATGAATTAGCCTTTTAGTGATATTGATGTGTCTTCTATATTTGCTAATGTTTCAAAGATGTTAATATATTGTTTAAAATTGGACCTTTTCGTTTGAAATTAACACATGTTTTTGGTAAAATTTGTTTGAAATTGAATTACATGTATTGGTGTCATGAACATGATGTGGAATTATAAGGTTATAAGCAATTATAAGGTTTTCTAAAACCATCATTCAATAGTATTTATATTCCTTTAAAATTAATAGTTGTGAAATAATTGCCATTTTAGTTCCTACCTTTTAGAATTACTAACGAAGAAAATTTATACATATTAGAAAATTATACTTTCAACTTATCAGGAAGATTATAATCAAATGACAGCATTTAAACACACAATTTGTACGAACTATTTGGAATTAAAATACAGTACAATTGATAAAATTGCGAATAACCTTGAGAATGAAAATAATTTAGTTATGCATAATCTCTAGTGTTAAAAAATGGGAATGACTTTGTAAGAAACATCAATATCCAACTTCATTAATACAATAATTTATTCCCTAATGTTGTGCATCGATTTCTTCATCACAATACGCTCTGTTCTCCGCTTATCGATACAGAGTGGGTTCAGTCATGACAATTCCTCTGCTGTCTCTTTGCAAAGGTTCGAGCTATCTAAATAAAACTGACAAAAATCCTTCAGACTACTTTAACAAAAAGGTGAGCTTTTAATGTCTTTTCTTTTCATTTAAAAAAATTCTTCCATAAGGGGCTTAAAGTGTATATTTCAGAAGTTGCATGTTTTCTTCATGATATGATTCGTTTTAAATGATTAAAGTTTTGATTATTAATTAAACTGCTTAAATATTACAAATTATTCAGCAAAATCCATGGTACTAAATTAATTTCAAAAGAAATATTCAAACTGAAGTTTACGATGAACGACGAAGAAATGACTGAAGTGATGAAGTTTTTGAATTCCTAATATAGTTACATAATTTCTTAAAATTTACTCTGTTATCACAGTCAAGACACTTTTATTTTAAGCTTATAGCTTATAGTATTCACAATGGCATAAATTTTACACATTTTGCTCAAAAAGTGAGAAAAGAATTTTCAGATCGGTGTTATAGCATTTCATTAGTTAAAAATCTAATTAATAAATCAGAAATTCTTATTTTAACGAACTAATATATCAGATTCATCTCTTCCTTTCTTAACAAATACTTTAATCAAAAGGAAGAAGTTGAAACTTAATACATTCTCCGAGAAACCGTAATAAAAATATATTCACTAGAAATAATGTCCACTTACCAAATAAATACGAAATCAAGTGAAACATTTAAATCAAATAAATCCCACTTAATCTGATAAACGAGATAAATTTAGATTTCTAATTAATTGAAACAACGAAGAATAGTGTCTGTTTAATACTACTGATAAGAACAACAAAATTAGTTTGTTATAAGCCTGGAATTAAATTGAAATCCTGTCCTAAATAAATCGGAAAATAGTCAAGAGGCTTAATAGGGACGATAAATATTTATTAACTGATAATCATAAAATCTAAATGACAAAAACTTTGAATATGAAGGTTAACTTTGGAGAAATACACTCAAGCCAGAACGCTTGTCGACTTACAAAATACCGAAGAATTTTGAGAGAGTCTTAAAACTTATTCACTTTTGAAATTTTAGACAGTATGCATAATATTTTACTACAGTTAGTAGAACAACAGAAAATTGGAGTGACTCTACTGAATATGTTTCATGTAGAACTATATTGAAGTGGAAAAGTATTCATAATGAAATCTATTCCAATACTAGTTAACGGTCCATAATTACATCGTTTTTAAATCATTGTTTAAAGATAGTTGGTCTTTTTTATACTGGTTTCTGAGTGAAACAATTTAAATTTGTTGTTTCAAAAAATACCAAAGGATATTGGGCAATAATGGTGTATCTAAATTTGCAGAGCCAACATCCAAAGTATAATAAAAAAGACTTAATCGAAATATTTGCTATACATAAAATTTAGTATTTTAATAAAACCTAGTAGTTCAATAAAGAAGAGAACAATTTTCTAGAGCTTAACGGTCCATGCCTTTTAAAACTGATTTATACGGGCTCCAGAGAAAGGTTTTATTCTTTTTCTAAAAATCATTCTTCCATTTTTTATCTTTCTGGACACGTGTTTTAGCTATTTTGTGAGAAAGGGGTGCTTAAATGAGTCGGAAGGTGCCCAATTTCTTCTTGGAGGAAAAGGAAATTAGATACTTTTTTTCAGCTCATGGCTATTACATTGTACGAATATATTGCTGGCAACATAAAATATCGATTTCAACGGTAAAGCATCAGTTAAGTTAAAATAAAAAAAATTTCATCCCATCTATATACGGTTTGGTCCAGAGTTCAGTCCTAAGGTTGAGTGAGTATGATGGATAACTTCCCTTCTGAAGCTATTTATCGATATTTTTCTCCCTTTTCGTATACTGTCATATATTTTGACAGATGTTTTGCGGGGAAGCACTAAAGCCATTTTCTTGGAAGGAAGACGCCATAATTCACAAAGAAGGCAGCTTCAATAGTGCTTTGAACTATTCAGAAAAATACTAGGCGGAGAAGAAAGAGATTTGAAAACGAAAATTTTATCTACAGCTGAGAGATGTTTTGACTTAAAAAATAGTTTTCAGGTCAATTGTTGGATCAGCAGAAAAGTTTCTTAATAGTGTTAAGTTAATGTGTTTTTGTGATATTGTGAGACGGTTACTGTTTGAAAATCATACTTACGAGTTTCTTCAACATGAAGCGTAACTATTTATTAGATTCCATGTTTATTTTTGAGCTTCAGATATATAAAAAAACGTTATTAACATGTTAAATATGCTAAATTCAAAGAAAACTTCCCAATTTCGAACAACAAAATTTTTTTATTTGTTAAATTATACAACATTTTGCTTGAATATTATTTTTCATCAAAGGTTTTAAATTTAAAAGCTTTGTAATTCAAATTATAAAAACTTTTAAGAATTATGGGATTTTGATACTTTCCAAATGAAGTTAAAATCCTTTTTTTTTTTTACAGCTTTTAAATTTATCCACATAAAATTATTGGTCTGATGATTTTTCAGTCAAACATGAGGAAAATTATAATAAAGAAAGTCAGAGGATCATTTAAATCATTTAATAATGATATATAATAATTTTAGGAATGATTAAAATATTCTTCTACTGTGTTACGTAATCATATTGGAACTTAATCTTTTATTAAAATTTGTGTATTATAAAAACATCAGCTTCATAAACAAAGGAAACATTTCCAATATTCAGTGTTGACTAATTAAATATGAGTATGGTCTTCTTCATTCCTCAAATGAATTACAAAAATTAAACGAAAATTAAATTATACAGACATGAACAAACATATTTTCATAAAATAATATATATTTTTTACACCTTACACATACCTATATCTTTATAAGAGTATTATCTTGAGATCTATTTATCTTGAGACATTCATAGTTATTAATACTATAAAAATAAAAACAATAATTTTAATGATAAAGGCTACAGAAGTTAAAACTATCCATTATAGTTAACATTATTTTTAAAATACGTGTAGTAATCTGTTATTGTTAAACAACTGATGTGTCAAACTACAGTAAAGATGAAAGAAATTGTATTTTGGATGCAGACTCACTAAGAGATTTAACAATCTGTTGCTTTCAATTTTAAGATTTTATATGTAAATAAATAATACAAAGGATTTATAATCTGATTAAAAATAGATTCTAAGGAATTTAATTAAAAATATAAAACAAAATTGCATGATATTTTCAATGAACAATATGCAGCAAAAGAGGCATGTTATATAGATATTGTAAATGCAACATATAAAAAAGATTGGAAATAATGGCACAAGAAGTTATTTACAAACTGAAACTTAGCACATATTCAGTGAGATTGTACACTATCTAAGGCAATATTATGTGAGAGATTGAATATTTCGAGAGAAACGTAATCTGAGTTAATTTCAGGTAAAAGCTGGCACGGAGTACAATCTCATCCTATGCTCGCTTTTGAATTCGAGCATAGGACGAAAGGCAATCCCTTTCAGAGGGGCAGAGAGGAAATTCCTATCTCTTAAAAGGTACGCCTTAACCTATTTCCACACGTAGCCAGTCTAGCAACAGAAACAGCTTTACTCACCCAACATTGCCTTTTTATCATTATTACGCTGCAACCTTTACACAGATCACATTTACAATATGGCGTCAGATTTACAGCATGTTGATTTCTGTGCGTAGTCTGTTCAACCAATAGAGAAATCGAAAATAAACATAAAAAGTAAACAACGAAGAATACTGTCTGTCTGTAAACGAAGAATACTGTCTGTACTAAATAGCATCATTGAATCTAGTTAGAATTAACCAGACAAATCACAAATTAGAGAATTTAAGAGTCTTTGAGTTTGGCCTTATCAGTTTGCTACTTATTTTCGATTTCTCTTCTGAACAGATTACTGTAAATTTTACGTGATATTTTAGTTTTAATCAATTTTATTTATTGCAAGCATAAGGAAGGAATTTAATAACTAATCTATAAATGCACCGACTGCATTTAAATACTTATAAGAATGCTATTTTGAAAGAAATTTTGCATTTCAAAGAGAAAGTCGCCGTATGTTTAACAAAATGTAAGTATTTTAGTTTTCGCAATAAGAATCTTAAATAATCATTTAGCTATATTTATAAAAGTTTCATAAGTTTTTCAACTTAATGAGGGTAATTTGACTTTGATCACTTCGCAAAATATTTAAATAAACATGATTTAATTTATCATTAATTATGAGTTGACTTGTATTTCATTCATACTAATTTAAATTGATGAAACGCTTAATTTGATTCGTAAATAGTTGAAAGAATGATGGCTTAATTATTAAAATTACATTATAAATAAATGATAGTAATATTTGCATCTGAAACATTAAATTAGATTATCAAATCTTTTAAATAAAATGGCTGGAATATATTAAAAAGCTTCACTCTCTTCTGGTTTTTAAACGAGAAAAGAACTCCCTAGGTTTGTAGAAAGTTGAAAAAATAAAAAAAAAAACTGATTTTTCAAAAATTTTACTATAATAATTTTGTTCTAATTTTAAAATTCACGTATATATCTGCATAATTAAAGGTACATTTATACATTTCAAATTTGCTTAATAATTGTAATAGAAATCAAATAATAATTTAATTTTATGCAAAATTATACTCCTCAAATTATATTTTTGTAGTCGATAAATGATATCTAATAAATATTTAAAAATTACTGTCGTTTTGAACTTTAGTAAGCAAGACTAATAAGCTTATTAAAAACTATTTTTCCTGATTCTCTTGACCAACCAGCCGTATTTGATCGGAAAACAATAAAACATTGAAGCTTCAATATTCTTAAAATATTTATGCATAGGATAATAGTTATTGAAAAAATATGTATTTAAAATGATTTGTTCACGTCTACAGTTGTGTAAAAATATTTCAACAATATAAAAATCCTATTTTCCCCATTTGTATCTGAATTTGAAAAATTTTATAGCAATTGAAATTGAAAGAATTATTTTACTCTCAATCATAATTGAAGGTTATTGAGTTTATTATTTTTAATAACTTAATTTGTGATTTAAAAATGTTAATAAATTATATATATATATATATATATATATATATATATATATAATCGAAAAAATTCAGAGATTGTTAAAACACACACACACAAATGAAAAGGAAGATGGACAAAATTATTTTACAGAAGTATAATCAGTTTGTGTAACAAAAAATCATGAAAATAGTATTTTTGCACAAACTTATTGCATAGTTGAAAAGTCTTTTGTCCATTCTAGTTCTCTTTGTGTGTGTGTGTGTTTGAATTTTCTGTAATTTTTGTTTTATACCTATAAAAAATAAATTACAAAATTTAACGAAGAATAATAATTTTTACAATAATTAATACAAATTTATAGCCCCAAATTTTTGAAACGTTTGTCTAAAATTAAAAAAAAATTATGTTCTCTTCATAGGCTTAGCTGCATATTTGTGAAATGTGTATATAAATTGTTACAGTCGAAATATCAGAAATACAGATATTTTTAATTAACAAATTGAATTATATAAAATGTAAATTCTTTTAAAAATTAAAATTTTCTAATAAATACTGGAAATTTGAATTTCTTTCAATAATAATCAATTCGGATTCATCAAATAAACTTTGTTTTTAAATTCAAACTCCTTCAGTCTATTGAAACATTTGCATGCCAAAATAGATATATTATTAATTAATTTCTGTAGATGATTATCGGAAATTGATGTTATTTATCAATACCGTTGCATGTGTCCATTTAGTTAGTACTCTAATATATTTTTATGTTGTTTTTTTTTTCAATTCTATGCCCATATGTCTAACACCTTATGGTCTTCTAACCTTCTGTTAGGAAAAATTTATATAGCATTTTTCTGTATACATATGCGAAACTAATATATGAAATAAAAAAATACTCCGCACCTCCCCCAAAAAAAAATAAATGCCCGAGCTTCAAGCTTCTATCAGAGCAACCAAGCTTCAACTACCAGATATTTGCTGCGAAAACATCAGCTAGCTATTTCGTGTGCCAAAACGCTTTCACGAAAGAATAGTAGCTATTCAGGAGAATAACATGAAGCATCATCGAAAACTTGAATATTACTAGCAAGAAACAGATCCAAAATAACCAAATGCAGTTGAAACTGTGGAAAAATACTGACTTAAGCCACTGATTCTTTTGAGATTTCCCATTATGGAGTCCAAATGTTTTGATGGAATGGAACCTTAAGCTATTTTTGATGTGTTTTCTGCAGTTGAATAGCTCCATCAACAACCTATGATCAGATCCTTTTCGCAGCAAATACTATTATTTCCTCCCATTTTACGCCTTTTCTGTTTTTCAACTGGCATTTCAAACTACCAGTAAGTTGTAGAATCATCATTGTGGTTTTTTTTTTAATTTAAGAATTGATGTAGTGAACTATACATTCATAAAATGATTATATTCAATTTCAGTAAAGCAAATGTTGTAAAAGTTTCATTTAGGTTTCATATATAGACGCTTGCTGTTTACAATATCTGATCGATAGTGAAAAACAGGAAACTCCACACCTAAGCTTTCATACACTGTAATGAAAAAACTATAAGTCAATTTTTTTTTTTAACCATTTAGATTTTTTATGATGTTTTAAATATTTTATATTTCTGATGATATGACAATGTGACTGCAAAACTTTTTTTTTCTCTTATTAGCAATTGAATTTTTATTCCAGTATGCTACATGTAGTATTTTATTACATTTGCCATAAGTTTTTAATAAAAATTATTATTAAAACTATTTTACTAATCAATATTAATTTTTAAACTACATAACCCTCATTTTTATCGCGTTAGTTTTTGTTTAAAATTTTTGTTTCAGATTTGGCGTACCCAAACAAAAAGTAAAAAGTTGTCTCCATGATTTGTAAATGATAACCTGAATTAAATTATCTTGTGGCATAATAAGGTTTTTAAAAAACGTTCCCGTCATAAATGAAATTAAAACACTTCTTTTACATTAATCAACGTAATCAGCGTCTTTTACATTAATCAACGTAATCAGCGTCTTTTACATTAATCAACGTAAAACACACAAATTATTAATTTTCTATATATTTGAAAGTTATGATAGTAATAATATAATACAACAACTATTAAATTGTATATAATTGTATACGTAATTGGTATATCAATATAAGTACATCACGAGTTTTAACAACAACAAAAAAAAAAGAATAGAAACTTTATTAAGACTTAAAATGTATAATTTAAATAATTATTTTAGTTCAGGCTTTTAAAAGTAATTAGAAAGGTAATGGAACATTAAATAAAAAATGAAAAGAGCCTTACTGCAAAATCGTCATCCTTTTTAATAATTTGGAATAATAACTATAGTCATGATGAAATAAACCTTCTTAAACAAAGTAATTCTATAATAAATTAAATATTTCAGGCTTTATTTAAATTTTTTTCAGAATATCTCATGAATAATTTAAATAAAAATAAAAGTTGTTCCATTTCCTTTTTAGCGCATTTTTCAATAAATGTATGGTTTACTTTCTAAGTTGAAGACGGAACCTTGCATTAATATTCAAGGGAAACTTTAGTCATTGAATCAGACATCCGGCATTTGATAAAAGGTCGACTTTTTTATTACGAATAAATCAACTCAATGAAACATATCTTTAACAAGATAAACGGTAGTTTGAAATGCTGTATCATGTTCTAGTATGTTGTAATTACATAATAGCGATTTTGTGCATGTAACCAGTTTTGTGTAACCAACCGTCAACGAAGTTTCTATGCATAACTCTTGCAGCAGATTTGTCACTAGTTTATAATGTTTACTATATAAGCCACGCCTCATTATTAGTTCCTGAAAGATTTTGATTGATTATTAAGAATCTATAAAGATAATTTCTAATGAGATTTGATTACAAAATTTTGATTTACTGTTATTGTCAATAAAATTACTGCTATTGACAATAAAACTATCTGTTCATTTAATACGTGTACTTTTTATGATTAAAATATAAAATGATTTTTCACAGAGTTAAATGAAGAAAAAATGAGTTTTCTTTAATTTTTGTTTTCATTTTGTGTACCTTATACAAATTTCTAAAATTTTATTACATTAAGATATGTATTTTTAAACATGAGTGGATAAGTAGCACTTATTTAGCTTAAAATGCTAGTAGCTGAGCAGTCATTTGTTTGTACTTTCTTTAATTGATGTTAGCTAAATTTAATAAAAAATAAAATTTCGTAAACTAATAAGGTAGAATGCAATTATTTGACATATTTAAATAAATTTTTAAAAGGCAGAAGTAAAATATGTTAAAATGAAAATTATCATGCATTACCATAGACATTTTAATGATACTAACATTTTTCTAGGAATTTTCAAATAATTAATAAATGAAATCAGCCATAAAATCTGGCAAATGTAACGAATGCTTTAAATCGTTTCCTTGTAGGAACAATAAATTAAAAACAAATAAATTAATATCCATAAAATAAATTCGGGTGAATTAAAAAATATTTTTAATTCAAAATGTATATATATTTTCTTTAATAATCTCATGGAACTTCTGATGGTATTTTTTATGATCTGACATAAAAAAAAAATTCACCAAAACTTCTGCTAAAAATTTTCTTCAGAAGGTGTATAAATGAAAAATAATGATTGAAATTTTATGGTGTAAAAATTCATTTGCATAATCATAAAATATTTTTACTTAAGGAAAAGTTTAAATACATACTAAATAGTTTTACCATAATTAAAAAATGTTTTATTAAGTCTGTACAGTTTAATGTATCGTGTTTTTTTTTTACAGCAACATAATTTCTAGTTTCTGCGTAATTATGTTAGTGATAAATTGTTCCGCTTTTAAAAATTGTATGATTATTGCCTCTAATTCTTACAGCATCGCATTAAATAAAAATACTACTGTGGTGTTTTTTACAAGGGTTATTACTTAAAGAAAATTGGTCAATGTATTGAAGTAAATGTTGAAAAGAAAATCATTTCTTAATAATTTCAAAAAATGTTATTGATGACAACGAAAGGAAAAAAGATCATTAAGGAAAACTGTTTCTTCGATTAGGACTCTGCAGTTTCCCCAGAATATATATATATAGATTATTTCGGAAAAATCCATCCGAATGTACTTAATGGAAAGTGTATTATGTTGCAGAAAATTATAAAATAAAAATAAAACACTTATTATAGACTTAAATACACTGGTCTATAGAAAGTTCGACGCATAAAAAGTTCAATGCATACAAGACGCATTAAAGAAAGAAATCTAGAAAATAATATAAATAACGAAAATTTAAAAAGGATTTATGATTTGAGAGCATTAATGTGAAAAGTAAAATACAGTTTTGACTTCTTCAGCTTTCTTAATCATTTATCAAAAATTGAAGTACTTTCCACATTTGAAATATTTTCTCTTTTTTGTGACTCTAGCATTCTCTCATCAATCATACAATATCCATAAAAGGTTTGTTATGAGCATGAAACGGCAGTTATAATGTCATGAAAGCATACTTGCATTATCAGCTACATATATTTTTTTTAAATAAAGAAAATTCCATTTTTAAATTAACACTGAGGCAGAATTAATTTATTTTGATTATTATAATTGTATTTTAAAAATATAACTATATAAATAAATAAATATATTGTTTTTCATTTAATTTATTCACCTCAGAAATAAGTTACTGTAGGTCCCGGTCTGTTTAGCCTAAAGTGTGCATAAGATGACCGTAGAGCGACGAACCAAACAAACCAAACTAGAAATAAGTTAAGTAAAAAGCAATCATTGTGCATGATATAAATTTTTAAGTGTGGATTTTATCATTTGTTTCTTCCAGAAAAATGTCTAATTCCTATAAATCCTTTCAACTTTTGAATAATTATAGGATCAATGGAAAAATAATTGCTTAATAAGTCATCAACAATACTCCATAGTTAAATTCCTTCAGTACTTAAATATTTTATAAGCTTGGAATTTCTTCGAAATAACATTTAAGATGATTTTAAATTACATTTTTTATGCATCTCAAGAATGAAAAAGAAATGCGGGAACTTACCCAATTTCTTTAGCATAAGATTAAATATATTTCAGAAGGAAAAGTAATAAACTGTGAGTTATGAAATGTACTCAAGTGTTGAATTAAATATGTGTGCTTGAAATACAAAAGAATCTGCTTAATACACTTTTGCATCATAAATTTTCACAGTCTAAGAATTTTCTGCTTTTCAGTTAAAAACCGATAGTAATATGCATTCAGTACCACACAAATTTGCTTCTTAAATTTCTCTGCTTCACGTGTTTTGAATTTTTACAATACGAAGATTTTTTTTTTTCTTTAAATATCACTTTTTTTTTATTTTAACTCTTTTTTCTCTCCCTTTTTTTTTTTTTTTTTTTTTTGCAATTTCACTGTTTTAAATTTATTTCTGCCATTTTTTTCTATTACAACTCGATAAATTTAATTTAGAAAGATAACGTAAGCAAAAATGTGAATGTAGAATTTTTTTTCTTAATATAATTTTGTTGCTCGAAATATTTTTGGATAATTTTAAACATTATCTATATTTTAATATATAATTATCAATAATAATATGTAAAATAATACAAATATTCAAGATCTATTGTAGAAGAATACGAGAGAGATTGTTTTCATATCTATTTATATATTATGAATATTTTGAACATCAGTCACCATTAATAGTTGTTCATATTATTTCATACATAGAAATTTAAACAAATTAAATGCATAAGTATCATATGTACAGTATTATTTATTATTGCATATGTTTTACTTAAGAAATTATTCATTTCTGTATTTAACATACAAGAAAATAATTTATGTAAAGTTATCAGTAAAAAATTGTTTTTAATGTCTTATTTACAACATTATGAAATTGAACGTGCGTTAGTTTTCTCATAAATATATTAAGAAATTTAATTATTTGTAGTGAACTGATTGTGATATTTTAAGTAAGTTTAATTGTTATTTATAACTAGTGAACATAAAATCTCTAAAATGTGCTTTATAATTAACATATAACTAATTTACCACAAATCCAACGGCACAGCAAAATTCGATTGCAATTTTCCCATTATTAAACAATCGGGCAACGGGCGTACCAGTTACGGAGTTCCTAGGTGGTTTTAAGAACCACAATACCTCCCCATCTTAAGTTAGTTAAAAATATTTGCACAACATGTATTTGCTTAAATCCTACCTTAAATTCTCTATAATCCTACCTTAAATTCTATCCTTAAATTCTCTCCTACCTAATTGGTAGCTTCCATCTACTATTGAGCAAATAAAAATAAAATTTATTTTAATGAATATAAAAGCTTGAAATAAAGTTCTGTGATACTAACTTCATTTCATAAGGTAGAGTTTATCTCTCAAAGTAACACATTGTACTTCATTAACTGATGTTGTTAGACAGAGTGAGCAAATATTTGCCTATCGCTGATATAGACAGGAAATACACTTTGCTGCTTTACTGAACTAAGAGTAAAAAGAATCAAAGATTATTCTTGTTACTGGAGCAAACAAGTTTCGAGTTGTTTGGGAATCAGGATGAGATTAATATTTGAAATGTTTGCTACCACTTGCAGATTATTCAGAACATAAAGTTAGAAATTTGCCAGAATTGGATTTTGTTTCTAAGAAATTTAATTCGGAAACATGTTATTAAATTAATTTAAAAACATAGAAAGAATTTTATTGGCAATAAAATTTTGAGCAATAATACATGATTTATTTTAAAAGAGAATATTTTTGCTTAACTGATTTTCAGCTTTTTAAGACAAATAGCTGAGAAATTATGTTTGGATAATAATTTTTATGTATAGAAAGAAAAGTGGATATAATTCCGAAGTTTGGCCCACAATAAATTAAACTACGTTCAAAATGCATTAGCAATACTTATAGTACAGTCCAAATGGATTAAGAAGTTAAGTTTAAAAAAACAACCGCAGATGAATTGTCGTAAATATATATTTATTTTTTTAGTTTTAAATTTCTACATTATACATCATCAAATATATATATTCTTCAAATATATATATTTGATCAAATATATATCAAATATATACATCAAATATATATATTCTCTTTTTTTAATCTACCAGACAACTTGTTTCAACTGTCTATTGAAAAATAATTAAATATCATGAATTTCATTATTTTTGGACCCATGATTATTAATTAATAGAAATATTAATTTCTCAGTTAAAAATTTCACTTTTCTGCAGTTGAAATTTTATTTTCGAATACCCGTGATCTTTTCATCGTCCGTTCGTACTATAAAGACATGTATGCAACCAGGATTAAATGTTATTTAAGGCATACCACAGGGAAGTCGGCGGATAGGCGATACGCTATACTCACATTTCGATCACGTCTTTGAACAATTACTCCCTGGGAGTATTTTTCAAAAATATGATGTTCCTGGGGAAACGAAATCCCAAGTGGGATTTCGCCCTCTCCATTTCCTCCCTCAAATCCAACATAAGGACTTTCGTATAGTGCACTCCCCGGAGTAAACAGGAAGTTTTTGATTATCTTTGTTTGTTTTCTAACCCAGTTCTTCTAATTTGAAAATCCAACGAACAATTCACCGAGTCCTCCAATCAATTCTAACAAATTCTAACAATAACAAATTCTAACAATTCTAACCATCAATTCTAAAAAATCTTTAAAAAAAGCAAACCATCTTTCTTTTTTTCAATGACTTCAGTCTCGGTTCGCGTTTTATTTTTACAACTTTCTATTATTACACCCTCAGTTCTCTGGCAAACTTTATTAAATAATCCTTTTCATTAATTCTCGGGGTGAATTTATTTCACGCGGATTATAGCGCCTTATGCTTGCAATAATTAAATATGTGAATATATTTTGATATAAATATTTGATTTATTGTTTAGTACGTTAATGTTTGTATAAAAATGTGCCATGTCTTTTAAATTCTTTTAATTACAGGCTCTTTCAACCATGAGGGATACGCCATCCATGGTCCAGAAGCTGTTAGAAGAGGAGAGAGAAGCAGTCAAGGTAATTGCTGCATTCATGCCTTACTATTTTACTAAGTTTGTTCCTAATCAATTTCTTGATTAATGCAAGCGAGGTTCGTTTGAACCTGGATGCATAATTGATTACTTAAACCAATGCCGAGATATGCAATTCAGTAAATTAATTGTTCTGTAATTCATATTCGGAAGTAGAGGCAAGCTTCAGCTAGTAGTTATGGAAGTTAATTTAAAATTTGCCCCAGTAATTCATCATGCTCTCATTTACAATGAATGCAAAATTTGTGAGGAGAATCAGAACCCGGAAGGAAATTCTGATGTTAAACACGATCGTAATTGAATGAGTTTGGGAAATTTTAGTATACTGAAGTTATTGAGTTTGCCTGTACTTGGAAAATGAGATAATGATTACTAAGTTACTCTCAAGCACTCATTAAATACTCCAATTCCTTTAAGGCTGAATTTTTAATTTTTATCCAGCATTAATTACAAAATTCGACTTCAAATGTTTAAAGTTTTGAATCGATTCAGATTTTGCAAAAGGTATGATCAAGTAATATTTCTATCAATATTTATACAATAAATGGAATTTTAAATTACTTTTATCATTAATTCATAATTACTCAATTAACAATCAAGCATAATATTTTATTCCATCTATAATTCAATCAAAATATTGTAACTGCGTTGTCAGAAGATTTTTTTGCTCAAGACATTTTAAGTAGAAAATTGATTTGGATAATATACATTTACAAAATTTTGTACTTATACATTTGTGCTTTTTATTAGAAGGTACAGAAATTCAAAGAAAGTATCCACAAATACCTTTTAAATTAATTAAAAATTTTAACATTTTAAAATCAAAGTGTGAACGAATTTACTTCTACTTTCATTTTAATGTAATCTACGTATTCATCATACTTTCTCAGAAAAATTTTCGGCTTAAGAATTCTTTCTCTCAATTGTTCCAGTTAATATCCTTATAGTACAATATAATAATTATCAAATTTAATGTTAGAACAATTTCATTTAAACTTATATTAACTTATAACCATATTTAAACTTATTTTGAATGATCTTAAAATATCACTTTGTTAGAAATATACTTTATCTATGGTATACTATAGATTTCAGTAGTAGATAGATACTAATTAAAAAAATTAAGTTACAGACTGTGCGTTAATGAAATTTATTAGATATAAACTATATGAATAGTTGATTAACAATAATAGATTATTTAATTATACACATGCAGGTGTGCTAAATAATGAAGGTTTCACCATACCTCTATTTGCGCAGTTTGTTAATTGAAAATTTTAAAATTCTGTAACGAACTCCATGACTTAATTAATGAAGTCCAACTTTTGACTGCATTGAAATTTATTCAACTCTTTCAAAATTCTATTTAAATAGCACATCTTATGTGTTACCTCAGGTTCACAAATGCAATATGTTTGCTCATATTAACGAAAATCAAATATTCCTTTACTAACTACTGAGAGTACAATACAAAGCTGTGCAAATATAATGATTATTTAGTGAGGTTATAATGGAACCTTTTCAAAATGTTGTCTATTTATATAACAGGCGTGAAATAAAACAAGTATGATGTAGTCCTATGGTCCTACGTAATGTCGTCATAATATACAAATAAAGAAAGCAATAAAAGAAAAATAAAGTAAGCAAAACGAGACTAAATTATTTAGAAATTCCGATGTAATATTCTAATAAACTATATATATTCTTATTATTTAGCATTCATACAACTACTCTGATTGTAATCTGATCTGTCAACTCCTTTACAATAGTTAAAATTCATTTATCAAAATATGAAAGAAGTATATCTGTCAGACAAGAACGTTTTTTCCATCTTGCAAAACAGAAAATAATTAGAATAGCACTGAAATTGAAAACAAATATTAATACATTTCATAACTTCAAGTAATGAAACTATTTTTAAAACTTTTTCTAGCATTGTTTAATTTAATTTATGCTATTAAAAATAAGATAGAAATTTTACATATAAATTTATTCTGCAAAAAAGCAACTTCCAAAATATATCATTTACAGGAAATAAATTTAATAATAAATTTCAGCTGAACATTTTTATTTTCAGATTTCATCGAAATAAATAAAAAAAGTTTTATCGTTTTCGAATTAGGAATGAACTATATCATCAATCAATAAAGAAAAAGAAAAAAAATTTTGAAAAGAAAAGAACATTAACTTGTTTTGAAAATACAAAGAATAGCCTGCCTCTTGAGTCCTATTTTAAATCAATCGATTATTTTGATTTATGATGTCCCAAAATAGAGTAGAAAAAAATAATAAATAGAATCTATATAGAACGTAAATCCATAATTCTTCCCTTTTCTGTAATTCTTCTATTATACATATATTCCATCAATATAAACTCTTCATTTAATCCCATCTTCCCAAACTCAGATAAAATTGAAATAAAAATAATAGCATAAAAAGTCAACTAAAGATATATAAAAAAATGCTAAAAGAAATGTTATATGTTATTCCATCCAAACAGTTAATTATGCAAACTAATCCCTATTACGAACAACACTTTAACTTTACATTTTGTCTTCATGTAATACCGACTTAATATAATTCAGGTTTTCCACATCACATTATTATTCAATGCAAAAATATTTTCTCTGCCAATTTTTAAAATTTTCAAATGGTGTTAACTTTTTAAGTAATGTAATTTTTTTCATTATTTATTTATTTATTTTTCTTTTTAACAATAAGATATGGTAAAATTCATTACTAAACTAGGTCAACAACAACCCACATCAATATCGCTTAAACATTTTCTTCAGATGTGATCAATGATTATCAACAGTGATAGAATTTTGGTTTATTGAACTGATTTATATCTTTTTTCAATCTTATAATTATTCTTTAAAGCTGTTAATGTATTTTAGCCTTATCCTCATATAAACATGCATTTTGAATTTTTAATATATAAATCTAAACAAATACTTTTTAAACATTTAATTTTTAAACATGATTCAAACGTATCAGTAAAAGTAACAAGGAATTAGTTGTCCTGAACTGGAAATTATCGAAATCATAATATCATTGAAAATATTAATTTTTAATTGCATATAATGAGAAACATTACTATTAAAACATATTCCCATTTAACATATGCCAATTAAATAGCACCCACATTTTTTAATCTTGATATAATATAAATTAAAAAGTTTAGGTGCATCGACAGAAATGATAGAATATGATCTGAACTAAACTGGAAATGATCAAATCTATTATACAAGAAGAAATATCGATTCATTTCGCTGGTAACTGCTTTACACCCGGAACTGGTGAAATTAACGAGCAATGTAATCTTTGAGGGATAGTCTGCTTAGAACACTCCAGTTAATTTCCTAATGGAAAGCATTGGTGCATTTACAACTGGGTCAGGAGGGCAATTGCCCCTTTACAATGTGCCACTGAGAATTGCGATGATGATTCACCTGTGGGTTTCAGTTGGTAACGAAAAACTATGCATCATAATGAATGGCGTTTGACCACACCCATTTTTTTATTATGCATTTCCCACATCTATCTTTATTGGTAGTATCTCAGCAAGCAGAATATAAAAAAGTGATTTGACTAACTAATTCATTTGGTTTATTGTTTACTGGAAAATTAAATAGGCTAATTTCTTCCCAATCAAATTATTTCATATACCATGTAAGATGTTATTTTTAATTCATTCATGATATGAATTTAAATAAGAGCGTCAGTTAAATATGATAGTTGTTTATGTTTAGTAGCTTATCACCTAGTTTATATGCGTAACAGAATCCCCCCGTACTTCCTTTATGCCTTCCTAACGGTATACTATATTTCCTATACTTCCTTATAAATTACGTTTATAAGATGAGTAAGAAGCTGTAAATATTGTATATTTGATTAAAATTCAAGAATACTATTTCAATTCTCGAATTCATCTTGCACAGCAGTTCATGTAGAATTCTTTCTTTTTTTAAAATATAAGGGAAAGATATATGATAGATTCATTCAAGTTTTAATTGGAATCTACGGCTACCGGTCATTTTATTTCGTTATCCAAGCAGTTTCTTAAAATTCTGTTTCAGATTTCCATTTGTTTTTAACAACTATTCTGTTTCAAGATTAAGGTAGTGAGTAGTTGTTCAGTATGATTAGTTGTTTTTATGATGGAACTATGAAATTAATTGTAAAATGACGAATTAAAACATTGAGTTTCCATCTAATCTTTTGCCACAATACGCACTGAATAGCATTCTAAAGTTGTGCCCTCAATAAGTAGGGTCCATGTTCACTAAAACACCTTATACCACGGTCAGGCCTGAAATAGTCGGGCTGTTGACTCATCTCTCTAACTTCGTTCTTAGTTCTCTACTTTCTTCTTCCGCTGGGCAAGTCCGAGAAAATTTCCCTCGTGTTGAGCTTTCTATTCAACTACCAATCTAGAGCACTACAAGTCACAATATTTAATTGCTGATGGCACTCATTATATTAACACTTCCGTAGACACCCTGAAATAGGACATCAAATACAATTTAACATTTTATATGATTGTAATAATTATAATTTGAATGTCATTCTGTTTAAATTCCCTTTCATAATTAAATATTGAGTGATGTTTTCCTATTTTTTATGGCTTACATTACAGAATTTTACATTTTAAAGACTCAAGCCTCAAAGCTAAAAAAAAGAAATTACTTTCTGTTCTGCTCCAACATTAAATTTGAAATGTTATGACAAATCTTTATAATATGAATTTCCAGTTACTTTTAATAAATTTAAATAATGATAAAAACGATTTAGGAATATTATCAATTTATATATATATATATATATATATATATATATATAAATATATATTAATTATATATATATATATATATATATATATATATATATATATATATATATATATATATATATATATATTACTTGTAGAAAAATGTTACTATTGTTTTAAATTAATTGTTGGACCAATATACTTTTTATGCAGACATTGATGAATAATCAAATTAATATTAAAGTTTACAAAAGTTTAGTATTTTCTTACTGAAAACAAAATTTATTTCGGTTTATTATAATTCCCACAAAATACATTATATGAGAATAATGGTGAACAAAACACAGAATGATACAAATACACACTCACGTTATAATGCTATATATTATTCAAACTGCTATTTATAATTCAGCATCCAACTATATAACTTGACATAATTACCAGAGAGTAGTGATATCTTCCCTCCACAGGCAGGTGTTTCGTAAAGATAAAACAACAACTAGAGTCATCTGACAAAAATAAATAGTTTGCACAAGAGAACTCTCAGGGCAGAAACTGACACGAAAATAGATTGTTCCATTAGAGATGTAAGCATAAAAAGCCAGACAAGACCCGCAATATATTGTTTCTTTAGACATAATGTGGGGAAAAGGGGTTCAGGAGAAATTCCACAAAATCCGATGTCAGGTAACATATAATTAAGAAAGAATTTATACTAACAGAAATAATTTATTTTGTCTGAGTTATAAATTCTACCTAAATAAACTGAAGGATAGAAACATGTATTTTTGAAATAATATGAACATAGAATCGATCCTTTATCCAATACAATTTTTTAATAAATAATATTAAACTCCTAATTTCAATAGACGATTGAATCAATTAGAAAAATAATTCTAAACTATTATATCTTTAATTTTTGTGCATTTTATTATTAAAAAAAAGATTAATTGCATTGATATCACAGGTTTTAACTTCAAGCATGTGCAAAATCTTTAATTTATTATATTATTTTAACATTTGTTACACCTTATGAATGAAATATAAATGAGTTTGTACTTACATTAATTGGCTTTATTAATTTTTAATAGTATCGGACATATTCAGTTTATGCAATCATAATTGCATGGCCACGTATTATTATAACGTGTCGTATTAATTTAAATGAAATGTCTTTGTTGATAATATTATATTAATATAATATTAAATAACATATTATACTTATTAGACCAATTTATCAATAAATGACACAGGGGAATTTGTTACAAGGAAGACAACGAAATGATTTATTATTTTCTTATATGATTATTAAGCAGGTAATAGTTAAAATAAATTTCTATTACTCCTTATTATCTTAAACATATATCGATATCATAATTGTCGTGTCAATATACATTTATAAATATTATTTTATATTAAGGAAATATTGTTGTAAATCCTTGCATATTTCATGTGGTTGTATATTTTATGTCTATTGGAATGATTTGTATATGAAAGTCTCTAGCTCTTACTGGATGAGAGCCGGAAACAGATCCATTGCCTTAGCGGCGAATGTATGTGATATCTTTGTGCGGTGTTTTAATTGGAGGGTCTATCAAAACTTCAAAACACTGGCAGTCAAGTCTGCGTATTGCATTACTAGCGAAGGGGAAGTTTATTAAGATTGCTATGACATGCGAAAATATCTGTGCTCGCTTATTTATTGAAAGGGTGAATCTTCTGAAAGGAAACAGAACTCTTTGGCATGGTGAAATGATAAACCATATTAAGGACAGTTGTTTTGGATATATGTCGCCGGTGCAGGAGAAATCGACGTTTGACCTCAAAAGGGACTAGCCACTTTTTCGATCTGATTACGTGAAGGCATCACAACCTCCAATAGAAAATCATTAGTCCCAGGGGTGGGTTTTTAGATGAACATCCGACCAATAATAACAAAAGGACGTGAGATTTTGGTTAAATAAAAGGGGCTGAAGACATAGAAGGAAAAAAAATTCGGAAAGGAAGAGGAGGAGAGGACGAGAAACAGAGAGATAAAGAGAGAGAGAGAGAGAGCTGTCCCCTTGAAGGACCATTTGCAATTCCTTAAAGAAAGTTACTCAGACGCCGACCCCTATACAAAGACTTCTTGCGAGTGTAAATTATGAGGACAAGAGTCTTTACAAGCATTGGTAAAGCAGACACTCAAAAAAGCTGTTGCCTCGTCCTTCTACAAAGATGCTAAACTTCAATCATCTTGGTGCCCAGTTTCCCTTGCCGTTCGAACACAATACGGTCATCAGTATATGTGACTGACTTTTGTTTTAAATGAACTTTTCTTTTTGAAAGCTCCGCTTAGCCAGCAGATGTGGCATATTCACTAGAGAAGGGTTTGGCTAAATAACCACTGAGTTACATTATTCTGAGATGCTAAGACTCATTTTTATTGCAGTATTATATATATATATATAATCGGATATCTGATTCATGTTTTATAGATGTAATTGTTCTAAAATAATGTTAGTTGAAATCATATGGAATCAAATCTATCTCCTGCATTTATTTACTTTCTGTGGTCTTAGTATTGTTTCGATGACTTACTTATCGGTATAAATTGTAAATAATAATAAAATAAATGTTATTTATTTTAAAATCATGAAATTCTCATTTGATTTATTTCACGTATATGTCTTTCCTTTTCCTTTTCCAAGTCACTGAAGGTTTTTCGAACTTGTTAGTATATATGGAGTAAAGTTATTGCATATTTTGAGTTATATTTTGAATAGGTTGTTGTGGTACATTTTTGTGTTTTGTGGGTGTTTGGGGGAATCAGTTTGAAGTACACTTTCTAGGTACTGGGCAGTTTATATTGGTGTTTAAAGCTTCTTTAAAGACATCACCACATAATTAGATATTGATGTAATGAGCAAATGTTTTTATTTATGTTTGCTATAAAAGCAAGTGAAACGTATAATTTAAATTAAAAAGAAACGTTATCGTTATCAGCATATGAAAATTAAAATTTAAATTTATATAAATTTAAATTTAAATTTCCTTTTAGCAAGACATATATTTTACACCTCTACATATTTTCCTTTCAATAAGTATATTAAGTGCTGACATGACTGAATGCTACAGGGTGTCCACATCTCAAACGCATAATAATATTTTTTTTGGTATAGCAAAGATCTATTTAAAAATGTTCGATACAATCTTTGTTATGAAATTGATTACCATATTATTATATGCAATAGCTAAACAAGATTGACCTAAGAATATTCTTAGTTAACATTGAAAAATAAAATAATAAACTCAGTAGTAGCGAGTAGTGCATTGTTGTTTTTCAATAAAATACTGACGCTCTCATTTTCTCTTCTCGATGCTTAATCTTTTCTTATCTTTCTAACCAATAACTAATTTATTGCTGCTAGCCTTATATTTCCGATTCTTTGTAGTCTGCCTTGCAGGCTGTCGACGAACACATGCAACTGAAGAAAAAGGAAGTGGAAGAAGTCCACAGAAAACTGATGAAAGATGAGCCAATCAAAGACCAATTCAGATCGGCCTTCAGTATGGACCTTTCAAGAACTAGCAATCGAAGTAATAGAGTGTCGTCTAGTTATGCTCCTGTATATAATCCGCCAGTTAAAGTGCAGGTATGAAAAAATAAATTTACCAAGAATTTCTCTTGCATCTTGTTAGAAAAGGAATCACAATATACTAAAATACTTGGTGTCATATTATTTGAATATCTAATATTAAATTATAGACTTACTTAAATTTAATTTATTAATAGGTAGCTGAAAACCAAGTTTTAAAGGATAGATTATTTAGAAAATGTTTAAATTTAATTCTAATTGCATATATCAATTTAATTGAAACTTCAAAAAATATAAGATAATTTTTAAAATCTTAGTTTTAAATATTTGGTATTTATTTCTTTGTTAAAACATTTTGTATAACTTTTCATTTAATTGGAAAAAATCCGTAGAATTGCAATTTCTTTGCATGTAAACAAAGTAGTATGGAAAAAATCAAGGAAAAATATCTTTTTTTGATGCAAAAGAAAATATCTAGTTTTGATATTTTAAAGATGAATACTTTAAAGTGGGGAAAAGGACAATTTTTGTTTGAAAAAATTTTATATCGATAATAATAATTCCAAGAGGTCGAAAAGATTTGAAGATGAATATTCTTAAAATTTTTTTACATTTCTTACAAATGCATCGAATTCGTTTTTGCACTATGTTGATCATGATATCTCTGATACTTTTAAGTTCTTTTTTAAGATAGTGACTTAAATAGTTTAACGTAACAACATTTACAAAGCAACGTTATTGCATAGAATAAAATATTAATAGTGATGGAATAGGACGAGTTTTGTTTTATTGTTGAGAGATTTTGTTGTAAGCAACTCTTAAAGAAATTTTTGTTTCTTTTCAGTTAGAATATTTTTGAAGAAATTAAATTAATTTTCCTTCATTTTTAAAAAGTAAAACAAGTAGGTAAATTACATTAAAAAACTTATAATTTCTTTTCTTGAAAAAAAAATTATCATTTCATTGTCAAACAAACGTACAATAATACTTGTTTACAACAGATTTTCTGTTTAAAAGGCAAATAATGTTAATAAATAAATAATGTACATAAATCAATAAAGCATCATATAACATATTAACACAAACTGGATTTAATTATAAAGATAAAAAATGTTCTACCTAAGTCTTAGAAAATAATTATTTTGACTATTAATACACGGACTATATACGAATTCTAAATTTGACTACTTCTTTCAGCAAAAACCCATCTTTCTGGAAGCTATCTATGAAGAAGATAATGATTCCGGTGCTCTCTCTCTGACCAGCAATAAAAATGAAAAGAGACCTGAAAGAATACGTCACAGTGCTATGCCTACAAGACATTCCACAGCCAAGGTAAGATTAACAAATTTTTGTATCAACAATTCTATTCATGAAATATAATTGCTTTTTATTATGCATATTATAGAATTTCTCTTTAATATACTTTATAGCATAACAATTAAAAATGCAAACACAAATTTCAAGAGCTTAACTGCAGTATCCCAAAAACGTTGAGTTCGCATATTTTTGCATTCAAATCACTTGCATTTAGATATTCTAAATCATTATTCCCTAAACAGTTATAAAATTTTACAGTTGTCGAAAATAAGTTTTTTTTATTAAAAATACATAAAGTTGTATGCGAAATTGTAAAATTATAAAATTCAACTGTTTTAGTGTTAATTGAAGTTATAGAACTATTGATTTAAAAAGCTCAGAACTGTCATTGTAAAATTTCGTAAATATACGATTACTGTAAAAGTAATCGTGTAAAAAACTTCACAAAAAGGATATGTATATCGTATAATCATGAAGCGAACGAATCTTTCAATAATAAATTAAATAAGTACTTTTAGATATAATAATATTTGGTAAACTTCTACATTCGAGCCTCTCATTAAAGATAATGGAAATCCTTTTTAGTAACAACCTTTCTAGCCCAAACTATACGGAACATTTTGAAAACAAAATTATAATGAATTCCATACCAAAATGATATTTAAAAATTTTCACAACTTTTTAAAATGAGCAACAATATAAATAATAAATATTTGAAGTGATAGCCACAAAAAAATTTCCATATTAAAATAGTAATTGATAGTTGATTAACAACAAAACGTCTGTATTTAATTTTGAATGCATCAAAATCTTATTATGAGCTTATTATAATCTAATCTTAGATGGCCACTTATATTATTGGAGTGAATTAAGTAAATAATCCTTAATAACGTTATTAAATGTGACTAGTTTTTATTTAGTTTGCTATCCCTATAAAAAATTTTTTTTTACTGTGTTACTTTTTAGATTCGATACTGTAGTCACATATGAACACCTCCTTCTGATTGATGATTTAGCATACCATAACTAATAGATGATTTAACATATATTATTATTTTTTCAATAAACTTCCTGTACACTTTTTTGTGACAAAGGTTTTCCTATGTGTTCTTTTATAACGTATCTGTCAATTTCGGTATATGCATGAATGCTGTAAAATTAGGTATCTTTATCTACTTAAAGCAGAAATCATAGCAACAAGCTATTGAAAGCATTTTTTACTAAAGAAGTCATTATCCGTAAACGTTATTTTAACTATTTATTCTTTAATCACTTTATAAGACAATTTATTGATATTTAATTTACTTTCAAGTGATGAATTGAAATCAAGAACAACTTCTCTGCACTAAGTAAACCCATTTTTTAATTTAACGCCTATTATTATTTAAATTTGTATATTGTATCAGTTTCAACTACATAATGCATTTTTCATGTTACTATTTTTCCTTTTCTAAAATACACTTGTAATAGCATAAGTAAGAAATTATTTAAGCTGCGTTTTATGGACCGTAATTATAAGGAATGCTTAACATTTCTTGATATCTTAATAGTGATTTATTTTTCAGAATTGCTTGCAAATGAATACAAATTTTAATTTAACAAAAATGATTTTTGAGGGAATAAAATGCTAACAATATGAATTGGCATTCATAACAAGTACACTGTTTAAATTTTATAAGTTATAATTATATCTTTAAAACTAGAAAAAGCTCTTTTTCGAGAATAAGTGATGAAATTCAGATAATAAGCATGAATAATTTTATTTTCTATTTTTTTAATCTAATTTATTTATTATAAAGACAACACAAATTTTAACAAACACACAATTTTTAACAAATTAATTCTCTTTATTTATTTGAGTATGATTGTCCCAATTCGGTTGGCATTTTCTTATAATAATTTGTCCTGTGAATATACTGAATTGTATTCAAAACTCCTTTAATTTCTTCTGTTTTCTGTAATTATCCCTAACAGTGAAGTTTATAAATAAGAGTCCAGATGTGCTATTAACTTCGAACTGAAATCTTCCCATACATTTTTTCACTTTCAAATAGAAAAAAAAAAAAAATTGCTGTGTTGTGATTTTGGATTATCCAAATCACAACACAGCAATTCCCATGCAGTTTTAATTCTTATAATTACTTAATGAACCTCAATGAAATGAATTTTATTGCTTAAATTCACAACATTTATTTCTTAAAGATCAAGTTCTTGCATTTAGGAAACAGATTCATGGTTTGGTTTTTCAGTCCCGCCTGTCAGTGAAAGAAAAAAAAGTCACATCAGCAAGACCCCGAGTGTCTGAAGTGTCTGTTTTGCCACCTATTGACATGGGATGGAGTAACATCCCGACTGATGGCTGTTACACGGGGCCTCTGAATTACAGATGGCAGAGAGTGGCGGACAACTACATTGACAGTGATGTGCGAGTGCGAAGCAGGTAAGAGGAATCTCATTAAATATATTTGTTTCAATTTTTAAAAGGATACAACTAAATAGTGTAATGTAAATAATATGATATAAAAGATCTATTGATAATAACATGTTTGAAAATTTGAATGTCAATACACTATAGGAAATGTAACATACAACAAATATAATATTCTTATATGCAATTGACCATCACAATTTGATTACGGTTAAGCATTCAGTGCCTTACAAATTTTTCGCATATGTAGGATTTCTTTACAATTTCATGAAAAAAAATTAGAAATGATTAAAAATTTCAAAAGATTTCTTTATGAAAATAATTTTAATTTATTCCACTATCTACCTATTTTTGTACACATATTTTAGAAGCGTTTCTGAATATCATATCTTTTCAACCATTTCTGAATAACAATTCTAACAAGTATGAGTGATATTATTGGCTATTTGTAAAAAATTCAATTCTACAATAAAAAATCTTTAAATGTCAAATTTTGTAAAATTATGTTTATTTTTAGTAAAGTTAACATTTTTCTAATTTTTTTTAAAAATCAATATTTTTAAAAAGACAAACATTCAAATTTTGAAATTCATTATTCATGGAGTGATATTCAAAATTCAAATGTAACAGAAAACTATTTATATTTTGAGTGTTTAAAGAATTTTAAAAGAGAAAAGAGAAGATAGGAAGATTTTAAATCTATTTTTTAAGGTCTTCTGTTATCTTATATTTTCTAAGAATAATAAAATCACATCTCCAGAAATAGATAAAAATAAATATGTAATTTCTTTACATAGTAAATAATAGATATACATTAACTTATTAATTTTTTTATCCATGTGATATTCTTATTTCCAAAAATAGTTAATAATATTATTCTCGAAAGCGAAAATATTATGACAGCTCAAAATTTAAAAAATTACAGAAAAAAGGATTTTTGATTACGAATTAACAAAGCTCGACAACATTTTCACTGCAAATTAAACTGTCGCTAATTGTTCGTTTCTCCCATTGCTATTTTTTATTCTATTGGTCGCAGTTCAGTAAGTGTTCAATATTTTCAATAACTTCTAGTGTAATACAATTCATTCAACTCTTCTAACCGTTATGTATCATTTTAATTTCGTAATCCAAAACTTTGATATTGTTTTTTTTTTTTATTTAAATTTCTAAGTTAATTATATATTTTGTCAAATATACCTTAGAATTCTTACAATGTTTTCCTAATAGTTACATAAAGTACATATGTTGAAATGACATTTTAAAACGGGATTTCCAGTGTAATAGCTGTAGATATTTAGCTCATGTAAAGTAAACCACAGTCACTAAAAGTTTAAATATTGTCTTTAAGAAAGTTTGCGTTAATTTTCAAAAAAGGTAAAATGGCTTTATCATCTTAATTAATCATTGTTATCTTCCCACTATGTTCCTCAAGATTCTGTTAACTCCCACAAGTTATTGCCAATTGTAATTTCATTCCATAAAGATTTTGATTTTGGGTTAGGGCAGGGGTCGGCAACCTGCGGCTCGCGAGCCACATGCGGCTCTTTGGATATGAAGCTGCGGCTCTTTAGTTCCATTACGCAAATATTATTTATTTTATCAAAAAAAAAAAAATTTATTTAAAAATCGTTCTGAATCGATTAAGGAGGATTAGGCACCGATTCTATCTCTCAGCCGCTTGTAGTCGCTTTTCACCGCACCCCTACCCCGTGACACGCGTCGTCAGTGTCGTCAGCCCAGCGGAAGCTCTCGAATGGCGCCGTTGTCGGATGTTTCTTTGTAGGTTTCAATTCGAATTTGGCTTCTTTGAGGCACCACTAGAAATTGCAAAAAAAAAAAAAAAAAAGCAAACCATTCACAGATGGTGAGTAGGGATTGCAACATCGGACCAAAGTTCAATACCGGTATTCGGTATTTTTTAGAAATTAATACCGGGATACCGGTTTTAAAACAGCTGGTAAAAATTTTAGAAAATGACCAGTTTTATTAGAGAATGTAAATATCACAAAAAAAATTGTAACTTATAAACTATGACAGTATATAAAGAATCGCAAAAAGTAAAGGAACATCTTATTTATTTAAATCAAAAAAGAGTGTAAATATCACTATTCAGTCTGTGGTACTATTACAAATTTTAGAAATGTGATCTTAAAAAACATAATGCATCAATTGCACCATCATTAAATCTGGAATGTAATTTTGTGCAAAAATTACCAGCTGTCGAAAACGCTCTTTCAGCATCTACGCTAGTGGGTGGAACTGTTAGCAAAGCGCGATAAACTTTTTCCAAGTGTTTACCTCTAAATCCCTCATCTTCAAATAAATCTATTTCTCGTCAGATTTTTTTGGATATAGTTGATTTCTGTATTGTATTTTGTTATTTTTGAAAAATTTTTAGTTACCGCCAATTCTAATTTATTTTTGAGTATATATAATAAACCCGAAAAATATTTTGAACTCTAAAGTATGATGTGCAAATACAATGTGAATAACAAACTTACCAATTTAAAAACTATCGAAATATTACACATTTTCTTCACAACTACAACCTTGTTTTCACAGATAAGAATTCCTAGTTTTCAGATAAGAATTCTGAATAAGAAATCACAGATAAGAATTCTTTCACAGTTAAGAATTCTAAATTTCTAATAAATACCGAAAAAAACGGTATTTAAACTTGTGAATACCGCTATTACAAAATTGTACAAATGGCTCAAAATACCGGTATTCTGTATCCCGGTATTGCAATCCCTAATGGTGAGTATGTCAAAGATTGCTTCATAAGTGCATCTGAAGAACTGTTTCGTGATTTCAAAAACAAACCAGAAATCTTGAAAAAAAAAATCAAAGATTTGCCACTATTCGCTAAAACAGTACAAGATAGAATAGCTAAAATGTCTTCAAATGTAACATATTTGTAGGTGGAAGATATTCAACTTTCTTCTGCCTTATCACTTGCTATAGATTAGTCTTGCGACATAAAAGACACGGCACAAGTTGACCTTTTTGTCAGATATATGTCTTCCTAAGTTCCAAAAGAAGAACTTCTAGGATTGCTACCGCTCTCGGGACAAACTAGAGGAAAGATATAGCGAATGCCGTGCAAAAATGCTTTGAAAACAATAAGATCGATTTAAATAAAATCGTTTCAATAGAAACTGATGGAGCCAGAAGTATGACAGGAAAAAATAAAGGGGCAACAACGATTTTTCAGATTAAAATAAACCATGAAATTCTTACGTTTCACTGCATATTACACCAAGAAGCGCTTTGTGCCCAAACATTTCCGCCCAAAATAGTTGAGGTCATGAATTTGGTAATCAAGATTGTTAACAGCATCTTGTCAAAAGCACTCCACCATCGTCAGTTTAAAGAATTCTTAAGCGAAATGTAGACTCTGTATTCCGACCTCTTTCTTCACAATAAAGTGCGATGGCTTTCCAAAGGTAAGGTGTTGAAACGTTTTGCTTTGTGCTTGAATGAAATAAATACATTCCTAAATGAAAAAGGCATTAATCACCCTGAATTACAGAACGACAAATGGTTGAAAAAATTTTACTTTATGGTGGATATCACAGCGAAATTAAATGAGCTGAATCTAAAACTGCAAGGAAAGGGAAACCCAGCCTACGTTTTGGTACAAGAATTGGTTTGTTTTGAAGAAAATTTTCTTTTGAAGAAGATATTCAGAGCGGTAAATTACTTCATTTTCAATTTCTAAAGCAATATCGCGATAAAACTAGTGCAACTGTTGACACGAGGTACGAGTGGAAAATTTACAGAGTTGAAAAGCAAGTTGGAAGAGTTGGAGGTCCAGAAATGTATGTACGTAACGTAACAAAAGTGGACAGCTTTAAAAGAAATGCCGCGAGTTGAGGCACTTATATTCGAAGCAGGGAATAGTCTTCCAGATTGCTACAGTCAGGTGAAGAAGTTGGCATTTGGAGTGCTGACTATCTGCGGATCGACATATTCGTGCGAGCAAGCGTGCTCTTGCATGAATATAATTAAAAGTAAAGTAAGAAGCCAACTAACAAATGAAAATTTAGAGTCGTGTTTGAAACTTAAAATAACATGTTATGAGCCAAATTTATCCAAATTTTCTAAAACCATGCATAGCCAACGCTCCCATTGAATTTGTTTGCTCAAATGTATGTTATTGGTTTTTTTTTATTTTAAGTACAAGTTAAATTGTTTAGTAAAGTTTAAATTTTCTACTTGAATAACCATGCAAAGCCATCGCTCCCATTGAATTTGTTTGCTCAATTGTTTGTTATTGAAGTACAAGTTAGTGTTGTAAGTAAATGTTTAATTGTTTTAATTTTTTAATTAAATAATAAGTAATTATGTAATAATGCCATATATATATTATCTAATTTGCTGTGGAAAACCCTACTTATATATGAACAAATAGATATTTTTTCTTATGAATAAACAGATTAGTTTTTTTTTATCAAAAAGCTTTTATTTTTTTTTTTTTTTATCAAAAGACTTTATTTACGCGAGTACTATTTATTGTTGCAAGAAAAATTTGTGTGGCTTTTTAAAAACTTTGAAATTTTGTAAATTGTAATTTTTGACTCTTCCGACTCAAAAGGTTGCCGACCCCTGGGTTAGGGCAATGACAGTTTAAACTACTTGAACTATATAACTATCATTAAAAATTCACCACACACCAGTTTTAAGAATTATCATTGATTAAGATGAGAAAATATAATAGTATCATCTCTAATTGTTGACATTTTTATGCGACCATTTTTCCCTTTTTAGGCGGAGGTGTCGCTCCAGAGCCATGGAGACAAAGTTGCGACTTGGTTATCAGGAAGACGAAGAGACTGAGGACGAAAGCAACGGACTTGTCGAAATGGAAATGAGACTTCCGCGAAAACGACAGATCACATTTGGTCCACCGCACAGCACGTCTTACAGCCGATGGTTCAGCCATTTCAACAGTCTGGACAGCTATTACAATTGATGGCCCGTTCAGTACAATCGAACGAGATAAACAGGGTTTGTCCGTCCGGAAGTGCGATAAGCCGTTTCCTTCTTAGAAACGAATTCATGGAATTTTAGCACAGTGACATTATTCACGGAAATTGCTGATAGTTAAACAAATGGTAATACTGGGTTATAAAAATTAAGTATGCTGTCTTAAGCGTGCCAACGACAGGTGGTAAAATTATTTGGATTTATTTATTGATTCTTCTAACTAACGTATCCATAACCGATTCATTTAACAGTCCCTAAAGTTATTAGTTATCTTGAAAACTTTCGATGTGAACTCGTTTGAACTCCTCATAAAGCAAGTTAGTACATAGAAAGCACTATAAAATGCTTCTTTTTTATTTTAAAGTATTCATGCTTAAAATAATCATTACAATTTTGAACAGTCACACTTCAAATAAATATGCAGGAAAAATCATGAATAATATCCTTCTTTTAAGGAAAAATGTATTTTCTTCTTAAAAGAAATTTGTAGATGCTAAGAATTTTGCTAGAATCTCATACCCAAACATTTCTTATGAAATAAGACTTTCTAACATCGTCTACGGTTATATTTAATACTAATATTTAAACCCTTTTTTATACATTTTAATTAATTGTCTTATTAAATTAAAAATTGAATTAAACTACTTTTAAAATTTTTCTACATTTAATAATTAAACTGTATAACATCACTTGTCGATGTACATAAAGATTACGGTTACTAGATGGATTTTTCAAAAATGTTATATTACCTCCACATCCATTTAAGAATCATAAAAAAAAAAAAATTCTGAGTTCGTTAATCTGAATCTTAATCCGATTTTTTTAAATCAGCTGAGCAGTAATATGAAAGTAGCTAAAGTCTATAGTATTTCGATTCCCCTTTTTAATAATAAGAATCTTAAAATCCATTATTTATTTATTATTTTTTATTTTATTTTATTTTATCTATTTATTATTATTTATATAATTTAGTTCATTATCCTTAAACTATTTTTTTCTTTTATCATTAATTTCTTATTTTATATTTTTTTGTCTCAATTTTTTAAATAATTTATATCCATTTCTTGCTAAATATATTCTCAGTTTATAACCTTCAACTTGCTTCCGTTATATAAGGCATATTAAATTTTTAAACAAATGTTATCTATTTAAACTGATCGAAATGTAACTGTTTCTTGAACTACATGGGCTCAAATGATTTATCTTTATTTTTTTTTAATATTATCAAAATTCAAATGTATTTCGTTTTTTAGAATCAGTCGAAGAAGAATGTGAAGATAGTTAAAAGTTAGTGTATTTCAATTCCATTCTCCTTAATAAACAGAATCTTAAATCCATTATAAAGTGACAGATGGGTTATACTAATAACAGAATATATTTCTATACTTATAACATTCATAAATTTATAAATCTTTACAAGCAATGTTGTTTTAAGGACTGATTTAAATTTTCATTGGAGAATATTAAATTGCATTTAAAATTGCTTGTTTTACGTTATGTTTTTAATCTTTGAGGAACATATTTTTATTAATAAGACCTCAGGTCACAATTCATATTGGCTGTTATCAATGAAACATATAAAAACAGAATTCCTTAAGGATTTTTATTAATAGTACTACTCTGAGGATTGGCAGTTTGGATCGTTAGTGTTATTATTTTTAGTTCTGCGATACAGCTTTTTGTTGTCGCAATTCAGCCTTATTATAGTGCTAACTCAGCAATATTTCTTTCCCTTACAATTGATTTATTATTATTATAATACAACATTACACGCTGTAAGATCTGACTGATAGTTTAAAAATTATTGAGTTGAGTAATGAAACTATTTTATGAATGTTAACCTTTCTCTTATAAATCTATTAAAGTTCTAATTTACTCAATAAGACTGTAAAAGAAAATTCGACATGATATTTTTTTAAATTAATAATTAAAATTAAAAACAAAAATACTACAAAAAATGTTATTTTTGTAGTATTAACTTGTTCAATAGTAAATATATCAATTTTCTTTTAGTATCGCATATAGTTTGACAGCTAGTAAAAATATTCGTTCTGAATGAAAATCATTATTTTGAAATCCCAAATAAAATTTTAGTAAATCTAAAAAAAATCTATAATTTTTATTTAAATTTCTGCATTTTTTTCTGATTCCATTAAAAGAAATGTTCTGAATTCCATTAAAAATGTTCTGAATAAAAATGTTACTTGAAAAAGAAAATACTTTGTCTTTTTTATCAATATTTTATTATTGTGAAAAGTTTTATCTTTCACCAAATCTTTCCAATACGTGAAAATATCTCTGTGCAAAAATACCATCGTTACTTCGTGCATTACACCATATAACTCTGAGAGCTTGTAAAAATCCGTTAGAAGATCAAGAACAAAAACAAAAATGAATCAGATACGTAGTATGGAACATACTGAAAATCTCAAAGAACTGATGAATGGACGTTTATGTTTTATACTCTATAGTTGTATGTAATCATTTGCACTGAATTCCGATTTAGCTTTTGTAATTAATCATCTCTTCGTATTCCCCAAGCCATGTTTTGTGATCTATTCGACTGACCAATTCTTTCTGTTCAATTCTTGGTGGAAATAAGTTTAGTCGATTCATCGTGTGATGTTCGGTCCATGTCGTGTCTTTATGCACTGGTGATTTGCTACAAAAGCAATAAAATCCTCAAAATTGGAGACTTCCATTGTTGGCTAGAATCAAATCCGAAAAAAAAAAATGATCATGCGGCTATTTAAGGCGATCAAAACGTCATCGTATGAGATCGTGTAACAATAATGTCCTCGGCTTGGACATTGCCCTTGGTGATAACTGCATTTTATGCATTATACCTTCCTTTTACGTAACGACTAGAGTACAATACAACCGGATGAATGATTGTTCCACCACGTTGATTTACAGGGATTTAAAAGCTATGATTTCCTCCACAATTTCAATAGATCCAAATATATGTATTTTAGATTTTTGGATATTTATTGCTGTCATGATACATATTTATGTCTTGTGTATGTATATCAGTACTATCCGATTAAGAAATTTCATTTTCTAAATAACTAAAATATTAATTAAACGACTCTGACAAAAAGTTAAGCTTATTTATGTAAATGTTGTAATGAGTAATAATTTTTTGCTTTGCTTCAAATTATTTATACATTTAAAAATTAATTTAGAGTAAATTGTTGCTATACTTTGGTACTTTTGTAATTAGTAAAAGGAATTGATGTAAGTTAAATGCTTTTTATTGTAAAAATTTAAAACAGTAACAATTCTCAAAATGAAAACTAATAGTTTTCTTTTTTCTATTTCATCATCCTCTACATAACTTTAGTATATAAACTGTTCAAATTAACTGTATTAAATTATAAAAATACTTTTTGAATTCACTGCTTTATAAATATTGACAAGTAAAGCTCTAATGATTCATTTATCAGAAATTAGTTAAATGGTGAAAAAAAAAAAGTGTTTTGTGTATAAAAATATAGACATTTGTAATTTTATTTAAAACAATTTTATGCTTAAAATACTAACTTGATGGAACTAACTTCAAAACACAAAGTATTAAAAAAAAATTAATTTCGAAAAAGTATTTTTACATCATCGAATTTATATACATCTGAAATAGATCAAAACTGCTTTAAACACGATTTGAATGTACTCAAAACAGTAAAAAGAAAATGTAATAATTTGCTAATTTCAATTTGTAAAATTATGGAAGAATAATAGTTTAAAATCGCGAGGAGTTTCTGAATGGATTCTTACTTTTCAATGAATGGCATTCGAAACGAGATTTCATTAACAGTGTGAAGCATTGTATTTTAGTTATAATTATAATTTGTACCTTGAAATATTCTTCATTTTCGACTAACATGTAGTTTTTGTTAATGTGAAATCTAGATAAATTAGTTTAGTGGAAAATAATGCTATAGAATACTGGATGTAATTTGCTTATATATAGTAAATGAGTTGTTAAAACTATCTGTTTTTTTAAACTAGTTCTTGTCATGTTTCAAAGTTCATCTATACATATTTTAACGATTAAATGTAAAAAATGAACGCAAATCAACTTCAAACTTTAATTTTTTAAATTACTTTTTTTTTGAATATATTTTTGTGATTCATTTACAAAATCATTTTTTAAATAGCAAATGATAGCTAGTCATTAATACTATAATGATATATGTTTATTATATTACCACTTTAGAAAATGATTATTAATCATCTAAACAATAATTAAAAATAGTTGATTATTATAACTGGGAAATTAAGTTTTAATAAGGAAAGAAGCTTATCAAGTTGGAAAAAGTAATATTTCGAAAAATTGCTGTTTAAGTGATGTAATCTACTTAATTGATTTTATTTTGAATTTAAAAATTTTTCCAATATAATAATTTATAATCTGAAAGATTATAAATTATTATATTTTAATATTAAAAATAAATTCATCGATTTCGAAGATTCGTGTGATGTTAAAAGAAGAAATTTTCAAATTAATACATTAATTTATATTTTGTAATAAAATTCAATACACTAATATTTTTTTCAACATGTAATTTACATTATTACATGTAATTTTACATTATTTTACTGTAATTTACATTATTTCACGTAATTTACACATAACTTATTGAATCTAAACTTTACTAACATTACGAATATCGATACCTTAATAAAGATCTCGTATGTATTTCAAGTAAGTTGACATTTAAAATACCATAAAGTAAACTTATCAAATCAATTGGTTATGCCCTGAATCAATTATCTAATAAAGGTATAATTTCAAACTTTTGACACTCCTACTTCAAATAATCATCGTTACTAACCTCATTGTCATAAAAAACCAAATACTGTTTGGGTCATTGAAGTGTAATCTGTCGAATATCTTCTGTGGATATATGACAGAACACTTAACACATTATTCAAGAAATCTAATACCAATGCTCGCTTTTCTTAGAAAAGTCATGTTGTTGGAAAGTAATATCTAAAATTAAGAAACAGTTTTCAGTAAGAAACAGTTACCCATACATAGTAAGAATTTTGATTAAAAAAAAAAATTAGTTTGACATTAGAATTATTAAATTTTTAAATTGATACTTGCAAAAGTCCATTAATATAAATAAAAATAGAAAATACTATTCGTATAAACATTCGCGATAAGTATACAAACGAATTGTTTTTATTTCAATAAAAAAATTTATTCCAATATAAAAGACAACAAAATCAAAAATACAGAAAAAATAGTTTTGAAAATATAATTTCTTCTGCAGTTTCAATAACATCGGTGTAAATATTTGCATTATTCATAATAACATTGGATTTGATTTAATAATAAAATAAACAATTCTTTCATGAAATTCAAATATTCTTTCTTGTAAATAACTTATTTATGGATCACAATTTTCAGAAAATTTATAACTTCAATGTGCATTGCACTTTATCTTTCTATATGATGCATTCATTACATGTATGGTCATAAAATGACATTTCTCGTACATAGAAATCCTCTGCCATCACAACTATTAAATAGTTCTTAAACTATCTTTTCTATTAGTTCATGCTCATGCAAACATTAAAGAACGTATGCTTGTTAAACTTCTCGACTTTCAAAAAAAATTTTCTAGATTAAACAAAGATATTTTAATAATGTCTTTCAACATAGTTTAAAGAAATTAAATAAAGATCATAAAACTTTTTCATAAAAATATCAAGTTTTGTGCTTTATTCAACACATGCAAATATTTAATTGCAATACATATTTGTATAAACTTTGAATTATTTATGAGTTATTTAGAATTTTCACTAAATACTATGTCGTTGCTTCGCAAATTGTGGAGTTTGTGTGAATCATGTTTATACCAAAAATTATATAAATAAATTTTTATACTTTATTGTCAATATTTTATTTCTTAAACCACTAAAGCCTTTTTTTAAACTAAAACATTATTCAAACGTAACTTTTGTACAATTATTAAATCTATAATTAACACTTTTATTCAATAAAAACAATAATTCCTATTTTTTTAATGTTTCAGCAAAAATTCCAAAGCTTTGCATGAAAACTAAATTATTTAGAGGAACATGAAAAAAATTGTAAATATTTTAACTAGAGTTTTATTCAATTAAATACTTTTTACAGTATACATGGAAAAATTTACATTATCAGCAAATGTTAATTAGTCACGAGAATAAGTGTTGTTAATAAAATATAATAGCTGTCTGTCAAAGAATCATTATTTAAAAAATTTTATAGCGAATTTGTTAATTAGAGATTGTTTGCCAAGGATCGTTACTATTAAATTCTTAAATAGACTCAAATGTTTAAAAATTTTGTTAGATAACTAACATTTTTCACTAAATACAAAAGAGAGATGCAAAATTGCCATCTTTGCCTTCATTGGATTAATGACCCAGTGTGCTCGTAAAGTAGTGTTAGAAGGTTTTAGATTACACGAAGGAGAAGTTCATCCTATTTTTGAAAATGTAATGTACTTAATGACGAGCTAAACAATGAAATTTTAAATTTAAATACAAATTAAATTAACCAGTTCAGTTTATTTGTAACATAAATAATAATACATGCATTTTGTGTTTCTTAAAAATAATGAATCACTTGAGAAAAAAAAAAAAAATCGCGAATTTAGCTATTTTATTTTTTAATTTCATTTAAAAGTTGCTAAAACTATTTTTCATGTTTTTTTTATTATTTTTCTGTGATCCCACAATTTTATTCGACAAAAATTGCAAACATTTAGTTGTCTGACACAGATTAAGAATTTTTGCTTAGACAATTTCAGCACACGTACAGTAAATACCTTTTTTTTTTTTGTATCTCTACAATATTATTTATCCAACATTTTTTTAGTCTATACAATTCAGAAATTTTTAAGTTTTTAAAATAATTCCTGTTTGAAAACTATTTAAAAACAGTTTACAGAAAAGCTGTGTTTTTAAGTAGAATAAATATTACATGTTTCAAAATTACTCTTTCTTACTCACTTAAATAAAAAAAAAAGCAAATACCATTAAAACAACCCTTGGATGTCGTCAATCAAAATCTAAATTCAAAGATTTTCAAAGACAAAATACTAAGATACTTTTTAAAATATTGGAACAGTATTTGTACATCTACTATGAGGGCAATGACGCTCTAGTAACCCTTCTATTCAAATATATAAAATCATTAAAAGCACATTAAGAATTTCGTAGAAAAATGGTGAATCTTAATATCTCACTTCCATGGGCATCAATAATTGTAGTCAAAGATTATATTTTTAAATTGTTACTATAACGCATTTATAAATGTTCAGATTTTTCATAGTTTCATCCATTGATGTAATGGTATTCTTGATCCGGGATGCACAGGCTATGGCTTGAGGGCACATGAGGCCCATTTTCTAGTGGCCCTCCTCATCACAAACTAATTTATTCAGTAAAAAGTCATATAATTAATTAAAAATATTTTTTTTGAAAAACTTTTAGATTTCGATGAAAAATTAAAACATGGAACATGATGCGTCTCTAATTTAACAACAGAAAACATTTAATTATTAGAAAAATATTTTATTAAATGTTTACTAATTTATTGCAAACCACAAGATAAGAACTTTGGTCAATAATGTACTAGCTTGAATTCAAAATCTCAGTCTACGTTATTTTTTAATTTTTTTCCCTTTATTCTAACACAAGAGTGTCAACTTTGCTGGTTAACGAGATTAGGAAATGTTTGTTCATAAATGCATAATATACTTCAAAGGATTTCCGAAAAAGGGTTAATATGTTAAATATATATATATATATATATATACAGCGTGGATATGAGTGAATAACAATTAACAATATGCAGTTAAGAAACTTAAAAGTCAATGAATAGAAACCATTCATTAATCACTTATGGGCTTGGGTATTACAAAAATGGAACCGACGCACTTATTAAATCAATGTAAAATCACATCGCATTTTTTACATACACTTTACTATATTTTGAAATTTATTGTATTGAAATTCATTATAAATGAAATGCATTATTTTGTACAACCCGTGAACAAGTTACAGTGAATAAATGGAATAGCAGTCTTCAAAAATCTATACTAGATATTAAAAAGATTTCTAAAATAACCATTATATTTTCCAAGTTAGGATTGGAAATCAAACACTTTTCACAGTGAACTTTTCGAAAATAAATGTAAATGTAAAACACTATCTATAGTACAAAAACTTGAATTCGAATATAATTACATAAATACTTGCCATGGGAAGTGATATATCTTAATCAGATCAGCTCTGAAAATTCTTCGTAGAAGGCAATCACACTTTGAAAGCTGCACCTGGGTATAGTTCGATATCCTCATTAATATGTCATTTGGTATTGGGCTATTTCTCTGCAAATAACTAATAGCTTCGAATCATTACTTGTGGTGTTAGTTTCCTACTCAGAATTTCGGCATCAAATCGCCGCAGAGAAAATGATCTCTCATGTGGTCAAATGAGAGAAACAGGCAGATGTAGATCTTCAGGAAATGATGGAAATGATTTAGGAATCATTTGGCAATGATTTAGGAATCTGCATATTTGAAATACAGTTGAACCGAAATAGGTCCATGTCTTTTTCTGTTAATATAAGTGTGTGTGTAGTTGGTCTTATTTATATTAAATATATAATATAAATACACATTACATCTTAAACATTTACATACATCTACATCTACATACTTAAAAACATCTATAAAAATAAGGAAGAAAAAAACTTTCAATATTTATAGGGAATTAAAGAATTGAAGAAATGTTTAATATAATTAGAAGTAATTTATCAGAGAATATTTACCCTCAAGATATTAAAATCTATGCTATTTTTCTTCTCTAGGAATTAAACCATTAAACATTAGACAACATTATTATCCAAACAGTAAAAGATAAGATAAGAAAAGACAAAAAAAAAAAAAAAAAAAAAATATGAATAAAATATTCGGGGCTTATGTAAAGTAAAGTCTATAAATAGCTTTTATACATCTGCTACCTTTGGTGAAGACATTATAACTTTTAATACCAGATGAAGATTTTATTAATTGAAAATAAATTATTCATTTGAAAGACCAATCTTGGATCAGTATCAAAATTGTTAGAGATGAGTTGTTTAAATAGCTTGCAAGAAAAATATGCTCATGTTGAAGCTATATCTAGTTTCTTATGTTAACTGCGAATTTATTTGATGCTTTTCCGCATACTTAAACTTCCTTAAATTCATATATTCAAAATATTTGAAGACATTCCTACTTATAATTATTCCTCACCTGCTGATTAATGGTTGTACTTGAATTGAAACTACGTAGTAATTCTAACCTGTTTCTTTTTTCCTTGTGTGCTCAGAAAAATTTACTTGGCCAACACTCGGAAATTTTCTGAAGTGAAAGCATTTTTTACTAGAATTTTGTATAAATTTTCTAACAAATTGGTATTGATAAGTATAGATAACTAATAAATATTTTCTTATGTTTGTTTTTGTTGCTAATTGGAAAATGCATAAAAAATGTTATTTTTTATCCTTTTTGCAATTGAGTAATTTAAAAATTAAATCAAAAATTCAATATTTATTATATTATTATTCGATAGTAATAAAAAGCTTAATATTTTTTGTTTTGTTATTCATTCATCTTTTAAAGATAGAATAGACCTTTGTCTTTAGTTGTGTTTTCGTAATAATATTTTTCTTAAGCTATTTAGAATTATAATCGTTTAAATCCAAATTTAAAAAAAAATGTGTTTATTATTTTTATTCTAAAATAATAAACACAAATACAGATATCTGTATTGGTGTGTTTTCTTGTTCAGGCATTTCAAAAATAAGAAAACTTTATCGACTCAAACTAAATATCTTCAACACACTACACAGAAAACTAAAATTTAAAGCTGTACACAAGATTTAATGTTAGCAGTAGTCTCTTTCTAAGCTCTTAAGTTGCGAAAGGTGACAGCCAGTCAAAACACTTTTAAGATATAAAAAGCTTCTTTGAGAAGTATTGCAAACTTTGCAAACACCTGACGATAACACACGCCATCAGCAATTTCTTCTCCAGACATCTTGAACAGAAAAGAGATTATGCTAAAAAGTAGAGCGACAGGGAAAAAACACTACTGAATCAGAATTTCTCAGTTCAGTTTTAATACAATTACATTAAAATACACAACCCTTGAGGGTTTCTTAATCTTTTAATACTAGCATATTCATTTGAAAGCCTTTTTAACTGTCTTTGCTATATCCCTCTGATCCTTGCAATATCCCTTATTGCAGTTTCAGCAAACGTTGTTAAAAGGACAGTTTGGATTGGAAGCAAAATATTTTATTCAGACAAGAGGAATTAAGACTCTGAAATTATAAAATAATAATACCAGAGATTTGGCCAAGTATTGGTAAGTATGAAATTTCCAAATTATTATTTGCAACACATTGATTAAGTATTAATCCCTATTCAGTGAAATGATTTATTAATTCTTCTAATAAACTCTGCAACTTTCCTTATTTAATGATAGGATCATTGAAAGATGGAATATTAAGTATTTATACTTTATACCATTAAGTTTATTACCAAATTTTAATGTATCATTAATTAGTAAAAAATCGGAGAATCGTATGAATTACACAGAAAAAAAATACTTAAGGAGATTTTAGAATTTAAATAAATTATTTATAACGGTAAAAGTAGTAAATCATTTTATAAAATTAAAAATTCTTGTTTCCAAATTACACTGGTTCTTAAAAATTAAGGAAAAAATAATAAATATTGTGATTTAACAGCAAAAAAAAAAAAAAAAAGTTTTTATAAAAATTACACTGCATGCTTAACAATAACTTCTGCATAAGAATATAAAATGCAAATTCAATGTCATTGGAAAAGTGACCGAAAAAAGTTTTAAAACGTCTGCAGTCTTAAGTAAAAACTGCGTAATGAAATGTCGAGATAACCATGTTTTAATAAGAATACATGACATTACGTCATTTATCTGAAGAATTAGCTATCACAGCTATCAGACTTATAGATGCAGGCCACAGTTATTGCTATATAGCAAAATAGTTGATTGTGAGACTTTCTTAAATTCATAGACTGTGGAAGGCTTATCTAAGAACAGAATTAGCTTCTAGAAGGTGCAGCTGAGGAAAATCTAGAACTACAAATGCCACAAATAACAACTATTTGCAGCTAACTACAAGGAGTCACGGAACCATTACACTAATCCACCTCAGATCTTTTCTTATTGAAGTCTCTAGAAGGCTGATATCCAGGTCAACTATGTTCAGAAAGTTTCATGAAGAAGGATTGTATTTAAGAAGGATTGTATTGACCACGCGACAGAAATGAAAAGTTTAATTGGACACGCACGCATGCCAATTGGAGTACAAGTCAAGAGAGATATAGTATGTATTATTTACTGATGAGTCCAAATTTTGCATACAAAGAAACTCAAGAAGATTGGAATCTCATTATTATCCCAGTCATATGTATGAAAAAGACAAATTTAGTGGGAACAGTGTATGCACACTGTGAGAAATTATTTCTTTGAATGCTGCACTTACCTGTATATCGTCCCAAGATGTACTCTTACTTGCACCAGTTATACAGAGATGACATTCTTGCACTTCAGTTGGTCTCATTTACACATTTGCATGTGTAGCTGGTAACTCCTTCATTCTATAAAACGATAATGCTATACTACATACAGCTCGGTTGATGAAGAATTACGTTAATGAGGAGACAATCGTAAGAGTATGATTGGCCAACACGCTCTCCGTACTTGAACCTGATTGATAATGTTTGGGGTACTCTAGAGAGACATATTGCTGCATTACTGTCAGGATCTTAGAATTTTTTTGACACATGGGCTTTGTTGTTAATTAAGTTAATAAACAATATTATTTTGAGCATGGAATATTGCTGTTGTGACTTTATAACTGTTAGAGTTGTTTGCATTCCATATTGAAGCTGATCACACGTTGTACTCGGATACTTTGTTTTTTTATATATTTCGATTTTGTGTGTTAACAAGAAAGAAAATAAGCCTATATATTGTTTTTAGTGTCTAATTTGTGAAACACTGTTTGATTAATATTTTTACCAAATTTCATTAAATTCTAATGTATGTAAATTTTCTAATCATATTTTTTTTCCCTTGATTTTTGGAAAAAAGTGTATTTAATTTCACAAATTTAAGCTTTTCGTATTATAGTAAATGTACTCATGTTACTTATATAACAGTTAACTTACAGCAATAAGCAGCAATCAGAAAAAAATTAAAACTTATATTATTACAAGGAGCAATTTAAATTCTCAATTATTCACTTCTTTTTACTACTTACAATAATTTAATCATATTATCAAATTAAATTCACATAATATTTAACCAAATGCTTTATTTTATTTTCTATTTTTGTTGGAGGTTATTCTGGATAGTATAAATATAATTTTATCTATTCTTTTATGTTTGTCAAAAAAAACATTTAGAGTTAACTGTTTCAATTTTTTTCTTAGTTATATGAGGGATTACTAATGTTGGTGGATAAGTAAATATTATCCCAAAATTTTACTCGTCGTATTTCTTACCTAAATTCGAATAGTTTTACAAAAGGATTTTTATTTGTACAACCATTTAAATTAAAAATGTTAAATTGTTTTCTTAATTGTAAATATACGAAAACATTTCATGTTATTGAATATTCAACGCATGCTACTTACAAAAATCAAGCTCATTATCATCGTTATTGAAGAGGTTATTATACTAAGATTATATCCTAAAAATCGAAATAAAATATGGAAATTAATTCTAGACTAACTAGAATATAAGAACAATAGAAGTTTGAGACAAAAAAGGGACAATAAAATGCAAAAACGATGTATAATAATTTTAATATCACCCAAAGTAATGCTTTTTGCATATGAAAGCAAATTAAATCGATTTATTGCAACACTTTAGCTGTTTATTTCCTCACTAATCATAAATTAAAACATGGAAAATGTGACATCATTTTTTTAGCTACTTCAGTATCGGCATTTAGTCCTGTTGAATACTAACATTGACAAGAATAGTAATTTTATAAAGTAGATTAAATAATTCATAAATAGAAACTTAATATTTTATTCAACAATTAGTCCATATTTCGATATCTTTTTAAGAGATATGAACGAAGTTTTTTTTTTTCTCTACATTAGTGGTTCCGGTGAGATTAAAGCAATAATAAAATATAAAGTATGACTTTTCATTAAACCTTAAAAAAAAAGCAGAATAAGTGAAAATCGACTGGTGTAAAAAACAATGAGATGGCTTGTAACACTTTTTAAAGTTCAATTTTTGAGAATGTTTATAATCCTTTTTAAAGTTCAATTTGGAGAATGCTTGTAATCCTTTTTTAAAGCCAAAAAAAAAAAAAAAAAAAAAACACCTATATTTTATGTTGAAACAGGCTTTAGATTCATTTAAAGAAACTAAAAATGACTAGGTTGTAGAATGAAACGGCGTAATGCAAAACTCTGAAGAATTTATTCATCAAAACTGTATAGAGAATTTTAATAAACTGTATAGAAAGCGTACAAAACAAACTGAAAAATAAAATCTATTTTTTTGTGTAACGAAGAAAATTTTATCTGCAACTTCGCAAAGAAAGTAAAAATAAACTAATTCTCACAATTTCGCTGCATACACATGATCCTTATCTTTTCCCATGTGTTTGATAACTCTACTTTCAGTCTGAGTTAATAAAAGTAAAATTGACTTTTAATATAAAAGAGCTAAAATAGTTGAAAATAGAAGCATAGTCACAAAATAAAATTTTACTCGTTGGATTTAGTGTGATAACATCTTCAGCTTTTTTGAAAATATTATAAAATAAAATGTATCCCCATAATTGAGTACAATGTTTAAAAAATTGTTATTCTGTGATAAAAAGGAACAATAGAAACAGATGTGAAACAATAGATTTGAAAAAGAGTAAAAGTAATTAAAGGTTTTTAAGAATATTTATATCAAAGTCTTCCAAGATTATTAGAGTCTAATTTAGAAACCCTGTAAAAATATGCATTACTATTTTATTTATTGAAACTAATAGATCAGATATATCATTGCTATTTTTTAAAAAAAGATAACTTAAATGGATTGAGATAACTGTTTTCACTTGGAATATTTGTTTTACCCATGTCAATGTGGGTATAAATTTTGTAAAAATATTTTCATAAAACTAAATATGGGTGTGATTATATTTAATATTGGCATTTTTTTCATTTGCCCTAAAACTTTCACCCAATTTTATTTAATACTAAATGAGAATATGACTGTCAAGCAATTTTTCTGCAGTAACAAAAAATTTTAAAAAACTTAATTTTACTTGCTGGTATGATACATATTGGTCCTATATACTTTCCATTATTAATTATTTCATTAATCTGTTATTTAAAAAAAAAGTTTACATTATAAATGCAACATCAGTCTGCTTTTTATAATTTATACATATAGTGATCAAAATTATTTATTCAATTAAAGAAACCATAAATTATTTCCTAAATGTATTATATTTATTTATTTCATTACATGTGAAGCTTTGAAATATTCTTCAAGGTATAAATATTATACACTTCAAGATATACAATTATACAAATTATACACACTGTTGTTCAACACAATGTTTTGAACAACCATATGAATATTTAAAAAAATTTCCTAATAGATTCTCAATACGAAACTTTTTAATATACCGTGTTTTATTGCTGTAAAAATTCATCATCGTTCATGTTGGTGAAAGGATGATTTTGAAGTTATCTATTGCGTGCTAATTTTGAATTTCTTATTTGAATCCATAAAATAAAGAGAAACTGGCAATTTAGAAAAAAAAAAAACTGCCCTCTCAAAAACTCCATTGGATTACCTTATTCTATAAATATTTCAGAAAAAAAGTTTTAAATGATTTCGGCATAAAATAATCAGAAAGATAAAAAGTAATCACATCCAATCATTAAACGTACAAAACATATTATGTGCAATACATAGATGGTTATTTTCTGCGTCTCAGTTAAATCTATTTAAAACAACTTACAAAATAGTTCTTATTTTTTAAATCAGAGGATCCTCTACAACAAGAAAAAAAATCATTAGATAAAACTGATGTGACTATCTATATTTTGATACGGTATGTAGAATAAAAAAAAATTAAGTTATGTAAACATAAAAAAAAAAAAAATTTAACCAGAGAAAAAACAAATTTTTAGTGGATATAAGGGTAGTAAGTATAAAGGGAAGGGGAAGCTTTTATAATTTTTTCTTACTTATTAAGAATTCAAAATTATATTAAAATTCAGAAAACTTGCCAAATCCAAGTAATTAGTAAAAAGCTCTTTTTGAATGCACATGAATATTGTATATCGCATTAAACACGTTTTGAATACAAAACTCTTTTTTAAATGTCTTAAATATCACAATATTTTATATCAGAGTTAGTTTCAAATTTGCGTCTTTACTATATATGCATTTTATGATTTTTATCCAAATATTTACTGTTAACTATAACGAAACCAATTAAATAGATGTCTTCGCATAGCTTGGTTGAGTCAACTGTCACTGACAACTGGAATCGTTGTTGGCTAGAAATGACTTCGGAGTTCGAGACCGCTTTATTAAATTTATTTAAAGTAACTAACCTAACGAAAACTTCACCAATCACATCGACATTTTAAGTGCGTTTGTTGTTTACCCAGGCAACTCTCTCCTTAAATTTCATTCTCAAGGACTGAATTCTTAAGGCAAATATTTTTCTAGTGAAGCCTGGTTTATGCTAAAATAAATTATAGATCCTCCAATTTTTTGAAACAGGGAGGATTTATATCTGAATATAAGAAGGCTTAAACATGCTTATTATGTGAATAAAACGACATTAACAATAACTAGTTTTTAATAAAGAGTTGAAAATTATTTAAAACACATTATTTTATCCATTCTCTACATTGTATACAAGTGATTAAGAATTGTAGATACTATTTTCGAAAATCAAGAACGGACAAAATTCGAAAATTTAAGTATAGCAAAACAATTCTGATCATGGAGCAAAATGTTAAAATTGGCAATTTTAAAATGATACTACACATAATTTTAAAACAGTAACTTCGATAAACTTATTTGAATTAATTATCCCTAGGCTTAAAAATGACACTTAGTTTAGGAAATCGAATCAAATCTTTTAGTTTAATACATGCTTATTAAAAAGCCAAATAATTTCAGATGGCATGAATCTTATAATAAATGAATGCTATATACCAATATGTATAAACGTATTAAAAAGTAACAAATTAATAATTATGTCAATAGTCACAAATTTGTTGTAAATATTTGATGATAATTCGAAACATTATTGATTATGTTATTGTAAAAACAAAACCAACATATTTCTTTGTACCATTACTGAAGAAATAAAGTTACCATTTTCATTGCTATTGTGTTTTTCTATTCACACGTTTAACTATCTTAAAATAGTTAAATTTTTGCATGATAAAAAATAAAACACGCTGAAAAAAAGAAAACTTAAAATGTCAATAAAATAGAAAATAGCTTAAAATTCTAAAAGAAGATAAAAATTAAGAAAATAATTTTTCATTATCTTATTTTATGAAATTTTAATTTTTAATAATTTAAATGAACTTCAATTAATTTAATCAAATCCAGATAATAAAACTTCTAAAAATAAGATTACTATTAAAGCTTTTTTTAAAAAACTTACTTCTCTCAACAAATCTAAACAAACACAATATATTATACAAAAAAATAAGGCAAAAATGATTCTAAATGAAATAAAATAAACTATAAAATAAAAGGGAACACAAGTTAAATTGAACCAGTTTTTGTAAAATGATAAAGTTTCAAAGTTTACAATAAAAAACTAAATCAGTTCTTCCAGCAAACACAACAGTATTACATTTTGAAGTAAATAAATATAAGAGCACTCCAAAATAAACTTTTTCCTTTTGCAGTGATAAATTCTTAACCGTTTTAAAAATCTAGAGATTGATTCTATTGATTGGAAGAAACGCCAGTTTTCTGAAACAAAGAATCGCCTAGTTTCTTTTTACCTAAGTCCAATTCAATCATTGTCAATCTCCTTTCTCTTCTATAAAGATGGCAAAGTAAAGGTATCAACCTTATTGGAATAAATATAAGTAAAGGCATCGGTAGGATAATTGGATTTACGTTGGATTACAACTTTAGATCCCTAGTTTATTCTATTGCAGTGTAATGCCGCAAATATTCATTAAATCGTGAATCATTGAGCTTGACTGAGTAATGAACCATTGTTTCTTTGTATTATCGTCACTTCTTCAGGATCCAATATGTATTCAGTTGACTCAGAATGAGACATTTCTTTTAAAGGAGGATCTCTATGTTAATGATTGCATAGATATTGCATCAAGTTGACAGATAAACTACAAAATGTCACACTATGTATTGCAGAAACTCCTTAATATACAGAAATGTTGCATTAAATAATAATAAAAAGAAACATTTCCGCTTCATTTGCTATTTTTCACCAAATAAATAACATAAAAAATAAAAAGTTCTTCAATTCCTTTAAAATTATTTTTGAATGACAATGATTTAATTTAATTAAGATTTTATAAATATTTAAAAACTACTTAGTTACTGAAAATCGAAGTTTTTTTTTTATAAACTGTCGATTCTTGTTTAAACTTATATAAAACTTTTTGATTCATTCTTATGTATTGTTATGCATTTTTATAAAAATATATTACTGTCTATATAATTTGTTAGCCTATTATATAAATATACTATTATTACTGAAATAGAATATTATATATTTTGATATTAATATATATTTTTTTTATTGAAACACAGTAAAGGTTTTCTAATTTTAGCTTATGTTGAAAGGAATTTAATGACATGCTATTTTTGTGCTCATCTTCACAATAATATTTCAAAATTTTTTTTATTTATTAATATAATACAGTTGGATTCATTAATTTCCTTTAACATTAATTAAAATTTCCTTTAATAATTCAATGAACCATTAAAACAAAACTTTCAATTAAGATAATTGTTATTAATTTTTTTCAGTTCAAAAATTTTATTCATTTATGTTGAAGAATCTGTAAAATATGTATATTTTTTTTATTTTCAATCGTCATTAGTGTTCATTATATTAGATCTCATTATTATTTTAAGAAATTTTGCCGGTCAAAAGAATAATATTTTGATATCTCGCTTGAATATAATTTCGTAGTCAATACTTGTTAATTTTTATTTTATATGAAAATAAGAATTATGTGTTGGCATTTGCCTTTTTTATCTTATAACCAAAAACCCATAATAATTAAAAATAATTGTTTTTCCTGAAAATTATCTGTATTTTCATACGATGAGAAACCAAATATAATGACACATTTTTATTAGTTTATTTTTAATTTAATAAAAATTTCAAGATTTACTGCAAAATTGCAACAACTTGTTCATATTCGTGTTCGTAATTCGCCTTTAATGCTCATAATTGTTTACTTATTTCTTTGTATATTTACTTTTTAGTTTCATGTTTCCTTATTGAAGTAGTGATTTTGAATTTAAGGCTTTTCTTATTGAAATTTTTTGCCTGTTTATGAAATTAAGTTCTTATCTAGGATTAGAATAGTTTTAAATTCAAAATATTTTTTTAAAAAGTCAATAAAATAAGGTATGACCGTAGAGCGTTGAGTCTAGGGCTGACAACCCTATCACTTAAAAAAAAAAAAAGAAAAGAAAACATCTCCTGTATTGAAATCTGCCAGTAGACAGAATACCTTGATCCACCATTGTGCCAATGATAATGAATAAAATAAGGATACTCAATAATATAAATTTACTGTATTTTTTATGTTATATAATACGTTAATGTTCTAATTTTTGAAAATTGTCCAGATTCTAATTCTACATCTTTTTGAGTACATTTTTACTCCGCAAAACTCAGCGGTATAAGATGATAACAGGGATGTACAATAAATCCATGAAACTGAAGTGAGATATCATGTATAATATAAATAGTAATGTCATAAATTGTTACTCATCATTTACCTGTATTGATCAGAAACAACCGAACATTTTCTATTAAACACTGAATTTCTAAAACATTTCAGTTAGAATGTCAAACTCAATCTTATAAATTGCCCTTTTTTTTTTCCCTATCTTCTGGCTGGTATTTAATGAAACATGGATTTTCAAGTAAAAATAAAAACTTTTATTTAAATTTAAGATATACATCAAAAATAAAATGAAAAAATTATTCATGAAATCTGAGTATTAATAATTACAATCGGGCAGACTAGAAATCCCTCGGACGGTATCTTTTGATAGGGGGATTTAAAGCAGGGTGGCCAACCCGCAGCTCGCCTTGAATATTTTTTCGGCCCATGAGATTTATCATACTTTTACAAACCGTACTTACTTTATAATGGCCAAAGTAGTGAAAACCAATGTATTAAAAAATACATTATGTGTGCATCCATATATTCAAAAATTAATTGTCGAAATTATGAGAAAAAATTAACAGTGATTTTAAAAAAATTTTCTTGCGAATATATAACAGAATAATTAAAATAATTCTGTTATATATTCTCAAGAATATATATTTCCTGTTTTATTTTTGAGCTTGCAGAATAATTAAATTATATTCTGCGGACTCACGATGCACGCGTATTTTGGAACATCTAATATAACATATTCTATGTTTAATTTTAAGTTACCTCAGTGACGCAGTGACGCCACCACTAGATACGCACAGTTGAATATTGATAGCAGAGCAAACTCGACTCTTAGTTCAAGTTGTTAACGCTTTTTGTTCAATTTAAACCTGCGAATCGTTTTTTTTTTTTTTTTTTTTTTTTTCTCCCAAAAATGAAATTGACGATACTCAAAACACTCTCAAACGTAATGGACGCTAACCTGTAACATCCATTACGATGTGCAAATACCCAAATTGGGATCGATTTGCAAAAGCTAGGTGAAAAAGTGGAGAAACAAATATCACACTAGTAAAATAAATATTTTTTAATGAGTTCATTTTTTTATTTCGTTAATATTTATATATTTTTATATTTCATTTTTGGTGTTATACATTTCTTTACAACGTGCGTATAGTATCATTATTATTATTATATCTATGTTTACATATAAGAATAATAGTAAACACAAAAATAACTCATTATGTTTCAATTTTTCACTCCAAAATACGGGGATATATTATTTATATACGGCCCGCAGAGCTATGGTGCTTTTCCAAAGTGACCCGCAAGGTCATTTGGGTTGGCCACCCCTGATTTAAAATGTTAAAAATAAACTTTCTTTCATAAATATTGACCGCCTTTTCGATTGCCTTGAATGAAAAACTATCCCTTCTTGTTGATGTCACAAAACCACTTATCAATAATATTACAATTTTAAACTCTATCTCTTTCCTTATCTGATCAATAAAACTGGAACCTTGAGGTTTTTTAAAAATGTTTTTCTGTACCTTGTATATCGTTCATTTATATTAACAATATTGTAAAGAATTACTCGTCATAATGTTGCATTTATTAGGGTTATTTTGCAAATTTGAATAAATTACTTTTACCCATTCTTGTAATAATAAAAGTGAGAATTCCAATAGCAGTTAATAAATAATTTAGACAACTTCATACCGAACTGTTTTTCGACAATATGCACTGAATGTTTTTCAAGTCAGAATAGAACTTTTAATAGTGAAGATACAAATTTTGTTTATTATTCAGAAAAACTACGTAATTCTTTTCTATTACCTAATAATAATATAGAACTGTTTACCTTTTCTATTACCTAATTTTTTCTATTACCTAATTACTACAAATTCTCTGGGGAAAATATCGATTCCAAATTTTCTAAGATAGTAATAAATAAATGATAGATCTTTACATGAATCGATTCATGCTGATAATACTAAAACGTAACGAAGTTCTTAATAATCCTGACTCATAGCCCAGTAGCATACGTTACATACGTCAAATCCATAGGCGGCATTGTTGTAGTTACTGTTATCGGCAATGACAAGACTCGATGATGACAATATATGTAAAAGTGTCTCACATCGATAGTGAGGTTGTATGATAGGCGTGCTCCGCGTTTTTCCCGTACGACACGCAAATAAGGGTCAGTAACCCATAAATGTCCACCCGGAAGGCACTGGGTTGTTCGTGGGAACATATGGGGTCCTTGAGGCCCAACGATATTCAATAAAATCATGATCATCAGTGGCGCAACAGCCCTATGGTGAACCGAGTCCGTCTGCTGTCTGGAAGATTTCTAGACAGGAGACGTTTTCTTTAGGTAGGGGTGTCAGGCACTATGCCCAACGCTCTACAGCCATATTAAACAGGGACCTACGGTTTAAAGTGGATTCCGAACCACTACAAACATCCATGGTGCCGCCGAGACTCGAACCCGAAAATTTGTGGCAACGAGCGCCAGAGTGCTAGTTATATTCAATAAAAGACGATAAAAAATTTAATTTAAATTTAATTACTGAATTAATATTTGAAAAACTGTATTAACATCCAGTGTCCTCCACTACAAGTTCAAAAAAATGTATTTGAACTTGAGTGGATGAATAAAAAGTATTTTATGAACGATTATAGGGAGAGTGTGAGCTAATAGAAGGAAAACATCTCCATAGCGTCATTTCTCCAATCATTTGGTTTAGTTCCAAATGATCCCTATAGATGGCGCGCACCCTCCATACGTTGCATTTGAAGTGGATGACGTCGTTCTGGTTGGGTGGCAGCGGTGGAGTAAAATGTTTCCAAATAAAAATGCCTTGTCGGAAAAGAGCCGAGACTAAGATCATAGCTGGCTGCACGCCAAACGCGTCTTCATGCTCTTTCTGTGGAACTCTTTCAGACGCTACTGAAAATCCGACGGCAAGTAAGTCGCAATATCATAACATTTCTTTTATTCTTGCAGTATTTATAAATTTTATGGAACTAAACAAAAATTGACCAATGCTTGAATTTCCCCCGTTGTTTTGATTGCACCCGAAAGGCCACCCGGTTTCTAAGACAAGGTCAGTGAGTTGTCATTCGCTTTTGTTTACTTTTCGAGTTGCAGAATGTTTGACAACTAAAAAGAAATCGTGGAGATTTTTGAAAAGTGTTGAAGCAATTTTATGTAATTTTATTATAGCTGGTTTATTAATATGTGAAATGATAAATGTCAGCAAATTGTTCGGCATATGTATGCTACCCGGAATTATATATAATAATTTTGCAATTTTATTTTAAATCGCAATAAAACTTTTAGTGAGTGTTAAAAATTTTCATATTTCGCGTTAATATTATATGATAAATAAAAAAATATTAAAAAAAGATATTCTTTGGAAGAACTGAAAGATTTTCTAACCATGTGGTGAGATAACGTCAGGATTATATCTGCATCCTCTATTAAATCGCATAGAAATAATGTTTCTACTATCTCTTTGTGAGAAAAAAAAACATTTCATTATTGTATTATAAGAGATTTTCTTTGTGTGGATTATTGTCTTGTCAATTTCGAAAACATGGTTTGAAACATTTTGAAAGTTAAGCACATTTTTTTCACATATTGGTGATTTTATATGTGTATTTACTTACTATAATAAATTATTAACGAGCCTCGTTTTTTTAAATTATCATTCTTGCAAGTAATAGATTTGAATGTTCAAATATTTTTATTTTTAAATGTATGTTTTTAGGGAGAATATATATTTTTCTATCGAAAAAGTTTATGGCTGCAATCGATTTAGATTTTTTTCCTTGTGTATTGATATAATATTTTTATTATTATTCGAAATTTATTAGTCAAAACTTAGATTAAAACTTAAACGCATTGAATTTTGATGGATATGACAAAATTATTGTCATATCCATCAAAATTCAATGCGTTTTCAAGAATAAGGAATTTAAGATTTGTTTCGTATTATTGTTTCGTTTTCTATTTTCGTTTTGTTAACTTAAAAATTTCAATCTCATTTACTTGCATTTGAATTTTTGATTACTTCTTGATTAATTTCTTACATTTTTTGAATAAAAAATATATAATATAATTTGAGAAAGTTATAAGTATTTTTTTTAAAGTCAAAGTATTTTTTTTTTTATAAACTAATTATTTCATTTAAATTTAACCCGTTTCGTTTTTCATTGATAAACAATTTCAAGCTTGACTTTTCTCCGAAATTTATAAAACGTTTTTTATTCTGTTTCTTGTTTAATTTAATGGTGGCCTTATACAAAACTTGCCGCCAAGAAATTAATTATTATATATAAACAAAAGAAGAATAAAATATCAGAAAAAGTTTGCGAATTGAATTGTGCTAAGTTGATAATAATAAAAGAATGGAAAATTCTAAACCAAATAAAGTTATTCTGGAAAGTTCATTAAATTTATATTGCTTCTTGAATTATTCAATTAATATTTTTAATGCTTTACATAGTACATCATTATAGGACACTGAAACGTAAGTTGACCTCTGATAAATTACACAGGGTCGTCACTTGTTAAATTTGACCACTTAAATTGAAGACCTCTTTATAAACAATGAACTTTACATTTATATTTATTCATAAATTCATTGTGCGTTGTATGAATGAAAGGCAAATATACAATACGAAATTTAAAAATCAAATTTTCCTTTTTCATTCTTCTTGTGAATGGTGGAACGGGCTGCCTATTTCGTATCCGCTATCTTTGACCTCCCTTCATTATCAGAGTTGATAGAGGATGGAAGTTAACACAGTGGGATATTTTATTTTTCCATCACCCCATATGTTGCCTTCCTTAAACGTGACTATTTTAGCCCGTTTACTCCAACTAAACACAAAATGGTCAGTAATAGTTGAGAATCAGAATATTTAAATTTTTATCTTTCTAAATTGTTCTCTACCATTGATGCATTTTTTATATTTTCCTTTCAATCCTACCCCAGCTAATGGAAAATATTTTCTCATCGATCATTCCAACAAAGTCAGATAAAATGTAAAAAGGCAGCAATTTTCGATGATGGTCTTTCAAGTTGAAGCTATTGATTCTAAAATTTCAGTACCTAAAATCGATGAAATACATTTCCAAATAGAAAAAAAAAGGGAAACATTTTGAACTTGAAACATTAATACTTTGAGCCTTAACGCTAAGATAAAAATCTGTAAAATTTGTCTTATAATATATTATAGTTAAGGATATCAATTTACTTAGATTTTTTAGATTATCCTTCATATATCTGCTGTTGATATTTTATGAAAAAAACAATTTTCTTCCAACATTGTATCTTAATTTTTCTTTCTTTTTTATGGAAACATTTAAGTACACGGAAACAGCGAAAGTCTATAGCTGATACCAAAGTTTTAATTACATAAAAGATGAAATATGATAAAAAATAATGATGAATAAAAGAAGTGACAAATAATAATTTTAATTCTAAAAATATTAAATTTAATCTACCTAATTTTTGACCTACCTGATTATGAAGTTGATTGTAGGGCAACAACATTTTTTTATTCTTTTGTGTGCGCGTGTATTTTGTTCTGTAATTTTGAATAAGATGTTTAATTTTATAGCATAATGATACTAATAAAAAAAACCTTCTTTTGAATTTTTGTTTAGATAGTAACGTATACTTGAGTAGCAAAAACATTTAAACCGTTATTTAGGAATATATCCCGCTTGAAATCTAAATTATAGTTAATCTTTCTAAATTATTATCCGTCATACTACGCAACGCAAGAAAAATTTTGATAAGAAAAAGTTATACGTTTAAAAATTATAGTCGTCAGATGAAAGAAAAAAAAAAAAAAGTCATTACAACCAATCTGAATTCTTTTATTCTTAAGAAACTCTCATGTGTTCCCTATATCTTTACATTATTTCTGGATTCCTAGAAATACAATCGAGTTTTGTTTAGTACTTCATTTCCATATCTTTCATAAATTTTTGCTTCTTTTTTACTTACTACCATCCTCACTTTTTTCTTCTCAATTTTCATGTTCCTATTTCCATACATATATATTTTTTTTTTTTTTATCTTGATTTTTTTTTTTTTCTTTGTCGCTTTATTTACCAGTTTGATTGCAATTTTCTCAACCTCAGTCGTGACCCATTGAGTGCTGATTTTCAGGAAAGAACGACTCGGTTCGGGAGTCATTTAAGGAGTCCTTGAAGAACGAGTTGTTCAGTGTTCTCTCCTTACACGCATTCACCTTTTATTCAATCTCCTTTCACAAAGACCTCAGTCTATTTCGGAATAGATTGAGTGCGACCCTACGATAATTTAAACCCCGGCCTCGGATATTGAGTTTTCTTATTCAGAATTAATTTCCGTTTCCAGAGCGGGTTCCTCCATTTGAAGCAACAGGAAAAGTGAATCTTTCATAACTGACGGTCTGGTTCGATTTCGTTGTCTTTCGCACAATGGATCCAGTAATGCCATTGAAGAACCACTTAATGACAACTGCGATTTTGTTTTATTGAAGACCTTGGCACTTCCTCGAGTGGTGTTATCCTTTTGTTCGAACTCTCTTGCTTTCTATAGTGGTGAAATTTAATTTGAAATCAGAATTGACGCATGTCGTGCGATATGAAAAGACACTTACGTAACACCATGGAAGTTTTTAATAAAGATTATTGTTCATAAATTAAGAGCTTTCAAACTAGTTTACAATTAAAATCACAGTTGGTATTGGTTATTAGTTGGTATTTTTTTTTAAATTTATTTCTCTGAGTTGACACATTATTACAATTGCATTGGCAATGTCTTTTGGTTTATTCTACAGAAATGTGCATAATATCCATTTTTATAGGCGTTTGAATTTGTTTCAGCAAAATTTTTATAGGAAGTTTCAATTTAAACTGACTGAACGAGAATACTTTTAACGATTAGGTTCTGTTGAGAAAAACAGCGAATAACAAAAATTATATCTTCAAAGAATGTTTATTGTTCATTGGCCTCCGGCATTATTGAAAAGCTTTTAACTATAATTGTCTGGATAATTGGAAAGTAGCAATTTAATGGAAATAATTGTTTTTCTATTGACGTAATGAAGATTCTTTTAAAGGCCTCTGGCGAAAGTAGTTCTTGATAATAAATGTCAGAGGTCGCGGTATAAGAATTGTTATAGAAAACGATAACAATTTTCAAATAATTGGCATTTTATATATATAATGTTAGTATTCCATGTTGGTTCTTAAGATTCTAATAGCAAATTTTGTAGTGAATTATCAGGTAATGGAATGAAATTTTCATAAGAAGATTTTGAAAGAGATTATTATGCAATTGATAAAAATAAATAATCCATTTTGAAATTAAATATTTATATTTTGAGAATAACAAAAAATTATTTTTTTATCTGAACATTTAAAAAAACAATATAGAGAACGAGTGAATTAAATAAATAAGTTATAATTTTTTTTTAAATCTTGGATTATGTTGACAAGGTTTTTTTTCTTCTAATTTTATGCTATCGAATCATTGATTAAGAGTAATTTAAACATGAATATGGGATTCACATAAAATCGGATTAGACGATAATAGACGTAATAGAAAATCATTCATGGGACTGCACTTAAGATTTGATAGATACAAATCTACAAAAATGTTTGTAAATATTTCATAGAAAGTCGTCACTATTGAAATCCACCAACAAATTATTTTTTACACGCTGTTCTGTAATGCTTAGCACAGGATTGAGGGGATTAAACTAAGCATTATGTAATAAAAGGCTCTAGTGATTACGCCATCCGGAGATTGAAGTAATGATTACTAATATATTACATAAAATTGTCAAAGACAGCATTAAAAAGTCAATAAGCTTAAAATTGAAATCCTCTGGGGATTTAAGATTTAGAAGCTTCTTTTCTCTCCGAGGAAATAAAATTGGACGATTTACTTGCATTTACAAGCGTAATCAATTTCAAAATAAACAACTCATTCATTTTATTGATATTAAATTGCAAATGCTCTTTTATTTTAAAGCTCTTTTATGTTATATGCACCCCAACAAATATAATGCTCCTATTGTGAAAAAAATTGCTGACCTACCTTAGGTTTTAACAAAAGAAATAATACTTCATTAAAATGGAGCCAGGGGTTATGTTTTTCCAGAAGCATTGTTTTTTAGCTACTGGAAACTAAAATTAAAAAATAAAAAGCTCTGTTTCTGAATTTCAATGGAGTAGTCGACCTTGAACATTTTCATAGGATGCTATCAAACTAGGAATTAAAAAAAAAAAAGCCCTCATATTATGAAGGAATGCTTGAAAGATGAATAGCCTGAGGTAGTTTTGTGTACGACCTTTAAGTAAAGGAAAAAGAAAAGTGTCGCCGAACGTTTTTACTCCACGTTTCATCAGATAACGGTTCACATCTGCGACTAATGATTCCTCTATTCAAGGCGTTTCCGTGTGTTGACGCGACTTCTCAATGATTTCCTGCTCTTGTGTTTTCCGTGCCTTTGGATGATTAGGAAACAATTCATTCATTAAAAGGTATTTTTTTTTTTTTATAGCAAGAGTGTTCTTCCCATTCTTAATTGTGAACAATTTAAAAAAACAGCTCCTGCATTAATTCGATTTGTTTGGCCCTTTGTTTGTCATGTGGGCTTTCGAAGACTCATAGGCATACAAAGTTTATAGTTTCAAGGTTATATTGTGTTGTGCAAAATAGATATTATTTATTAATCATTTATTATTATTAATCAAGTTCTTAAATTATCAAATCATAAATTATTATTTATGAATCGATTTAATTTTAACTTTCTCCTGTACTAATATTTTAAGAATGAGAGTTTTTGCAAAGTGCCTTATGTATTTTATATTTATTACATAATTATTTAATTCTTTGAAAAGTATCAAGTTACTGAAGATGACTGAGAAATTTTTGTGAAAACATTGTCTGCTTTCTTCAAAGTAGTGAAAAAATTTTGCATCTTTTTTAAAAATTTATTATTATGATTATTATTGTATATTATTGCTTTTCATATAACTAAAAGTAATGTTCCTTTTATTCACGTGAACGTGAACCTCCCAAGTTCCCTTTTAGAGGTGGCCACTCTAAATTTCTGTGGCAAACTTTGGGTGTGGTGTAACAGCTGGGTATCGCTGAATTTGCTACAAATCTGCAGTTCGAATGGTCCCATGTCAAACAACAGTTTTCTAGTATATACTAAACGAGAAATGATTATTTGATATAAATTCGTTTTATTGTTTTGATTATTTAGGCATTACATATTGCACATTAACTTGTTATTATTTGTCATATCGACATTTGCATTACAACTTACTTTAAACTCTACTTTTTCAGATATCCATTGGTTAATTTGTTAATAGTTAAATTTCTGTTGATTGGTTTCATTTATTAAAATTTGTTTTCATGTTGTTAAATGATGAAAAATAATCCAGATTGTTGCAATAAACCTATTTATTCCAGAAAATGCTGTTGATTTTAACAGGTTTATAAATCACTCTTAAACTTTCATAATAGTTCGGCCTTAATGTATGACTTATTTACAATCACCTCATTATCCGGGCGTTGTTGAAATATGCGAGTGCTGATTGTTTATCTGCTTTGAAGCGAACGATTGTGTTGAATACCTTTTAATATAAGCTAACTCGATTTCTAGTCATTCGGCCTTTAATCAGATGTTGATTCATTCGATTCTTCGTGAATCATTAATGCAATGCTCTAACAATTTGTGGTGGATTGAGCATAAATTTGGAAAAGCGTTTCCTCATTCATGTTTATACGGATTGTGAATTTGCATTTACTGATAGTCGTATTGTCTCTTCGGCATTTTCTGAGTTTGCCGGCTTTGTTTACCTGATGGCAGAAATCGGACGACTCATTTTCCCGTACATTTGACGTTTTGCAGATTTTCGTGAATTTTCTGCGTTTATTGCTGTTTTATGTCTATCATAGTAAAATACTTCCGTTATTTTCCCCATGTCCATTGAATGAAATCTTTTTCTTCAGATTTTGTTAACTGATCCAAACCATTGTTTTTGCTTTCCTGTGTACAATTATTTATTTTTTTAAATCAATCACAATGATAATTATTCTAGATGTTTTGATTTTTTAATTTTAAGCAGATCTTGTTAATTAATTTAGAACCTCATGATTACAATTTAGTAAATAAGTGACAACATTTCTTGTTCGTTTTATTATTACTTTTTATAAGTTTTGTAAGAAACAATGTTTTTATACTTAATTCATTTACGTTTTAAAACTTTAAAAAAAATGGATAAAGAAAATATTGAAAGAAAAATATTTGAAATAAAATGTATAATATTTTGAAATAAAATTGTTATTTTGAAAGTTTTTAATTTCCGATTACTAAACTCTCAACATGTTTTTTTTTTCAGGGGGGTGTTATTTGTTATTGCTGTTATTTTGTTTTGATTAGCATTAAATCAGATTTTATAATTTTGTTTATAGTATAGAAATGTTTTAAGATTTTGCGATAATTCTTAGGTGGTTTTGGATTTTTTTTCAAAAAATGAGATGGTGGTGTGATTATAATTTTGTTGAGTATGCATTTTTTACCTTTTTTCCCCAATCAAATGTAAATTTTGACGTTGCTTTCTTTTTTATTGATGTCATTTATTTTACATGCAGAAATTTTTAAAAATTTTGTTTCTCACATTTCTTTTTAATAATCGAATAAGAGTATTTATCTTCGTAAAACGCAAAAACTTAGACCACGATCTATTGTTTATTTTCAAGCGATATTTTAAAATAATAAATAATTTGAATGATGCGGATGATAATTAAATCCGAATCCGTATTGATGAAAGTTTTTTATTTTCATTTAAATTTAATTCATGAAGAAAATCAAAATTGTTGCAAAAATGTATGAACGCCGTCTGTATTATAATAGTTCGTCAGTTTATTTGAATCTGTAATGTAATAGATGAGTAAACATTTTGAACTTGTTTGGAAAAGGTCATAAATATTTTAGTAGTTTAAAAATGTTCAATTGCTTTATTTGCTCTTACTTCAAACATACTTTGATTCTTATTTCGTGAATATATCATTCCAGTTCCTACTGGCAATGATTTTTCATACGATGAATAGCAATATTTTCTATGTATTTCATATCTGTTTTATGCATCTCATGTATTGCACATTCATTTACTTTTCATTTAGACAGTTTTGAAAAATATGCTTTTTAATTCACATTTAAGTCATAATTTTTCTTATATTTTCCGTATAGATTTATTATAGAATGGTCACTTAATTATAATAGTATACAAAAAAAGAGTGAAACAGAGTTATTGGTTGTCGTTCTACGCAAATCAGTGTATGTAAGACCAATACTGTATTAACAAAAGACTCAAGGAATAAAAAAATAATAAAAGTAAAAGCCAAAAAGTTATTTGGTCCATTTAAATTCACACATAAACATAAACTTTGAATCTGGATCACCTAGATTCAACAGTGCATATGTATGAGAAATTTTCTTTCAAAAATTGCAAATGCTTATCGATATTGCTGTTCCATAGATTTTATTTTTTTATAGTATTTCCTTTTAGTCCGATTTGGAACCCAAAATGTCGAAACATTACTGCAATTCACTTTTTTCTTCTAAAAGCTAGGATACTTTTAGAAAAATTTTTTCTCCAAAAGTTCTATCTGAAGCGGCCTTCATTTTAAAGCTAACGTTTTAGTCTATCGTAGCAGTCATCTATTCTTAGGTCTCTTTTATTACGATGTTTCATAGAAATTGTATCTCATTGTTGGAATGCCATAAACAGAAGTCGTTTCGCTTTCCTCTTCTAGTATTATTTCATCCATTGCTTGGAAAAGAATGTTTCATAAAAAGCAAAGCCGTTTAAACCATCGAGCACTAGCAGGGACCCTTAGCTTTAGCAGTTCCATTCTACAATGTAAATGTTTTATTGATAAATTATGTCTTAAATTTAAAAAAGCATATTAAACTTTTTTTCGTTCTAGTAATAGGCTATATTTTTAATTAGTTATATTTTATTAAAGTATGCAATCGTTAGTTTTTTTATCGTTTATTTTTTGAATTTTGTAAGTTTTTTTTTTTTTTTAATAAAATTTTAAGGTAAAAAGACTTAAGAAGATTTAAAAAAAAAAAAAACAATAAATTGATTTATTGCTTATTTCATCAAAATTAAGCCAAGATTTATAATTTAATAACTTAATCGCTCTATTTAAATGTGAAATTTTTTTATTAATTATTTTAAATTTTAAAGTACTAAAATCCTTTTAATTGGCTGTCTGTGTCTACCTTAAATATGTATTTGTTTAGAAATTCTGTTTATTTTTTGTAATGATTTGTTGGAGTGGTAATAATTCTATAAATAAACAATTAATCTTCATTTATAAGCATTCAAGCAGCCACAGAGTGTTGTTGAAATGTCTTGGTTAAAAATGTTTCACCCACTGAAGAGAAAAAAAAAGATGAATGATTTAATTATAGGTAAAATAGTTACTATGTAAAACTTAATGCTGCTCTAATGAGGATACTGTTCATCCTAAGTTTTTCTTTCCTCTCGTATTTTCTCTTCAAAAAACTGGAAGGAACAAAAATAAAATTTCTCAAAAATCTTATTTTCTACCTAAAAGTAGTTTTCAAGTAATTATTTCAGCTGATCGTACCACTTGGCCATTTTTAGACAGATTTAATGATGAGGTTTCAAAGTAATTGTAGCTATTGTTGGAACTCCATAAACAGTCTTTCTCCGCTTCTATTTATTGCGCTCATCATTAAAAAGGAAATGTTTCATAAAATAGCATCATTCTGGAAAAGCGAAAAAAGGAATTAATTAATGAAAGGAGTTCGTATGCAGGAATTAGTATTATTGTTGCACAAATGGTGGTGCCATTCGCGGCAGACCTTCAATTAAGGAGTTATTCATATACAATGTTTTTCTTCTATAAATAGTGATAAAAGGTGTTTTGTGGTCCATTGCAGTAACGAACTCTATTCGAGTCTCTTATTTTGTGGTAATTTTGTCAAAATTACTTTTTCGTTGATTAGTTGTAATTGTGGATTAGGAATGCACAAACCGCGGCTTGTTTAATTCTTTGATTTTTAAAATTTTTTATTTATTTTATATTATGTAGTGAAATAATACATAAATAATTTTAGAGAGGGAGAGTATGTATTCTGTGTTTTTACGATATTTTTATTAAACTATTTTAGGTCCTATTTTTGTGTGAAACATTTAATTCTTTTATTCTCATTCTTGTATTCATAATATATTTCCAATTGTATAATGGAAAATATATTAAAATTAATACCTCTGTAGTAAAAGAAAATATCTGAAATATACAATCGTAATAGAAAGAAAATAACGAGGGTAGCGTCGTCAAGAATTATATAACGTCAAAGACTTTAAACTTAAATTGGAGACATTTTTAATTTTAGATAGTTTTTTCTTTCTTTTTCTCAGAAATATTCTAGTATAACAATGGCACTAATTTATTATTAAAAATTTATTTGGGTTCTAATTCTTATCCTATTTAATTTGTATTAATATTTTTCTCAAAGTGTATCAAATATTTCATGATGTTAACTTATCGCTTCAAATTTATTTGTACTTTAAATAATTCTCAAGACTGTTATGTAAAGATATTTTGCGATTTTGTTACCAAAAATGAATCTTGTTCTAGCCATCGAAATTCAAAAACTAGGAAGTTATTTTCTTGCTTGAGACCATTCATTATTATTATAATAAACGTGAATCCCCTCAGATTCCCAGTGACTTAAGCTCTGTTGTTTAACGGTTCAGAAATTATAGTCGCGAAAATCCAAAGTAACCGTTTTCTTAGTTCGTTTAGCAAAAGAATTCTGTGAGAATTCTTTCGCTTATGCCCATAAAGTGCTTTGTAAGCTTATGCGTGACAATGTGTTGAGCAAGCGAATAAATGCTTGTTGTTGGGGGAAGAAATGTATTACATGGTTAAGCCAAAGAAATGATCTTTGTGCCTTTCTGTTGGCAAAATCGGATTTCTCATTTTCACTGGAATTTTCTGTCATTCTAACTTTAATTTGTGTATGATTCAATTTTGTTAGAATAAAATTTATGGAAATATCGCTGATTGTGTATGTAAAAAATGTATAACAATATTAAGTTTTTAAACCTGGTTAAGATACAAATTCTAGAGTGGAAGTTATTTATAATTGCCTAATTGTCTACATGCAGCACCATTTCTAAACTATTAATACATTTTTGTAATTTTTCTCAACTATAATAATAATATTTATATTATTGTTAATTTAGATTAAAAATTTGTGTGAGTGTATTTTTTTCCAGTTCTTCAATATTATTTTTAGGGAAAAAAAAAACTAATTTAGAATTGACGATTAAAATTGTAAAATTAATCAGAAATACATTTATTCTTATTTCAAGATTTTATGAGCTGCTTTCCATGCCTTAATAAATATTCTAAATTTTTTGTATGCATACATTTGTTAAACTTTTTTATTTTAACATTGCTAATTACATATGAATATTAATGCCAGTTTGATTACATTATGCTCTCGACAAATTCTGTATATTGTAGACTGTTAGATATTTAAATAATTCAAATCATAATTGTATTTTCTAGTCATTTTAAGTATTTAAAAATCATGAGCTATTTCTAAGTCTCAGAATGATTTTAATATTGAGAGAAGAATTTTTAGCAATGACATTAAACGTGGACTTTTTTTCCCCTTTTCAAGAAAAAAAGATCCAAGATTATTCCAGTTCTTTGAATATCTAAGTAAACTGAAAAAATCTCAAACGTAACGATTTCTTCTTTTAAAACTATAAGATGAATTTTTAAATAAAGCGCAACGCTATTTTTACATAATTTAATTTAGATTTAAAAAGTACGCGTCTCAAATTTAAAGAACGAAATGAAAAAAAAAAAAAAAAAGAAAGAGATTTACAAAAAAGATGCAAAATTATATGTTTCTTTGTGAAGTGTGTCTTGGAGTTAAAAAGACAAATTGTTGTTTTATTACAGGGTAAAAAACTTATTAAGAGCATGCTTTAAGGATTTATTTTATTTTCATCTTCTGATAAACCCAAGAAAACAGCAAATTATATATGCTCAACTCAGTAAAGATAACTCATGCATGACTACTAGTTGTATGTTGAGACCTTCTATCTGTTTAAAAACAGCGTTTGTTGTTTACCTGTTATGACAGACCATTTAGTTTTTTATTAAACGCTTGAATGCTTTAAAAGAAAGGTGTTAACATCACATTAGCAGATAAGTTTGATACATATCTTCCCTGTGGAGGTCAAGTCACTTATTTTAGTTCGTTCAGATTTGCATATTTAATATCTATGTTGAAACTAATGGAACTATATATCTAAGTATATACTAAGTGTTTACAGCATTTGTTCGCAGTCCACTATCTCGATTATTTGCTATTTGAGAAGATATTTGAATAAGTCCGCAGCGTAACGAATTTTTCAGTTAAAACAGACAGTAATATCAGATTAAAAATAAATAATTATATCTATTCTATGGTGATTTCGTGCTGATATCACATTTCCAGGGATATTTCTTATTTTAATTGTTAAACTTGGAATTACATGCAAATTTTGGAAGAATTTTTGTGTCGACAACATTTAAACTAATACAAAATAATAAATAATAAAGATATAAATTTGCCAGAGGTCTATTCCCTGTAGAATGTTAGTACAAACAAATACAAACTTAGAAATTTAAAAAAATATTGATTTGATTTTTGAGTTATCATGTTTTGTAACAGTATCAATTTTTGGCCATTTTTACCCTTTTTTAGCCAATAAAATTTTTTTAAAGAATAATAATGAAATTTTTTTATGTGAAATCATAAGTTTTTAGATACAATCAATCCAAAAATGTGTACAAAGATAAAAAATTTCAATAATTAAAAAAATTCCTTCGAAGGTGTTCGTGTACCTTAAGTAAATTAATGTAATTTAGAATGTTCTAAATTGTAATTATTTATTTAGACGAAAATTTATCCTATCACTCAACATCTATAAACATCTTTGAAATTAAAATGAAAAACCTTGATTATTTTGTTAGTTACATAATAAATTTGTAGTATAATAAATGAGGAAATTTGAACATCATGAAAATCCAATAATGTCTCGATGTCAGTTATTTAAAACAAAAACCAATTTTTTAAAATAATTTAGTTCAAAAATTATGTTTTTTATTGACCTCGATTATGTGTGAATTGTATTTTTTTTTTTATTTCAGGTATAATTTTAAAAAATTTAATTTTTTTTACTTGGTTGTTTAGTTTTATATTTCATAATTAATTTTGTTTCCCACCTTAAATTATTTTAACTGTTTATTCAAATCTTTTCTTAGCTCAAAATGATATTAGCATGCACATTTGCAGTGAATATGTTGAATGTTATTATATGAACAACTCATGCTGATATCACCATAAAAGGATTTGAAAGTAAAAGAAATAGTAATTTTTGTAGTATGAATAACTTTCTAAGCTTACAGCTAATCTAGAAAATGAAATTTTCATAAAAGATTCCATCATTATTGCAACAGTTTCTTCTTATAGGAATTTGTTTAAACGTGACTAAATTGCGTGCCAGAAACAATAAATGAAATTGAAAATTTGTGTAATCACACAGTTGTAAGGAATGGAAAATCCAGAAATGCCATTTATTAATACATTTCATCATTTCACCATCTTGTTACTTTTTGAATACTAATGAATATTTTTTAAATATTCTTATTGGAAAAAATATTTTTCCAATATTTTTTAGAAGTAATATAGGTTATTATTACTGGAATCAGAAAACAGTGCTGTCATTTTATATACAGAAAGATATGTTCCCAACGAATTCTATGTAAATTCACTGGGACACCAATATAGGCTAGTTTGAAAAAATGAATAACATGCACGAGTCTAATATTTAGTTCTATATAAATCCATATAAGAACAACTTAATTTATATGAAACTAAAATATGTATTCTATATGAGTTTCTAATTTTGTATATATGCATGCATATGGGTGCTAGAACTATTACAAAGTGCTAGAACAGCTTTAACTAAAATAAGGTCTTTAAATAAAAAATTGCCGCAATTTTGTAAATTATATTTCAATGCATTTGTAGAAAAGAAAAAAAGTTAGATTTGTGGAATATTTAAAGAAGAAAAGATATTATTAGAAGACAGTAAATCAGTAAAATATTTATTTTAAAATAAACCAAATATCCGTAACGCTTAGTGTAAGGCATTATTTAAGTGTTCATTGCATTTGCAGATGTACATTCTTATAATTATAGCCAGGCTAGGGTTTCTTGGAGAAAATTCTATAGAAAGTGACTAGTTTCTGGTTCTTATTGTTCTATACTGATCAAAGATTTTATCACTTAGTTAACTTTTTAATTCTATTTGATCAGTTTATAATGCACATGTTAGAGAAATATATAGGATTAAAAATTCACCGAAATTATATAGCAGTAAAAGTAGCAAATGCAGGTAGACATCGATTCTCTGAATGCTCATATTTGGTAAAAGATATCGATTTTAAAATTTTCTCTTTTTAAAAAAGAAAGCATCGACCTATAATTTAAATTCTTTTAAATGAGTGCAAAGTTTGAGATAATCATCATTGACGGTGCATTTTATTAATGAATCTTTGAACAGTTTTTCCTTTATTCGCGATAGTAATCGATAGTGGTTAGGAATTCCTTGATAACGACCAAGAAAAGTTTTTCTAAGTATTTCTTTTGGTAATCAGTGAAGACTGAAAGATTAAACGGCATTGGTCAAGTTACCTATCATTACAGTTTAAACTGCACACACGCTAATGAGTAATTCGTATCTAATCAATTAGTGTACTATGTGGCAGTCTGTAGTTTAGAATTACTGCTTCAAAAGACATTTTAAATAATTGTGCAGTCCCGTAATTTTCCTGCTGCTTTGGATTTAAAGGTATGTTTTATTCTTTAAATTGGGCATTTTATGTTAAATAATGAATTAATTTTGATATTACATCAATATAATTAAAAACACGTATCGCTCACTGTTAAATGCAACTGTATAATCCCTATGTAATGTTCAGTGGCTCGTTTTTCATATTGCAAGCCATGCACTCTGTACTAATTTGAACAGTTCACTAATGGAAAAGTGCTCACCGTTAAGTAAACAGATACCTCAGTGCAATAATTTTTCTTTTTTTAAATTTTCGAAGTTTTTGAAAATGCATTATTTATTCAGTATTATTATATTTATTGATAGACGAATATATGATATATTTTTAATCCTAAACATTTTATTGTAAAATAAAAAAATATTTTTTATTTTTTTTATTTACAGAAAATATATTTTTAAAATTGTATTAGCTTTATAAACGCATAATAGAAAAATGCTTCATAACTTGAATAACGCACTAAACCATGTAAATGGTATCAATGTAATGGTTAAGTAAACCATGTAAATGGTATCATCATGAAAATAATGAGTACTTTTTTTTTGCTTTTTCAATATTGTTTATCTACGGGAAATAATTGAATATCTTAATAATCAGTATAAAAAATATTAAATTTATCCAGACTAAATTTAGGGAATAATTACAAATATTTTAGAATTTATCAATTAGTTATTGTTTAAATAAAATTGCAACAGAAAAATAAAATGATGAAAAAGCTGAAATCATATATTTAAAACAAGTTGTGGATATTTTATATCACAAAAACATGCTAATGTAATTTCATATATGTTTTGTCTGGGTTCATGAAGTACGTTAAGCATTTTTATTTTCATAACATCACGTGATGAGATTTGGCAATTTCATCGGAGGATTGTTTACTGATGGTTATCTTTTTATTAAATAAACTGTAACTGATTCATGGAGTGAAGTCGACTTTCAATAGATTATGAAAAATCATAAAAAATGGTACTAGTTTTTTTTTTTTCTTTTTCATTTTACTGTAAAAGAAAATTTCTACTACAAGCAAGTGTTCATTTTACACAAAAATGAACACTTGCTTGATTCCATTTTCTTTCGATAATTCAATTATAATTCAAGAATTAACATAGGATTGTGTATTCATAAAATGCAAAATTGAGAAAAGCCTTTAGTAACTGGCTTTTTAGCAATAAATAACTGGTTTGCTAACGAGCAATTCCAAATAAAGGATTTCTGAGCTAGTGTGCTTCTATCAATAACACAGTTTTTTATTTTAAAATATTTAAATTTAAAAAAGTTAAGAAATATGCACATTTTATGTAACAGGAGTAGTTATATTATTATTAAGGACTGATAAAAATCCTTACTTTTTATATTTTAAAAATATTTTATTCTCTAAAAGTTTTCATTTCACACAGAATTTAAATATTTATAATGAAACATAAAATGCTGTATCACTCAATTGTTACAAGGATAACTTAAGTTTTTAACTTCTCTGAAAATATTTTTGTTTTAGGGAAATTTCAAATGTTATAAAATTTTCATAGATTGAATAAATCTTGAATTTAGTTAATCAAAAAGTTAAAAAAAAATTCATCAGAATCATTCCCTTTATTTCAAATTTTATTTTTTATTATAATAAGAGATGCCATTGAATAAACCTACCATTTGTTATTTTTTGGAGATCTAAATTCTTTGATTGAAAATTTCCAATAATTACATAATAATAAATTTTCAAGTTTACAGGGTTTTTATATTTTTGCTTTCCATATATAATTCCAGTCAATTTTAACAAACTTGATACGAATATTTAAATAAATCTTTACAAGTAGAGTTTAAAGCAGGAATTTACAGAATTGTAAAAGCTTGTATGAGTACAAAAAAAAAAAAACTCCAGAATTATTTAGATAGTCCTTTTATATATAATAAAAATAAATAATTAATATACTATTTAATATTACTCATTAAAATAGTATACTAATTTAATCTGTATTTTAAGTATTTAGTTCGATTTTTGTCGTAACCAAGCGAAAAAATGAATAAAATGTTTTTATTTACCTTTTTTTTATATTTTTGCTTAAAAACCTTTATTCACTAACTAGGTTGATCCAAACAGGCTTGCCCATTTTAATGCAGTATCTAGTAATAACCAAATCTGTGTTGAGTGTAATTTTAAAATAGAACATGTGTTTGGTAATACATACCATATAAATGAATTTATGTATTTAGTGATCGTCCATGCATGATAATGAGTTAATGACAAAGAATCTGATTTTTTTTCTGCAATAAAATAGAAAACATCGAATAAAATATTTTTCTAATACTTAAATGTTCACTTTTTTATTGCACTAAAACTAAATTATGTTCCTTGCTTTAATCTTTCATCAAAACCCGAAATTCATTCAAAGAAGAATTTGCAATTATGTTTTTTCGAGTGAAATGATCATGTGATGAGACAAACCGTACGAAAAACGTCAGCAGACCTTCATCTGTGCATCCCTGGTTTAAGGTAAACCACAACTTTTCACTGCATTTGCTGGATATCAGGAAGTGAAAAGATAAGATTCTAACCAATCCGAACAAAGAACCTCAGTAAATCCTCTAATTTTGCGGTTAAAGAAATCTCTGATATGCAATAATCAGTATCCTGGCAGAACCAACTCAATATCTAAAGAATACTATCGCATATATTGATTGTCCTCAAAAATGCTGAACTATATATTTTCCATTGAAATCACTTGTTCTATGTTCATAAGAAAATCTTATGAACGTAGGTAAAAAAAATTCTTAAAAAAAGATAAGTAAAAAAAAAAATCCTTCACGGAAAAACGTTTTTATAAACGCTGTTAAAATTGTGAATAAAGATGTGTTTGTTTCCATTTTAAAAGACGAAAAGAGTTCTACAATTTGATCCCATAGTGAAAATCGCTTTTACTTCAATTTTGAGATTCAATGCTAGAAAATTTTTTTTAAAAAAAATATTTTGTATTTAAAGCCATTAATTAAAGACTGGTCGCGAATTTAAAGATACAAATAAAGACAAAGAAATTCTGTAGAAGATATATAAATTCCAAATATTACTTGAAGTTTTTATATCTATGCAATTATTTTGTGGAAATGAATATTATTTTAATAAAAATAAATAAAATCTAACTGAAAAATATTTAAACCAGGCCTCTCAACTAAAGGAAAAGAATCCAGTAATTTTATTTAACATCGATAAAAAAAAACCACCTCTTATAATTACAACCTTTGTTATATCAAAATATTTTCATTCCTTTTGGACATATTTTAAATTATCTTTATCAGATAAACAAAATATTATATTTATAAAATCTATTCAAGGTTAAAAACTAATTTTCATAAGTAAACACAAGCTGGAACATGTATGTAAACATAATTATTTCGTGTATTCCATTCCTTTTCGCGTTGTTATTCCTTTTTAAATCTCCAAAATTTATTTCAATAAACTTAAATTAAGCAAAATAATTCTTCTCATAAATATTCATCATTTGAATGATTTAAAAATATTGAACGTAACCCTTCTGCATTTTTCTTTGTTTACTTCCTTATCTGTTACGTTTCTGTCTTCGCTGCAACGTTTATTATTTGTCCTGCATCATTTTCTTGTAGAAAATCTGACACGAGTGCTGACTGCAAACGAGCTATGTTGATGCAAAGAATTATGATTTCATTGAAACCAGTTTCAAAAGCTCATTGTTCCTCTTGAACTGAATGAGTCATTTCTTAAGTATAATAAAAAAGATCATGACTCCTTTCTATTCATTAAGTGTAAATAGAAAACTACTAGATTTTCTTTAACTTCAGCATGTGCAAGTAGCTCTGTTGAATAAATTATTTGTTGAAGTTTGACAAATGAAGATTAAGGCGATATAATTTCGTGATTTTTAAGTTGAATTTTCTTTAATTCAGGTTGAATTCAGTTACTTTTTCGAAATTTTTTTTTTCCTAATGATGATATGAATGGTACTGAGATATCCATAATTTTGCAAATTTTAATTTGAAAATATCTTAAAACTATTAAGCTTCTTGTTATTGACAAGTTGTATTGAAAAATGTAATTGTTTCAGATTCTGTGTGATCACTTAACAAATAATATATCCTACGTTTCTGTGCTACAGTTCTTATTAATGGTATTACGAAAAAAAAATCAACTTTTAGGGGTAAATAGCTTTATAACAATATATGTTAAAATATATGAGGTACAATTGCATCAACTTATTCACAGATATTGCGTCTTACAATTCTGGTTTACAATTTATTCAGCAATGTTAATTATACTGTTCTATGTCTTCACTTTAGTCGGCTGTCTTAGTTGCAGTTTAGTAGGAAATTGAATGAATAAATTTTGAAGGAATTTAAATGAATTGATAGTTGCCACTTGTTAGCGTAATAGTTATGAGTTTATTTCCATGAATTGTTGTTTAGATTATGAGTTGCTAATAATTATGAATTTTTAATATTTTGGAGACATAACTACCATTCTGAACCCCTAGTATTTTATATATATCATACAAACTTTCTAAAAGATAAATGAACAAATATATTAAGGGATTTCATAATGCAAAACTTTTTTTTTTTTATCTCTGGTTAGACATCAAAAGCATGTGCATCAAATACTCAGACCTGCCAATAATCAACTACAGAGATTAAGATTGAACAAGAATGAAATAATCTGATATAATGCTCAAACAGTATACTCAAAAGAAATAATCTTTATCTGTGGTTTTTTCTTCAAATATATAATAGTGTTAATTATTAAATATCCCACATCTATTAACCAATATGTCTTGAAATAAGTATTTCAACTTGATTTACCTTTAGAAATGACGTCGTTGTCGTGAAGTTTGCGAAATCGGCGCAAATATCTAAACTTAGAACAAGGACATATCAATACGGAATATAAACAGCCAAAGGTCTAGACTCCATGTCTCCAATAAAAATAATTTCTTCATGAATCTAGACTAATTTCAGAGGCAGTTATTTTAAAATTCTGAATACCTTTTAATTATAAAACTATCGGTGATTAATCAAGCCCAATCTCCTATGAAGCGTGGTGATGCAGTCTGAGGGAGGGCTTCATTATGTTGAATTCACTGTGTTACTATATTTAGAAGATGTATAGTTATATTTTAACTTTAAAAGTAAAAAAATGGCGTAATTATCCAATTGAAATGCAAGTATGCTTCCTTACAAGTGAGCTAATCATGGCAAGATTATTTTTAAATTATTTTGATTCTCTTTTTGGAAATGTCAGATGTGCAAAATGAATAACGAAACCACTTCATGTGATTAAACCTTTTAGAAGTAGTTGATTATTGTTGAAATGTTATTTATGATTACTGGTTCTATTCTTGATTAATTTATAAAAATAAAATTTTAGGGTAATTAAGCGACCATGTTCTTGTTTAATATACAAGTTAATCGTTTTACGATAAGAATATATAGCATTGATTCATTATAAAAATAAATTAATTGAAATATGACTGATTGAACAGAGAATGAGATATAACCATCAGAAATCATTACTAGCTCGTTTATTAATTATCCATCAAGTTTTTGTATCACGCTTGCTGAAATATTTTGTTCGAAAATTCATTCATTCTTTCAAGACTGGCTAAAATGCATATTTAATCCTTTTTTTCTAACAATAAATTTGTTTTGAAGCAAGTCTGAAACATACCAGAAATTCATTCGGATTAGATTTAGACTGGTTAAAATGCATATGTAATCCTTTTTACTAACAATAAATTTATTTTATTTGCAGCAAGTCTAAAACATACCAGAAATTCATTCTGGATTAAATTTCTTCACATAAATAAGTTTTTCAATGTCTATTTGCTTCTCAAAGCTTATTCCTCTGAATATTGAGTTTCCACGAAGCAGTTCGACAGAATTTTGCTTCAAAATAATTTTTAAGGGAGGCGAATCTTTTCAGGAGCTTCGACAAAATGTTAGTGTATTTCTTTTCAACAAATATTTCCTGAAAGGAATTGCGAGATTCAAATTTTTCTGAAGGAGATGAGTGCATTGTGATCATAAACTTTGGGGACGAAATCAAATTTTGGTATTTTCTTTTTTTTTTTTTTTTTTTTTTATGTTATGGATCGAAAAACCTATGAACAAAAGCTTTCAAATAAAGACTGCAGGGCAACGTAAGTAAGAAATAAAGATAGTATCGGCATAAAATAGAAAAATCTTCTTTTATGTATCTTGAGAACTTAATGGAGTTCTTTACTCTGGATAACTGAGATGGAAGGAAAATACTTTTATGGTGCTTTTTTTTAAATTGTTAAAAGATCTGGTTTTTCTTCGGAATTCGATTGAAATAAATCTACAGTACTTATCTCTTCTGATTAGTTAAAAATATAATGTATAAATGGTTTTCAAAACAACACGGTTTATTAAATGAAATAGATCAAATGTATGCATACCGTTTTTAATTTAACATTTTTTTTTCAAGAATTACTTTAAAATTTTCTATTTAAATTTAGATATTTTAAAATGGGTTGAAATTTCAAAGTATTTAACATGTTTTTACAAAATTATACAAAAACTTAATTATAATAGAATCTGATTATTTTTTATAAAGTTCGTGGTGAAAAAATAACAATTTTTTTTTTGAATTTATAATAATTTAACTTTTTCATTTATGTAAAACTTTTTTTTTGTATATAACAGTTACAGTGTAAAACAAATATTCAATTGAAAAAATGTTCCTTTAAAATTGAATTTAATTATTATTCAATGATTTTTGTATCTTTTATTTCAAAATAAACTTTGCGTTCGTGGATTTTTTTATACCTGAATTTCTCTATTTTTTTAGTGTTTTATATTTTTTACACGTTCATAATTGCAGATTTGTTTATTATTTCTATGAATTAATGTACCGTGAAATGAAAACTGGAATATAATTTTTAAATTTTAGGTAAATTTTCAAAAATTAATTTTTTATTAGTTTTAAATTTACTTCAATTACTGAATTATGCCCATGCATAGCGGAACTTCAAATTACGTGTTTCTTATTGTTTATATGGAATGCATGCATAATTTTAAAACACTTATATTCATATTTCTACATTTGAATAGGAAAATTTTATGTTTATACTACATACAGTTTCAGTTATTGGTTTACGCAAAGTGATAAATTAATTGTATAATCTATGTATAATCTAAATAAATGCATGATTTTTCCACTCGCACATATAAAGTTTAAAACTTGTAGTTTTTTAAAATATTTAAATAGGATATTCAAGTTAAATTTTTGTGAATGTATTGCTAAATTTTTCTGAATGTTTTGTTAAATTTCTATAATCATATCAAATTACACTTTAAATTTAGATAATAGATTATTTTCATACGAATTCTTACAGAGGTATGAACGATGTTTCACTGTAGTTGGAAAGCTTCCTTTAATTTAAGATGCTAACATGACATTTTCTTGTGGAATTACTAAGGAATTAGTTAGCTATATATAGTCATCATTATGCATTTCGGGCCTTTGTCAACTTCAGACAAGGTAGGTTTTACTTAATCGATATTTTGTCTTGCATATTACTATCGGATGGGCGTTTCGTTCTTGAAATATCCTTGTGCGTTATTTTGTCATTTCTCATATACGTTCTTGTCAAGAAAACTCATTTGAAATTCATTTAAGTTGGATGCGTTGCGTCGTTTTGAATAAGCCGAAGAAATAGGCTTATGAATATTTAATTTTAACCATCGTTCTGTTGCTAAAAGAGGCTGTTCTATTAGGCTAAAAATAAAGTAATTGTAATAAAAATTTCCAATTTACGTAATAAAGATAGCCTAGTTTACTATCAAAGTAGTATTTTTTATCGCAGAAATATTTTTATATCAAAGAAGTGTTTGTAAAACAGTATTTTATCAAAGAAGTGTTTTTTATAAATAGTTAAAAAATTTTTTTTGAAAGTTGCATATATTTTTAGCTAAAAGTCAACGAATTTCATCATAAAAATATTCTTACGATTTTACTCTATGGTGTACCCTACATACGAATTACTAATGCTAAATATTTGTCAGGATACACCCGATATTACCTTAGGCACTTACACTTTTGAATCTGTACTTAGTTTTAAATACTTAGGATCGTAAATTAATTGTCAAAATATTTTATCTGAAATGAAAAACAGAATTGTGACTGCCAATAAGGCCTTTTTTGGGTTAAGAAATCTGTTTAAATCACAGTTTATAAGCAGAAAAATTAAATTCTTATTATATAAAACCCTTATTGAACTATTTTGGTCTATGGCTCTGAAACGGACTTTGGCAAGATCTGATGAGGCCCATTTGGATTTATTTGAGCGGCAGATTTTAAGGGCTATTCTTGGAGGTGTTAAGGAAAGTGATTGTTGGAGAAGACGGTATAACGTAGAAATATATAAATACTATAAAGACCCAGATATTATAAAATTTATTAAGATCAATAGATTAAACTGGGCTGTATATTTAGAATGAATTATTGAAACCCTGTAAAATGCTCGTTTTGGCAAAGCCACAGGGACAAAGAGGAAGAGGACGACCCAAGTTGCGATGGATAGACACAGTTGAGAAGGATTTTGCTCTACTAGGGGTTAAGAATTGGAGGACCATTCTCACCCAGACGAATACTTGGAAATCTCTTCAAAGGAAAGCCTTGGCCCTCTCTCGGCTATCATGCTATTGATGATGATGATGATATATTGCACTATGTCAACGTAACATGTGATGTATAAAATTTGAATTAAAATATTAATCACAAAATTAAAGGAAAAAAAATATATATAGCCCCGAAACAATAATTATATAGAATAGGCAAAATAAAACAAGAAATCAACCAAAAAAAAAAAGACAAAAGTAAAAAACAACTATAAAAACGAAGTAATAAATAAAAAATCAATCAAACAAAATGATGAAAATTTACATTAAAAGAAAGCAATGAACTGCTAAAGGAAAATTAAAATCTACGAGTGGATTCATCAATTCTGTAGCTTGCCAACAGAGGGCATATAATAGAGGGAGTATAAGACCTTTTTGAATAATGCAGTATAATCAAGCAGATGATCACCTTCCATCACAATAGCCTGTAAACAAAGAACATGCTTGGCTTGCTATAAATTCCAATCTGATGTAAATGCTTTTCAAAGAAATCATGCCTATCTCAAGTCTGAAGATTGGCACTGCATCTAGATAAAGCAGTGATCTTAAAATTGAATCCTTTCATTATTTTATTCAGGATTTCTCCTTGCAAACTTTCGTAAAAGTTATGAAATTTCAAATTCTAATAATATTTAAAAGAACAATAATATAAAGCTGTAATTTTTTAATTAAAAGTATTTATTAAATAATTTCTAATTTGTTTTATTTCGTTTAATATATTCGTTTAGTAAATATAATTAAACCAAAAATTAATTTAAATATAAAATTAATTAATTAAGTTAACTTAATATATATAATTCGTTTAATAAATTACGTAATGCATGTTTATGCCAATAAATAGTTTAAGACTAATCATAAATTGATTGTATTTGAATCTCATTGTAATGTTCTTTTTGTTTCATCAAATCTAAGTTCATAATTTTTTTTTAACCTTTCACTATTAATTAATTTATGATAAGAAGAATCTTGATATAAAGTTGCGAAAGAAATGTAATTTTGGAAAAATATCACTCTTTCGTTGGTATACAGAAACGCATTTTTACTACGTATACATATTTAGTTATAAAGTGAACGGAATAAATAAATACGCTAAAACATTTAGTGATTTTACATTTGCTATGAAATTCCACTTAGCTATACTAACAGGAAGATGAAAACGTAATATAATGATATCAAATATTTATGTGGATTTAATCTTTAACTTATCTGCTCTTCATTTTTAAATTACGTTACCGTACGACGGCATTCAAAACAATACATGTTTTATAATTTGTTACTTTGTCTATTAAATCTTATATAAATTAGTAAAAAATACCAATTCGACTAAAGGATACAATAACTTCCTTCTTTTTCAAATGCCTTAAATCTAAGTACATGTACATTCATATGTGTTTATGCAGTAATATGTTCTAATAAAGTAGTATTGTATATTACTTGACAGTATTTTGAATTCGGCTATAAAGGAAAGTTTTTAAAAAATTGTTCAATACAGCCATTCATCATTCCAAAAAAAAAAAAAAAAAACAGTGCGAAAACGAAACGCAAAATATGTAAATGCCATACATGCTCAGAAGAGTATTTTGATTTTCTATGTTTTATTTTATCCTTTAATATTATCATTTTTAATTGCAACATTTGTTAATTTTTTAATCGTGTTACAACAGGCATTTTTTTTTTTTTTCGTTTATCACTTTGCCTTCAAAAAAACTCCGTATTGCTGGTATAACAGTTGTCTGTCTCCGTATGACTCCTTCATAGCAGATTAGTACTGTATTTATAGAATCTATTTAATTAAATATGTAGTACAATAGATTTTTACAATTGATACATAAAATATTTTGATAAGAATTTCAATTAATTAAAAACCTATGTCATAAATACATCGACTGTTTTGTGATTTTTATCATAAATAGCTGTATGTAAATGCTTTTATAATTTGCCATTACCTATTTTTAAGCAATACATTCATAGTAAAACAAAATCGTTTATTACACAGTTTCTCCATTTTTTTTATTACAATACTGCCTTAAAAATAAGTATGAATGTTCATATAATTTTCACATAAAATAATGAAAAGTATTCAGTTGTACTCAAGTATAAAAACATCAAATTAAAAGTAGTAAATTATAAATGAGAAGATTTCTGTTACTTGTTAATTTCATACTCGAATAAAAAAGATATTTTATTCTTAGATGCGGTTCGACTTTCAATCGGTTTCTGTAATTTCTATTAAGAAAACCATTATTGAAACACTTCCTTCACACAGATAAGTCGGATTAAAGAGAAAGAGTTTTCCATTAAAAGTCCATTAGCCACTAAAGAGTTTTCCACTGATATTCAAATAGAAAAACTAAAACTCAAAAACCAAAAACCTTTTTTGAGATTTTTGGGGTGATCCACACTTTTTTATGCCAGTTTCTTGAATCCTGGTCGCTTGCCTTAGAGCATGATACTATATTCTTACCTTATGGTCACGACACTTTGAAACATTGTTATATCTTTTGTTCTAGTGTTAATCATTTCACCTGAAAGCTATTACTAATTCTCACGCAAACAAATGAATTGTTAATATTTTTTTTTTTAGCTCGGGGAGAATACAATTGTTGTTTCTTCAAAATGAAAATCCACACTACGACGAGCCACCCGAGTGGATCATTGGTTTTCCAAAAATAATAATCATCTGAAATGCGTATCATAAAAGAAAAAAAGAATACAAATTTCAAGTTTCACATCAAATTGACTTGGCGTGAAAGATTTTTCTACGAAGAAACCGTAAAATAGAAATTTACGTGAACAAGGAGGCAAATAATAAACCGAAAAAGTGCGTGACAGATCTTTGAACCACGTCACGAGAATTCCTACCGTAAAAATATTTTTAAAACATAGGGATAGATTTGGTTTTTATTTTCATGCTTATTTCTTGGATGGGGGGTTAATGTTTTGTCCCATTGCGTGGATGAATGAGATCGATGTTGCATTACACAGTTTGTTAAGCTATAGCGTGATAGAAATGTTGAATTAGAAGCTGGTAAATCCAGAACATTAATTTCGTTGCGTATTTTATTTATTTGCCAACTCATGAACGATATGAATGGTCATTTGGACTGAGTAGTTATTTTTGGAAGCTTGGAGGAATACAATCTAGAGTGTACAGTTGTGCATCAGCATGTACAAGATATTTTTATCTTTGCTATTGTTTTGTGGCTCTTATCAAAATACTGATGTACTTGATTAATTTTTTTAAATGGTTATTTGTTAATAAATTTTGTAATTTAAATTTCTGAAGATGACGACCATAGTATAGCAATGACAATAACATCATTATCGATATGTTACGTTTGATCGTAAGTCATGAATCACATTTTAATTAAAACGAAAGAATAATTAAAGAAATGGTGGAATGGAAAGAATAATTAAAGAAGTTGGTGGTATGCAGTCACCTAGAATAGGTGTCAGGCGCACACCAGGATTTTTTCTTAAGGGCTCAACAAAATAAAGCCTAATAGTTTATGAAATCTCAGTAATTCATGCTGAACTATAAATAATAGAAAGGGTGTCTGAAATCGAAATTCCATGGATTAATTATTTTATTCATAATTTTTACATTGCACTCATTTGGTTCAAATACGTAAAAAGAATTAAGTATTGCAGAAAAAATAAAAATTTAATTTCTAGAAAACAAATTATTAATTAATTATTAATTAAAATAAATTATAAATTAATTTTTTTTTCCTGTGCTGCTCATTGATTACGTCATTTATGGGAACGTCAATATTTCCATGGATATTTAATGAAACTAAACCGGCAAAACGCTGTAATAAAATCGACACTAATGAAAAAAACTATTAATACTAAATATTTAACTAACAACAATTGGGTCTAAGTGGGAAGTGACCAGAAATTTGAACACTTGCACACATTTCACTTATGAGCTTAGGAGGGTCCAAGTCCGCTAGCCACCCTTGGCTGCACACCTCATGGGAGTTAGTTGAGGCAATCAATCAAAGTCAATATGTTGAATCTATTAGGATGGGATAAAAAAAAGGCATTGGTCATCAGTACAATAAAAAGTTTAGTAGATCATCATTAAGTAGGGTGCAACAAAAAGGCATGATGCTGTATTACATCCCCTAGTGAAAAAGCGGAATACTGTTCCACATTCGATAGTCATATTGGAAAATTTCTACCAGACAATTCGTTGTTAGTGACAGACTCGTCGTCAAAATCTTTTTCTATTCGTTCTTTAATGCAGTGACTGTGATTGTAGGATGGTAGGTGTTTTTTATGCTTTGGCCAAGCTACGATTGTAGACACCATGACCAACAGATAGAACTATCTTCCACTTGTACTCTAATTTGTGTTCAAAATCAGTATCTCACTATTGAGTCTTATGGGATGAAATGATTTCAGGATAATACTGCAATTAATTATTTTGTATTTATGTAAAACATTTATTTGTTTATTGATCTTTTACTCAATAATGTTATTCCATGATGGTAGTCAGAAATTGAAACACACTTTTTGCAAAAAGTAAAGAAAAGAAACGCCATAAAGAAAGTGTCTATTTTTATTGAAATTAAAACACTTACATAGATTCGAGGCTAAAGAATTCATCAAAAACTAGCAATTGTACGTTGAATGTTGCAATTAATAATTCGTGAAATTTTCCTAATTGCGATGAGTGCTTGGATTTGGCTAGGTAAAGAATAATAGGGAGTCCTAATGTCATCTTAAGTTAGATTTTACCAGTTATGCCAACCGAATCTCCATATTTTCAACATTTTATGGTGCTCGAATCTGACAGACTTCTATGCCCCTTACATGTTCTTTGAAAAAAGTTCTGATAAATGTTTTTTTTTTTTTTTTTTTTTGTAACATAAGAGTTTGAGCAGCGTGGAGGCAATCCGTATATAGGTATTGCCATATTGGAAAAATAACTCCAATATGACGCGCCGTGACAAACAGTTGTAGGATATAGTCAACATATCATAAAGTTGCGAAAGATAATAAAGTTGCTGCTATCAAAGGAGATAGCACCATTATACCAAGGTAACTAACGACTGTGCACCTCAGTAAAACAAAGGTTGATTGGGGCTGCTGATCCTGGCACTTCTATGCATGTATCCTATGGTCATCTGATCTAAGATTGAAGAGGAATTTTCGCTGAATACTGTGCTTTGTCAATCTGCTGGCGAATCTGATAATCATCCACGAAACCACTCAGGCGACTCAGTCGATTTTGTGGATTTAAAGACATACATCTTAAAGGCCACTGTAAGCGTTGTCACCAGAAAGTACAATGGTTGGTTGGAATAGGCTGTAGCACTTTGGATGGTGGACAATGATGATTTTGGGACAGTTCAGGCCAATCGCACAATCATCTGATCTCTTATAGCATTTGTGATCAAGAGCATTCATCCGACTGTTGGACAAAGGGGCCTGCAGCAACCATTGCTGAAAACATTTTTGTTGGAGGTGCAGGAGGTTCAATATGACCAACCAACTATGCTACCGCATTCGAAATCATCAATTGGCTATAAGGTCTTCAACAACGTCAGAACGACATTACCGGTTATATATCTCCAGGAAATTTCAACGTCTAGAACGAAAATAATAACCCTACTTCAATTGTTACCTACTTTACATGGTATTAGTCGTGCAGTAAAATTGCGTTTTATGACCAAAACTTCTGGAAGTAGTCTACCAAATTCTGTAGCTTGAAAATTTAATAATTTGCATACATAGTATAAAGCAATTTAACTTATTTCATCAAGTCGTTTTTTTCCTATAGCATACATTTTTGTCCGTTTACATATAAATCAGAAAAGGTCATTTTTTTCTTATTTGGAAAAATCAGGATAAAAAAAAAACGATTTGTAAAATCATTTTAGTTATTAATTATTGTAGCCTTTCTAACTTTTTTTAGTTTTTAAATATTAGTACACCTTAAAAATAAACTGACAGTTAATGCTGAGATTAGTATTGCAAGTAAACATGACTTAGGAATTGTTCTCAATTACCTCTTCAGTTCTTATTCAAGGCAATGAATACAATAATTACAATAACGTGCTATTTTTATTAAAATGACCTTTATTCATGTAACAGTTGTAAATACTGTTATTGATATTTAAAATTAGTATTGTGACTTACGTTTTAATTCAAAATGAAACACGTTGGTATTTTAAATGCCGATTTAATGGTATTTTAAACTATCAGTTTTTGCTTTTATTCACATAATTAGTTAAAGAATACTGTGCCTTGTGGTACATACATTACATTTAATAATCAATGAAACTCTATGAAAAATTAAGATTTAAAAAATTACAAATTACGTTTCCCTACTAATTGATTGATAAATGTTTTCCTTAAATGTTGTTATTTCTGCACCAGTTTCTTTAAATTAATATAGCATTTATTTTAGTTATATTTTATTTTATAAATGTTTACTTTTATTATTTGTTAAATTTCTTTTAAGTATATTTTTATGTAAAATCTATAGATGCGTTCCGGTTTCTTGTTTTGATAAAGTGATATTTATTTTAGTTTAAATATACTTTCATTATTGTAAGTCATATTTGTCCATTTTTTTAGTTGTAAAATGCATCTTAAGTCGATAGATTATATTTATATTCCTGGCGTGTTCTGTTTTCGGGACAGAGAGACTTATAAACAATAATTATGCAGCAAAATAGGGTTTATAGATACAATCTCATTAACTACTTCAAAAACACATTGATTAAGATATGGGAAAATATTGACGTAGGAACGCTTGTCTGTTGTTAGGCAATCGAAACTATTGTTCCATGCATTGTCTGCAGTTCCATAAACAAATCGAATTTCCCTGTTCCTTCCCTAAGCAGATCTCCATGCCCTCTGGTTGCATTTTACGACGTCAGTAACGCGTCACCTACTTTACTTCAATGCAGCTGTTTTTATGCCTCGTTTTGTCCATGTCAAAGTCTTTGACCCGATTAGTCACATAATCTATATCTTATTGAATCGTCTGGGAAAATGGTGGAAAAAGGGAGGGGCGACAAAAGGTCCCGTTTTATAGCTTGTTCGGTAGCTTGCTGTTGTTATTTCTGTATAAATCAGTTTATTTCTTTCAGCAGTTGATAGAAATCGTACAACTCACACCTATGTGTTTCTTCTTTTTATTTGTTGCTTAATATAAAGCATTGTGAATGTATGTGTAATGTCACTGAATTATTCCTGAAAAATCGAAATAGAATATTAATGAAAAAAAATTTTTAAATAATTTCCTATTTTAAATACAAATTTATTTAGTTTCATAAAAGCGATTTTGGCGCTTTGTTTGTCTACTATGAGATAACATTGCTGAATGTTTTCTACAGAAGATCGTTATATGTAGTATACTCGGATGACATTGAATCTTATATATCTTCCTGTAAAAGCTTATGCCTTATGATGTAAAACGGAATGTCCATTCAATATAATTGTAAACTGTGGGATAGTTGCGTACATTTTCGAAAAAAAACCCAGCAGTAGATAAGATACAATGTTATAGTAGCAAATAGATTATATGGAGGCGGACAAAATATAATGTGATAGTAGTAAATAGATAGTATGATAGTAGACAAAATACAATCTGTAGTAAATGTGATGGATGACAGTATCGAAAACTCTAAAATAATAGTTAGCTAGTAATGTAAACCTTCAGAAAATTTAAGTTATCCACTTATCACGAATTGGCATTATTATTTCATTGCACTCTTCAATTGCAAGAAATGTGGTAGACTGGTGGCAGTATAATGGATCATTTTTTCAAAAACGCCGGGCAGCAAACATGTTTCTCAACCGAAAATTGCAAATATATTCAAATCTATTTGACTGTTCATATGATAAATACTTCTAAGTATGTAGATTTTATTATTTTTAAATGGCTTGGTAGCATACATGTTAAATAGGATACGCAATACAAATTTGTTCTAAACCGTTAATTAATGCGTAAACATATTACACTTCATAACATACAAATCAAGTTCCGTTCAAGAAAATATTATTTGTTAATTTCATTTATAAAAATGTGTACTATTATTTGCATTAGACAGCTTCAAATTATTAATATCTTGTAAATTTTAGCAATATAATTTATCGATCCATGTCATATTTTATCATAACCCTTAAATCTCGAAGATGATTATTGAAATTGTTGTCATATCCCTCATGGAAGGAGGGAAGAGGGTGCAGCTTCTGTTCTGATGGGGCACACGTAGGTATAAGTATAACTTCTGCTCCGTAACGCTCTTACAGTCATAGGAGACCGGGACCTACGGCTTAAAGTGGATTCCAAACCATTACAAACATCCAAGGCACCGCCGGGACTCGACCCCGAAACCTGTGGCACCGACCGCCAGAGCGCTACACAATCGCCATTCAGGCCCCTATTATTGAAATTACTTCTGGAATATTATCCTTAAAAAATATTTTTATTTATAACACTTTATTTCAACATTGTTTCAAAACTGATATATAATGAACTCGATTAAAAATAAGTTCCAGTAACTGTGTTTGGGCTAGTTTTTCAAATAAACAAAAAATAATTATTCAAATTTTCTAATTGTATTGTTATATGACAGAAAATATGCGTGATGGGCAACAAATTGACCAAAAGGTTTGATAAAAAATTCACTATCAGAAAATACTGGCACGACCTACATTTTTTATTTATTTATTTTAATTCTTGGGCTTAGAATCTCTTGCAAAATACAATCGATGCGATTGCTGAGAAGCCTAAAAGCGTGCCAATCGATATGGTGTGCTGAGTAATAAAACAGCCGATAAAATTTCCATCTCTGCTTTTACAGTTATTTTATGACTGCAATTTATCATTTTTTATGCTCTCTGTTATGAGAAACAAAGCGAAGGTGGTTAAAGGCTTTTAACTTAACATCAATTGAGCGAAACCACACAAGTGAGAATACTTTTTTCCTTAATGAGTTGTTTCCATTATAGACAGAAATTTAATAGTTTACTTTTATCTACACTGTCTACAAGAATTTATTATTAAAAATTTTCAAACCACCTTCAAGTAGTCCTTACAGCAACCCCATAAATGTTATGTTCACTAATACCTATGTGTCAAATTTTCAATCCAAAATTTTGAAATGAAATTTGAAAAAAAAAAAATATTGAGAAACCCGTCTACTAATTTATGAAGCTAATTTTATTTTTATGTGTGTATAGCGTTATGATTTTTTCTAGCGCATATTTTTTAACTCATGTAAAAATATTAAGTATTATTTGTAAATTTAAATGAATTGCTTATACTAATGTTTTTCCTCATAAAATCCATTAGATTCTGTTTATTAATTTGGAAAATAATGGTGACAAATTTCGCCTATTTTACTGATATTTTCGTGAGATTTCAGTTGCAGTAACTTTCACCAAACAAAAGTTCGACAGTTTAATAAAAGTTCGTTCAACGATCTTATTAATTTTTAACGCGCCAATGTGTGTTATTTAAAATGTTCGTAGCTCACAAGAAACAATGCAAATATCATCATTCTTTATTTACAAACGATTCAAAAATACATGGGTTCCTAGTGCAACCAGCCTTGATTACTGTTTTTCTGTTATTTGCCGAAACTCACCGGAACATATAATTTCATTCTTATCCTGTTCTAAAAAATTATTTTTACACTAAAAAGAAAAAATATATATGTTGTTTGCTTAGTTTAACGTATAAAATTGAGTAAAAAAAAAAAATTTAATGAAAAGTTTCTCTTCCATCCACATTTTTCTCACGCTCTGTGATAATTATCTAGATAGCAATATTCTTACAGTAAATTTTCAAACGAAATGTTTGCCGCACCATCATTAAAAAATTTTAAGGAAGGGAAAAGAAAATATTATATGGAACCTTTCTGTGTTGTGTTTTTACTGGTTAATAGCAATAGAAAAACAACAAAAGATTACTCCTGAAAAATAAACTTCAAAAGCGTCTTGTAAACACCATCTGCAAATGGAAAATAGCAGGTGATAATTTATAGTAACGTACTTTCAACATGGAGGACTATTTTTGTTCATTGTTCTATTTCTGTCTTTAAAACAATAAAGAAAGTTGTTATATATAGGATGAAAAGGTCGACAGTGATGAATTGTGAGTTCAGAGCTCAGCTTTTCTGCCCTGGTAATTTATCCTTGAATTAAAATTCCATTTACACTGATTTCTTTTTTTTTTTTTTTTTTCTTTTCGGGTTTTTTTCCCCCAGTTTTTTATTTATGTATTTATTTTTAATTTTATTTCTCACTTGTGCGTTAAATTTTGAATTTGGGAGTAATGATACGGAACTTAATTTTTTATTTATTTATCGTTCCTTTTTCTTTGTTAAAAATTTGTTTCTATGTTTTCTTCCAACTTTACAGAGGATTTGGTAAGCCTAATTTAAATTTTTAAATTAAATCTTGGTAATCCTTTTCCGTGAAACTTGGTTATAAATAAATCATATAGTAAAATAAATCTTGAAACAAATTATTCTCTGTGGGATTTTACTGAAAATCAAGCATAAGTAGCATGAGTTTATAAAATGAATTTCATATAGTTTTTAATTAACAGATAAATTTCATACAATAATTTAATTTTTAAATGAATATTAACTAATAAAATAAATTTCACCTAAATAAATTTTTGCTTAAAATATTTTTGTTATAATTCAACCATTTTCATAATGGTTGAATTATAATCAATTCCAATCAACAACCCTTAATTTCAATCAATTCCTATACATCAATTTTATTCCTTTAAAACATGATTAGCTCTCTTAAATTCAATAACTTTGGCAGTGATACAACAATTTAATCCTGTCTTAAGTAATTAAATACAATAACTAAAGAATCCTTTAGTTTTCATAACATAAGAAAACTTTATTAATATTAAATAGAGATTTCAAGACAGAAGAAAACCGTCAAGTAAAAGAAACTAGTACGAAATCTTTTTTTTTAAATCGGAAAGCAAACATTTCAATGTTTTCAGCTTTTATTTTTAAAATTTTCCTTGAAACTTTTCCGTTAAAGACATCACTATTTATGAATTCTTATCCTGCTTTCCTTCCTTTTAATTGATTTTATGTTTCATTTCAGTGTAATGACATCAAAATATATAACAATATCCGGCTTTGTATGCACTACGTGAAGTTTATGACTAGTTTTGCTTGAGAATTTGCGTCAGACATTTAGGTGTGGTTATTTTTGCCCTAGGTTTACATCATTAGCATTGTGAATTGTTAAAATTCTTGGCAACTAGAATAAATAAGGCTATTTAGTTAAAACAAGTCTATCCAATTTATGCAGAATTAATACATTCCGTAGGAACTCCGCTAATTAGCTATTGAATTTGACTAACGCGAAAATGCATCTTCGTTATCTGTAATCTCCTTAGAAATTCATGAATCCAATAGTTTTCAATAATTATACCGCGATAAGATATGAAAATTCCTAACACTCTTGAAATGCTAATTAATTTCATCCGCTTTTCAACTCCCTAACGTAGAAGTGCTATATTTGGTAAATGGAGAGTCTAATTATCACTCGCTTGACAATTAGCTTTATATTTTATAAATATATTATAACTAAATATGAAGAATCGATAGCTGAAAAGTAAAAATTATTTGAGATTTGTGTGTGTGTGTGATCTATAATGTACTTTGACAAACCCTTAAAAAAATTCCTTTTATTTAAGGAATTTTTATTTTAGAAAATCAAATGTTTAATCAGAAATATAATATTTACAGAATAACTCATTAATATTGTGAATTATTGAAATTCTAAAATAAAAAATGCGTTTACACTATGAAACATTTTAAGTTTTTAATTTTAAATTTAAAAACAAGATTTCAAAGAACTCATATCAATGTTTTGAAAGCAAAGTATTGGATAAGAAGAATAAAAAAAAATCTTTTACGGTAGATTAATTTTATGGTACTATGATTTAGTGTCCTTTTCTTTTTTATTTATTTAAATGACCTATATTTTTTGTAAAAGAAAATATCCTGATTCTTGATCAGCAGGATTCAAATTCAAGTATATGCTATGAAGAATTTCCCCCCTCCCAAGAAATAAACAAACATTTGTTTTAGAGTTTTTGAACTCACGAGAATAAATTATTTGAAAGTATTGGTTGAAAATCTATGCATATTTATGATCTCATTGTTTTCGTGGATCAGATAAAAGTCTTGCATAAAAGCTTTCATTTCAATGAGCTGAAGAAGTTCTCACTTTTTTGTGAATAAAAAAAAAAAAAAAAAAAAAACTATTCGAAGCAGTCGTAATGATGTTGATTTTTCACCTTCTACATTTTTCAGGTTAAAATAAAGATTCAGGCTCAAATATATAAAACATGCATTGATATAAAAAAATATATAGCAATATAAAAAAATATATCGCAACATATAAAATGTATATTTTTTGCTTTAATGTTATTTTGTTTTTCAGCAAGTCTTTAAAATTTATTGAAATAAAATGAAACATAATAAAATTCTTCTTCTAATTTTTATTTAATCGAAAACATCTGGAGTGTTTTGTAAAACTATTTACTTATATTTTTTCTAAATTTCAAATCAATTTAATTCAATATTTTTTTCTTGCTCTAATTTATATTTTGCTTTATGCCACGGTCCCATTGCAATTTGGAACTAACATTGGGGGGGAGTACTGGGCTGGTAAGACGTTTGCACTCTCACTACAAGCATTAGAATTTTACACAAAAATTTTTAGATGTTTATTTTAATTGAAAAAAAATTATTCAAAGGTAATAATTTTCAATGCGAAATTTTTGTTTATTATTGAAATTTTTCCATGTTTTAATGAAAAAAATTAATTTTAAATTTTTACTAAACAGTCTCTCTCCCTCTATCTATACCTCATCATATACAAAAATATTAGCTTAAAAAAAAAATTTTTTTTTTTTTTTTTTTTTTTTGTAATTTTGTTTGCATTTGTCTTTATTTTTCATTTTTATTTTTTTAATTTGTACACGGTAAATGACGTATGCAATTTAGAATATTGATTTTTGTAAAAGTTTATTGCAGAATAAATTAATTATGAATAAATTTGTAAATTAATTTTCTTTTAAGCCTATTAAAATAGAATATAACAATTAATAACTACTGTGACGTTTTCGAATTTCACCCCTTCGCCATATTTCTATATCCTTAATGAAGTATTTCCGTGATAAGGACGTCATTTGCTGTTTTTAAACGGAAATAATCGAGATCCTGTAACCGCAAAATTCAAAGAACGCTACTTATATTTTGTTACTGAACTTAGAGATAAATGGCAGCTGCTTAAAGTATGACTAACTAATAAAGACTTTCAGAGATCACTTAACTTTTAAATATTTTGTATAACCAGAAAGTTGCTGCACCACCTCTATTGTAGAGAATTTTCGATATTATAATATATTATTTTAAAAAAAAGCAACCATAAGTTTTCCGCCTTATTTTATAACAGATCAGAATATTATTCTTTGATTTGATAATGACCTTGAAAAGCGATTGAAAACAGGAAAAGCATTCCTAATATTAATTTGTATAAATTACCTCGAACCTCACATCTTACATAGATGAATGAAACTACCAAAAACAGGAATGGAAATTTGAATTTTTTAGGTAGATATATTTTTAAATTGAAATTATATAATTCTTAAGAATTTAATTATTGAATTAATGTACTTGGTAGAATTAAACTCTCGAGTAATAGTTAGGGATACCGAAAATTTTATATAATTTTTTTTTTGAGAACAATATTCCTTGATTCCAAACTTTTGCTCCTAATTTCAAAGAATGAGATCTCCACCAAATAATGCATTATGTGATGTTCCTATAACTTGCAGAATTCTAATAATATAATTTATCTCCACTGATGAAAAAATATTTCATATGCCGCGATATGTGTATTTCAACATAGGACTATTGTCTATTGTCGACATATGACTACAGTCGACAATGGCTTTGTCTGTTTCGACATATGACGCACTGTTCTTCTCTTGTTGCTTAAAAATATAATCTCTATTCAATTTAAAAAAAGAAATTGGGAATTTTAAAAATATATATTTTTTCGTTGATGAAAGAGTTTTAGCAATAAGGATAATTATAGTAGATGTTTTAATGTTAATTAAACTATTGCGACGAAAATGAAATTGGATATTAAGCAAACATTTTAAAGCAGAAGAAAAATTTAGTCTTTTAATTAACAGTTTTTTTTATCCAAATTTTTTTCACTTAGTAATAGAACTAGCTCTTTGAAAACGTATATTTCTAAAATAATCACAGATTTTAATGCATGGTATTTTAAACATTTTTCTTCTGAATTAAAAACATTTGGCAACGCTAAAAATGCAAAATTTTGCATTTTAGTTTTATAGCAAAAGGAAGAAATAGATTTATTTATATTACAGAAGCAGATATTGCATGTAACCAGAACAAGAATAAAAATTGTCACTTTAAAAATTTAAGGATTATTTCAGATAAAAAAAATATAAAAACCAAGCATTTTATGTTATAAAACTGCATATTATTTTCATTAGACTATGTTTAAGGAACATTCTTGATTTAAAGATCTAATGCAGAAATTTTAATATTCTTCAATTCACAAAGAATATACTTCCTTTGGTTTTCTGGAAGAAATTTTACAAACAAGTCATAAGTTTCTTTATGTATTACAACAATCGTTGAAATTCTATAATATGAAATTTATGATTTTTTTTCCCCCCTTCTTTTATAGGTACTTTCCCTTTTTTTGTCCGAATTCCTGTTGACGTTTAAAATGAAGCCTAGTTCGTTAATCTGAATGCATTTATTCAATGATCGGCATGATTTCTGTGGCTAAGACATGTGTGTTGTTGGCTTTTTGCATTGGTTAGCAGTGGCTTCGTCGGAACCGCTGTAGAATCCAATTCTGAAGATTGTGGAGACATTCAACACGATGTAGAAAATGGGTTGATTCGACTTCCCGATTTTTCGGGGAAAACATTCGTGATTTGAACTGCTCATGGACTTATACAGCACCAGCTGGTAGAAAATTGCTCATCAAAGTAGACAGTGTTCATCTACCCCCTTTAGAATTGAGGATATCACAATTACAGCTGTATATAGATGATACATTGTATGATATACCTCGGAACTGTGTCAAATGCCTCAGAGAAATGGTCGCAGGAAAAGTTCTGAATGTCATGTTCACATCATACGTTTCTCCTTCCTCAGAACCTCATTTAAAAGATAAAAATGAAACTGGCGCTGATGGAATTGGCTCTTTCCAGATTCGTTACAAAGCTTTTGATCCTCACCGCTGTGGCAGACCGGAACAAATAGAGAATGGTTACACAGTGAATAAAGGCAGAAAAGTTGGACAGACTGTTTTCTATCATTGCCATCCACCATATGATTTGATTGGCGATTCTGAACTTCACTGCATTATAACAGACGAGACTCCTGTCCCAAAATGGAGTAATAAAACACCCAAATGTGTTATTCAAGATTGTACCGAAGGGCCAACAGTCAAACAAGGCAGTCATGGTGCTATAGCCAGTCAGGATATCCTACTTACGTTCATCAGTTTTCAGAGCCCTGCATTTGGGGAAATAGTAACCCAGCCTAATCATCAAATTAAAGTAAGCGTTACTCATTTGAAATTTCCAAAAACATATCGACAACTCGTTTTCTGAAAATATATCTAGGTTGTCGCTTCTTGATGGTGATTCAAACACAAATGTTTTAAATTTGACCGAGGCAATACTAATAGCCCTGTGAATTTCACTACATTAACCAACAAGTTAACTGTTAAATTTATTGTTGTATCAGATTCTAAGGCTAAAGAAGAAACTGGATTCTATTTAGAATATTCCATTGTCTCCAGTTCTTGTCCTAAGCCCAAAGCTCCCGAAAATGGCGAAGTGATTGGTTACAGTACCGATTTAGGTTCTAGCGTTGCTTACAGGTGCAATCCTGGTTTTGTCCTAGTCGGAGAACTTAATGCTGAATGTCTTTTTAACCGGCAGTGGAGTCACCCAACCCCAAGTTGTGAACAAATTAATGACAGTCCACCTCCTTTCATAATGGCTTCTAATGACAGCGATACAGTTACTGATAGATTTTCTGAAATTCCAGCATTAACAGAAACGGCAAAACAATCTAAAAATGGAAAAAAAGAAAGCAAAAGAATCGCTATCAGTGAAGGATGGGTTCAACGTTACTGAAACGAAAGAAAAATCATCTGTGCCAAAACATCAGTTAATTGAACCTGTTCCATCATCTTCTGAGTCTGCTGAACCAAATGAAAACAACCCTGTTAAAAAATCTGAAAAGGAGCCAGGTTCAGGGGTAAGTAATTTTGTACTACTAGTTGATAGATAGTTTCATATGCGATCTCTGTTTATCTCGACATTTCAGATGCAATGAGAAAATAAAAATACAAAAAATTTCTCACACAGACACAGAAATATCTCTAGATTTCAACATATTTTTCTATTTATGTTTGATCTCAAATTTTTTGAATAAAGACTCAAAATTGATTTTTCTTTTGTTTAAACTAAAGAATGTTAATTTCAATAAATTTTTATTGATATCAGTTTGTGAAAAAATGTAAATATTGAAAGTATATATAGTAAAGATTTGATAACTATATTTTCATTAAATGTGAGTTAGCGAAATTTTCAATTTAGCGTAATTTTTAATCAAAATTCTTTTAAGCTAACGTCATCTCTTCAGATCCTCTTTAAAATTCTAATTGAAGGTTTAATAGTTTTATATGTAGCTTTTAAATTATTTGACTTTTTTAAAATAAGAATTACCGTTTAAGCTGATAATTAAACCTTTTATTAGCTCCACAATTTATTTTCTATTTATTTGAACGAATTTAAATAAAAACACTTTTTAAGAATTGAAAAAAAAAATCTTTTTCAGCAGTAATCCGTTTTCCTTTTTATCATTTCCCATAAACAACATTTAAATATTTTATTTCAATCTGAGTTAACATAAATTAAAACAACATGTTGTTTGCTTGTGCGTCATTCAAATCCAATACCTGTTTCATGACCGAAGAAAGTTGTGAGAACTTTTTTTTTCTTCATGACGGAATTAAATACATTTCTTTCCGTCATCAATATGTGAGATGAATTTAAAGTAAGAAACAGACTTTTTACTTTTTATGTATTCGTCGAGGATGCAGTGACACATATTCTAGTTTCTTTAATTTATGCAGCATACGAGACGCCAAATTAGGTCGAAAAGCGCTTCAATTTCTGACTTTCACTGGTTTCAGTGTTTCCTTTTTTTTTTTTCCACCTGTTATTCAGAATAATTAATCTAGGCAGCCCTCTTCTTTTTTACTTTCATTTAGGTTTTTACACTTTTCTTTTGTTAACCTAATAGGAGATTATTTTCATTATATGAGTTCGTCACGAACTTGAATCATCTCAATTTCTTTTCACACGATTTTCTATTTATTTTTTAATCTTTGTTATTCTATGCAAGTTTTTAAAATTATCGCTTCTGTGTGTATTTCGTATTTTAGTTGAAATGAGAATTGGAAATGTGTAATGTGCTTCATAAAATATTTCAAAAGCTTTCTCCTTCCCCCCCTCATTTTTCCTCCCAAGTTTTTGAATTAGAATTCGACTTGTTTCTTTTTATCTTTCATTGCATCTTTTTTTATACGAACTCTCTTAATTTCAGTACGTTTTTCAATCTGTGTACGTTTTCAATCTGTGCGTACGTTTATCATCTGTGTATCATGAATTGAATTGTTTAAATCTAGAAAATAATTGGTGGAAATGTATAAATGGGATTCTGTAGTATTTTCAAATATTAAAATTCATAGAACGACGTAAACTTGTTTACCTACGAACAAGACAATCATAAGAAAAATTTCGAAAGGAAAATGATTATTTAATAACAACACAATTTTAATAAAATGTATCGCAAATTTAGAACATAATTAAATTTTTACTTGTTATTTTAAATTGAAGTGATAAGATAAATGAAATAAATCTTTTTACTTTCTGGTTTATCTATTCAGCGTGATACTAGTTGTGGTTTTCATAGTAGAAAATTGTCATAAATTGACTTTTTAAGATCAAGTAAAGGTAGTTGAAACAAAATAGAAAATGTTCATTCGGAACAAAATTGATACATCTAAAAGAAAATTTTGTTTCATATGTTAGTTTATAACACTTTGTTCAATATCTTGTATTTTTCTTTCTTTCAGCCGAAGTCTGAACCTCACCTTCTACAAGTAATTCCTCCAAAAATGGCGAAAAGAAGTCACTTGCAGAAGAAAGTAGCATACCAATCCAAGGACAAGGATCCATTCCAGTGAATTCAACTTCTCAGGTCGAAGAATATCTACCACCTTTAGATAAAGGCTATTCTCAAGAAATAGATTTTGGAAGCTTTAAATTAAGCCTGATGATGGTTTATATTATTGGAGGAACTTGTATTCCTTTAATTATTATAATAATTTTGCTTGTTATTGTGCTTATTTATCGTCGAAAATATCCTGTGAGAATGAGATTTGGTAGGAAGTTTTCGACTTTTGAAAATCCTATGTATGTGAGTAAAGACGCTCAACACCCTAGAGAACTTAAAAGATTAACCACCTGAGTTGAACTATTGCAAATAATAGAGATCGCATTAAGTTTGTGTTGGACACTCAACGGGACATTTGTATCATATGGGATTGTACTTAGCCATAGATTTTGATATCATTGTTGTGGAGTTGATTGATGAAAATGCCAAACATTTCTCTCACTAAACAGTAGAGAGTTTTCTGAGATATATTTGTGACCTGTATTTATGTTTTATTTCGTAACTTAGGAAAATTTGATGTGTTTCTTTACAATGTTTTTGGGTTCATCCAGCTAACTTATAAATAAGCGTTTGATTATAAACATTAGTTTTTATGATTTTTCTTGAATTGAAGCTCAAAATCATTTTTTAATTAAAATGTCTTTTGAGATGTCTTTTTCTAGATGAAAACGTTTTTAATTATTATTTTCAGTGAGATATATTTTGAATGCTTTTAAGTAATAAATTTTCCTAATTATGTGGTTGTTGATGTAAATTTGTTATAGAAATTATTTATGTTTAATGTGACTCTGAATGGGTTTTCTTTTTTGGGGATCCATTTCTATAAAATATTATTTAGATACTAATCGTTCATTATATGAAGTATTGAATTTATAAATTTATTTTAATTGAGTTTCAAACTTTTAATATAACTCTTATTAAAAGTAATTTTTATTCCTTAGTAATCAAAAGAGCTTTATCTCTAAAGTTTTTATAACTGAGAACTTTTATACCATGTTTGTTATTTTCAGTCAGTGAATGTGTTTTAAGATTTTCTTTTCAATACTTTAAAAATGGCGATTGATATTTTTTATTTTATGTTCGCTCATTTTCCTTTGTACTTTGTTGAGAGAAAAATGCATATTCATGTACATTTATTAACATTAATTCATTCAAACTATTGAAAAATTTAATTTATTTCAATTCATTTAAATTGCTAACATTAGACAAGATATTTATTTTTCATATTTACTTTCAGGAATTCTTAAACATTTATAGCATTACAATATTTTTTTTTAATTGTTAAGCCTTTTAATAGGTGACTGATTAATATTTTTAATACTATTCTTTTATTTTAAACTCATTTTCTTATGAAAAATTTCTTTGCTAGTGAAATTTTATTTTTTTAAACAACCACTAAATCATCAAATTTCATTTTAGAATTGTTTATTTGACACTGTGAAATGATTTTTTAGTAGTCTGATGTTATATAAACAAGTATTCTGTACTTTATTTTTAAAAATTAAAAAACAATGCATTTTATAATGCACAAGTACCTCTACAATGTATTTTGTAATCTCAAAGTGTATTCCTGTTCAATTTACATGCAAATGTGAGTCTCATCATTTCAAACTATGCACATTCTATGTAAAAAGTGTTCTGCATGTATGTATTCTATTTTGTAAAATATACTTTAACAAAACCTTAATATTTATGCTGCATTCATATTTTATAGAGAGTAGATGCATTTTGTATTGCATTTAATGCATGTTATTTGCAATTCATCTCGTGATATGTCATTGCTACCATCATTAATATGTACATAAGTTATAAACTATCCGAACACAGACAGATGGACTTGCTGGATTCGTAAGAAAGTAAGAGATCTTGAACATAGAAGCCTAATGAATATATTCATAAAGCTGTGTAAAAATAACTAGATATTCTCTAATTTGCAGGACTCATAAAGGATCAAATTTACAAGATTCATATGGCAGAAGATTCTGAACTTTGCCTCATTTATAAAATATCCAAGTTGTAGATTCAAATACCAAAATATCTCGAATTTGACTGATTTGTAAGGTACTCAAATTGCTAGATTCCTAAGGTAGAAGCTCCTGAATTTGCAGGATTTATTGAAAGCACAAATTTCCTATTTTATAAGGTACCAATTCATTTTTTAATTTTATTTCTAATACAACATAGCCACCAGTTCTTAGACAATGTATATAAAGCAAGTCAAAAATTCCTTAGCAAATATCAAATTTGCTAGTTTCATGTGGTATAAAGTCCGAAATATGTTTAATTCATAAGAAGGCACAGTATATTGTCTTGCTTGATTCATAAGAACTTGCATAATTCATGAAAAGATAAAAGGCCTCAAAAAAATTTGGTTGTCATTTTAGAAGGTCTTGAACTTGTTTCATTCATAAGATAGTATGTCCTTGTTAAATCATAAGGCTTGTTAGATCATAAGGCTTGTTAGATCATAAGGCACACGGATCCAAACCTGCTGATTCCCATCTCATCATCATCTCCGGACAAAGACAGAAAGAGCCTCGAAAGATCAAAGTAATACTGTTTTGATTACAATAAATTTTTTTTTCTTATTTGAAAATCAATAATGTTTTTAATTTTTCTAGTTAATAAATTTAAAAAATGATTCTAAATATCAATGTCCAAAAAACCAATTCCTTATTTTTTTTATAATTAACAAAGAAGAATTTGCTACTGCGTCCGTGAATAATGAATGCTCACTTTTTTATGACCTGTATTTTTGCTAACTGAATTTTCTTCTTAAACAAAACAATTCGTTATGTTTTTATACTTAAGCTATTCATCTATTCATATTCCTTATACTTCTTTAATTAGAAACGATTTATCTAATATTGTAAGAATATATTTATCCAAAATATTTGTGAAAATTTAAAAAATTGTTGACAGTTAATGTAACTTTAAAATATTTTTAGATTTGGTCCTTTATCTCTGAATGTGCAGGTGGGAGAAGCCTGATTCGATTTTTCTGGCAGAAATTATACACATTAAAACCCATGTTAACTTTATAATTATTACCCTACGAAAATCCGTTAAATGTAAAGCTGCTTACAGAATGGTGATTCAGAAATACAATATTTAGCAATGCAAGTTGTATATGATTTAAGAATGAATCTGACTGATGGTAATGCTCTTAGCCATATGAATTAGCACATTTTAGCACTCAGTGGTTTTGTTGTTACTTCTTTTGTTAAGGGATACTAAGAATCATTCACTCGAAAACTTGAGTTAAAATTTGAATTCCAGTTTGAAACGCCTTTAATAGAGTAAACTCTTTCTATGAGTTAATTAATTAGATAAACTGTATCTCCACTTTAAATGCATTTTAGGTGAAGTCTTATTATAACCTGCAAGAACATAAAATACATATAAATTATTTACCAGTTTTATTATCTTTTGTAGTGTCATGAACTAATCTTTTATCGGCATTTTTCGTTTAATATGCTAATTGCTAGAAGAATCAAATAAATATATCGAAATTAAAACATTTTCCATTGAATATCGCATTATAGCATTTCTGAAACTGTTAGCTAATTTATTTATTTATTTTTAATGTCTATTGATGCTAGACATTTTTAATTTTTACTGTGGAAAAATCATCTCTTACCGAAAAGCGAAGAAAAACAAGTATAACTTGTTAATATTTTATTCATTCTGAGCTTTGATAATTGAGCCCTTAATTTTTTTCTTAAAATTAACATTGACAAACTAACACATTTTTTATATTATTGAACGAGGACTATATTTACTTGTAATCTGGAATTACCTGCTAAATAAACAATTAAATTTTCTTCTGATCAGTGAAAATTGTCCACGGATTTCTTTGAAACTTCATTACGTTTCTGTGTAAAAACCATTGTTTATATATACATATATATATATATTTCAAAGTCGTGATAAGACATTATGCCAGCATTGAAAATGAAGAGAGCTTAACATGGGAGACATTGACTTTTGTTGATACGAATCACCTTTTTTTCCCCACCTTCGTTTTCAACTTCCTGCTTTTATAATATACAGATGTTGCGATCTCGTCATGCATTGTGCAACAACGTTTCTTAAAAACACCCCCGCCATTGTTTTCATTTTTGGCATTTTTGTTACATGTTTTTACCACTCTTAGTGGCAATTTCTCATTCCTTCATAATTTATTTCATGTTCCTATCCTTTAGTGGTTCTTATTGTTATTGCAGGATTATCTCTTCTTGTTAGCAATGTTGTTAATTTAGGTAGCTAATCATGTGCACCAACTTTTCCTTATTATATTGAATGTGACTGTGATGTTTGCTGACCTTTTGTTAAAGAACTGGAATATTTTTTCATTATAATTTCAAGAACAATACTCAGTTATTTATTTACAAATAGGAATATTATATGTAATGATATTTCCTTACATTTACACATGAATTACTCAAAATTTTAATACTTCTAATCCTTAAAACACTTTTTTCAAAGGCCAAAAGTTTTAATTAAAAAAGTAATTCCGTGACTTTTACTCTGAAAATATAATGTCTCACTATTTTATTTTTCTCTTTGATACTTTTTTAGAAAATATGGAAATCATTTCTTTTAGTCTTTTGAATAACTTTATTCTAATTTAATTCTCATGAATTTTTAAACTCATGTAAGTGTGGTAACTCATGATTTTCTTGACAAACAACAATGACACTGTGTTATAATGTATTGCATAGTAACTTTTCATAAAATGTTTAAAGAACCACTTTATTTTGATTGAAATTTTAGACCCACTTAATTATTGTAATTAAACAGTACTAATTACACAAATGCTAGGAGCTCTGTTCATTTTTTACTATGTCCTTTTGTGTCAACTAATGAGAAAAACTGAAATCGTGAATAAGTTATTGGATTAATAAATGTTAAGATTATACATTCATTTTTCAATAGTTGTAATATTATATTAAAAATTTAATTAATTGTAATTTCATTTGTAAGTCGTGTGAAGATGTGATATGTTTCGAATGTCGACTGGCTCATTTTTAAATTAATTTTATTTGCGACAAGAACAAAAAGAATCTAGAGTGGAGAATTGTAAATCTGAAATAGCTGATGATGTCATTTCATAATCGCTTTGTACAGTTATCAAATGTGAAAATATGTCAGAAACTTATGCCGTCTTTCATTTGACATTCTGTACATGACCTATTGTTCTTGCCATGGAATTCTATATATTGCCGCCTTCCACCCACTGATGTTCATCACACTTTGCACTTCAGATCATCTCTATATATGTGCATGTATTTTATTGGTTTTTTGAGCATCTGTTACACAAATAATTATGGATTTCTGTCCACATCTTTTTATATAAAGAATATCAAATCATTACAGTTAAAAAATAACCATTTTTCATTTGAATTATTATCCTGCATTCTTCAGTTGCATGTTATATACAAACAAAAAAAAAATTGCATTTTATAAATTTTTACCTCAGTCCATGAATTTTGCAAAACCACGCGAAATGCATTAGCCAAACTACTCAACTAATTGTTGGTAATTAATGAATCATTTTCATTAATAATATTGCATTCATAAATGTGAAGTATTTAAAATTTCTGTAATTTTTATCACCGTTATTCAAAATATGTGTGCAGATCAAAAATCTTTAACACCTTCTTTTGAGAAACACTAAACAAGTTTTATGTCTCCAATTCACCTTTAAAATATTTTTTCACGCTTTTTACAATGTACAAAACACTATGTATTGGTTCATGAATCATGAAACGTGATGCATTTATATATCTACTTTTATTTCGGATATATTTTAAGACATCAGTTGACTTAGTTTGCGCTGTATACTGAATCAGTATTTGTAATATCTCAATACGAATTAAAGCATTCAATAAATTTTTCCCATCATATCTATTATTATATGCAAGAGTTGTTTTCAGAATCTTTTCCTGAGCCATGATAAATTGATTCAAGATGGGCGCGCCAACATTATTTTCAAATAAGTTGTCCATGCTTTACCACCGTCCAAATACCGAACCAATCTTTTGACTTTTGTGACAACAGATGCTCAAAAACCACATTTGTCACTTCATGAAAATATTTGCTACTGAGAAATTGTATTCTCTGTGTTAACTGTTTACTTCATATATATACTCATATATATATATATATAAAGTGTGTATAAATTTTATTTATGTATTTACAAACCTGTATCTATTGCATGTTTTTATTCTAGTATATTTTGTTATGTTGTTGTAACCTCGCAGTTAAATTAATAAAAATATATTGCAAAATTGTTCAGTGTCAATTTTTTCCATATATAATTATCGAATTTCATTAAGTCAATAACTAACATCAACTTACTGAACAAGAAGAGAAATTGCTCATATACAATGAGTGTAGAAAGTATTTCAGCACCTTTTATTTAAATTGAAAAAGTGCCTGAAATTTCATTCCTTAGAGTAAAATTTTTAAACAAAACTAGCTAATATACATACAAACAGTTACTTGGTATTTTATAATTTATTTTAATTAAAACAATTTAATTGTTCTCACATTTAGAACAAAAAAATCAAATTAGCTATTTATCCAACAGAGTATACAATATGGTACAGTCAAATAATTTACATATATTGTTACCAATAATTTAGAATTAATACTTAATTGAATATCTTTTGCCTTTTATAATCGTTGCAGTCTTTATGGCACGAATTCGACCATTTTGAAAGTAATAGAGTTCAAATCTTAATACAGAAATGAATCTTAATATTACTTTATTATCTAAAAAATCTCACAAATACTAAATGAGATCGATGTCTGCTGACTGTGAAGGAAATTAAAGAAATTTTGGCGATGTATAGAATAGCCAAAAAAAGTCTATGTTTATTATCATTCCTATGTATAAAAACGTAATCACGATTGAATCCCATTTTGCCAACATTTGATTGTAATATATCAATGTGTAAATTATGATTTATGATACCATCAGTAATAATCTAATTTCTTACACCAAAGGCACTCGTTCGCTTCTAAACAAGCACAGAACCTTCTTCATACTTCACTGTCGGAAGAAGGTCCTTTGGGTGCATTTCTGTGTTTAGCTTTCCTCACACTTTTATCGCTCCGTCAGATCAAACAGTGTTGTACTTATTCTCATTTTAATAAATAAGTTTTTCCAAAATTCAGAACCATGGTGTGGAGTTTTTCTGCAAAAGCTAAGCGTAGTTTGCAATAGGTTATAAAACATTTTAGCGACTCGAGCTTACAAACATGCTTCTCTGTTTGCATTGGTTATTGACTTACTTTCCTGTACTCCAGCATTTGAAGTTAATGAATGCTAGAGTACAGATAAGTACGAATGATAGTACGAAGTACAGGTAAGTACGTAGTTATGAATGTTAAAAATAACGATGGAAAATTTATATCTTCGTATATGTGAAGAAATCATCAAATAACTTTTTCAAAAATTGTTATTTAAAATCCTTACCTTTCAGAAGGAAGTTTTATTTAAAAGAAGCGTTAATCTGTTGAAATGTATTAAAACATTATGCTAATTGCTTTCATGGTTAATATGAAGCTAGAACTCAGCAGTTAGAATAGTAAAAAATGACTTAAAGCTAAGACTAAAGAGCAAATCGAATAACGTCATCTCCAAACTTCATACATCTAAGAGATGACAGCTCTACATATCAAAAGAGTTAAGCTTCATTACATTTTTCATTTACTTTTAGTATTTTTTTACTCTATCATTTCTTTTATCTTGTGTTTTAATTTCAATGAGGAGTAACCCTCCCCCCCAAAAAAAAAAAAAAAATTTAAATGGGTTTAACTTGATTATAAGTTATAGATAATACTTTTATTTGAATGACTGTTATAAAGGACACTATAAGTATCAAAAAGAACTGACAAATAATGAACTAGAAACAAGGACATTTTGCTTAATAAATGCCACAACTGCATTTGTTACACGTAAATTTATATTTGCTACGTAGAAACACAATTAAATTGCATAACAAAACCATAATAACAGTTACTATACACAAAACCCTTAAGTGCCTCATATATTCTAACCCCTAAAAAAATGTTCAAAATGAGTTGTGCCCATACTCTGCAGGAACGAAAGTGAAAATAATTTGACAAACTCAAATATCAAAAAGAGTGAAACGTCTAGAACTGTATCGTCATATAAAAAAAAGAACACAAATGTTTATAGAAAATATACGATAACAAAGTGTGAAACAAATCGTCCAGGAAATCAGTAAAGCCCAAAAGAAACTAATAATAACATCCGGAGGATAGTTTTAACAAAAGGATAAACATCCTTCGGATATTATAAACCATGCTATTTGTTATATATATATATGTATAGTATAAATTCTTTACTAATACTATCTAATCAAAAATAAACATTGATATTTTAACAAAAGATAATTGATAGCAAATCTTATCTAAATACCTAGAATCTTGAAAAATTATACTACACAAGATTATCAAATAAAGAGTTTTGCACTTGTCCAAATATTTTTTTAATATTGATTCTTTGAAAAATTTTAATAAGCTAAACTGCTAGGCCTGTCAGCAAAGATACCAAAAATTTACTTAAACAGAGAACTAGAAAAATTTCAATAATAATCTTTGGCAATCATAAATGAAATTGGTTGCTAGTGAAAATCGTCATAATTAACTGTATTTAATACTTTATTAATGTAATCTTAGAAAATAATTATTACTTTTTGCCTTTGAAAATGTTAAACTTACTAAGAAAAATTTAATTACAGCTTAATTAAATTAAAATTGCAGCTAGTGAAAATTTCATTAGCTGCACATTATGGTATGCCTGGCTTATTTGAAATCATAAGCCAGGCATACCATAATAATCATGTCATTATCAAAATAATCATTATAAAAAAAATAATCCATTAAGATAAGTTTTTCAAAAAAAATTTTATCTCAAAATAATTTCAGAAATGTCTTGAATGTGCCCGATTCTTTTCATTTATTAATTCCAGTGACCATAATAATGCTCCTCTCTAGATGTCAAATGTATTTCCTTCTTTTTAAAAAGTTAAGTGCTTTTATGCTAATGGATTGTGACATTAAGTACATATCGCAATTCAAACAGTTAACTTTATCTGACAGTTAAAAATTAATTTTAAAGTGCTTGGTTATTTGAATAATTTTATTAATTGCAAGAGGAAAAATTTTCACTTCTGAGATTAAAGAAAATATATCATACTTCAGAAATTCCAGATATTAATCAGCTATTTTTATTTATCTATTTATTTATTCCTTTGATGAAAATGATTTTGAAATTACTTGAATGATTTGAAACTTTTTTTTTTATTCTTAAATTTCATCAAGAAACAAATTCAAAGATTATGTTTCACAGTCAATCAGTAATAAAAATTCCTGCAATTTTTTAATCAGTAACTTCACATCTGTCTATAGATATAAATAATTCCCGAACAAAATACTACAGGAATTTAAATCAGAACATAAAAAAAATTTCTTCATAAAGGTCAAATTACTTTAACTATTTAATTACAGCTTGTCTGATTAAATTTCAAAAGGTGAAAATCTAGAAATAAAAGGCAGGAAATTTTAAATATTATGTATTGTCTATTGTCTACTCAAAATGTTTTGTAAATAAAAATATATTAAGAGAAAAAACGCCATTATTAGTACTAAATTATATATATATATATTTAACAAATAAGCTGTTGAGTCCTATTCTAGTGTATAGGTTTCAACAGCGTATTTATTGGTTTAGAAAATTATTATTAGAACAATACAAGATTATATTTTTAAGTAAAATGTATCATTTTGGGGCAAACTATTTCATAGGAAAACATAAATACCCAAATTAGATAATTTCATATTCAATTCGATTAATTGTCAATATATTCAATTCGATTAGTTGTCAAAGGTAATTCTTTGATTTGAAAGTTTATTCTAAGCTCTACGAATATTATTTTATATTATTATTTTATGAGATTCATAATTAAATGCAATTTTTCAGTGTAGCGAATCAATCCCTTTATTCTTTAATTTTTAGTTTTTTATCTATATCTTTTCATCTTTGTGCGGGATGTTGCGGAACTCCTGGTTTTATGTTAAATTGTATTTAAATTAAAATAGAATATTCTGCTAGATAGCTGGAGTTATAATAAATTACTTACATTGTTTATTGTATTTCTTAATACACAAGTAATATAAATTCTTTAAGTATTATAAAATTTTTATTTCTTTTTTTTTCACTATATTGCAGAAAGTCCTTTATAAATAATTTTTTTTTCAAGTAATATAGAATTTTTATTTCTTTTTTATCTCTATATTGCAGAAAATCCTTTATAAATAATTTTCATTCATTTTTAAGATTATCTGGCGCCATCTATTGGTAGATACATGCAACTTAAATCTAAAAAACTAAAATTAATTAATTAAATTTAATTAATCAATTAATATTTGAAAAAACTGTATTAACATCCAGTGTCATCCTCTAAAAATTAAAAAATGTATTTGAACTTGATTGTATGAATAAAAAGTATTTTTATGAACGATTGAAAATTTGAACAAGATATATATAGGGAGAGTGTGAGCTAATAGAAGGAATTGAATAACACATCTTCCATAGAAAAATAATGTTTTTAAATGTCTTACTTCATACGCGTTTTATTCTCAAATCATTGAACTTTTTAATTGTTAGAAGATTTCTGATTTTAAGCCTTTAAACTTCTTATAATTTGTTTCTTTAAAATAAACTGCAGTTTAAACGCATTTTGCATAAAGAGTCCACGAAATTATTAGTTTTTCTCTTTAATACTCAGTGTTTTCCAAGGTTAATTAAAAACAATCAGTCATATATCTAAGAAATGTTGACAGAAAGCACTTTTGTCCGGCTCAAAGCGTTACTAATCAAAAAGTTAAGTCATCATCTGAAAAACATGGACATTAAGATTAGTTCATTAAGAGTTCATCTGAAAAACATGGACATTAAGATTAGTTCATTAAGAGTTCATCTGAAAAACCTGGACATTAAGATTAGTTCATTAAGAGTTCATCTGAAAAACCTAGACATTAAGATTAGTTCATTAAGAGTTCATCTGAAAAACATGGACATTAACATTAGTTCATTAAGAGTTCATCTGAAAAACATGGACATTAAGATTAGTTCATTAAGAGTTCATCTGAAAAACATGGACATTAAGATTAGTTCGTGACTAATTCATTAAGAGTTCGAAGGAGGGCATTAACTTAATTCAAAGTTAAAGTATTTAATGGCTGGTATCATTACACAAATAGGTAATAGAATCATGATTTTATTCATAATAGAAGTTAAAAATTCACTATACGTATAAATTTGGTAAAATTTATTTATTTCATACACGGCTTAGGTCAATGTCTCATCTTTTAATTTTCCTTTATCCCTACATATGGAACTTCACACATCACTTAATATGTGCTCTATAAATCACTTTCTTTCCACTATAAGAGTAGTTTGAGTTAGCAAAAATTCTTATACTGTACAGGTGGTTTGCCAATCAATCATATCCCACTGTAAGTTGCTGCAGCTTTTTTTTTTTTTTTTTGCATTGCAAATCTGATAAATCCATTTTGAGGAGATCTTACCAACTCCTATGTGATATGTGTGTCGTAATTTTCTCTTTCCATCTTAAGTTTGACAGTTTTTTTAATATATAGTTTTACTAAGTGGAAGAATATTTTTGATATTCGATGTAGCATATACCTTTATAACAGTGCTATCTGAATATATACGTCCTCCAGCATATCTATTTATTTTTTCCACAGATGTTACAATTTATTGCATTATAAAATCAAGTTTTTCTATAAGAGATTGGTATTCGAAAATTTCCTCAGAAGGGAAGATATCCTTTGATCGAATAGCTTATAATACTGTTTTAGAATCTAATATTAATATAGCAATTTTATAAAAACTGCTCTGTGTTTCCAGAAACTGTCTCAATATCTCACAAATTGGCATTATTTATTACATTTTTCTAATTACCAACAAGAACATAGAATAATAATAGTGTGGAATAAATTCTACCACCAACATTTGGAGAATTCTCAATGAGTGAATTATCTGTATGAAAGTAGAGCAACTTCTCTTCAATCTATAACGAATGGATATTCAGGGAGAATCACTTTGGGTCTTCAGGTTCTTATGGTTGTAGTCGTCCGAGTAAGAGATATTATTTCTCATTAGTTTTTCATAAAGCAATAATTCTATGAGATTTTGAATAAAGTTATTGTTAGTCAGCAACAACATTGAATGAATATGGATGATGCACCTTAAAAATTATCATCAACCTTGACTGCACGTAAAATTATTGTTCTGTATATACTTTGCAGTTTTACCGGATATAATCAATAGTGTATAACAATATCATGCAATGCTTTCGGAGCAGCCTTATGGATAGTACTCTAAATGAACTAACTATGAAATCTGGCAAACAATGCTGAACAAAGTTAAAATTCCCATATCAATGTCTAGGAGGAACACGATAAATTATTAATAGTCTGTTCTGTCGCCTTGAGGATATGGGTGGAATCAAACAAAATTTGTCATGATTTTCAGATAATTAAACGTCATTTAAAGAATGATTTTTCTTTTCTCTAAAGATATTTTATAACTTTAGCCTATATTTCATCTCAATGATGTGACTGTTTGATTTTCGGGGTATGGAAACCGATAAGAAACTTATGTTTGAAAGCATTCAAAGCCTCATACAATACATATTTCTGCATAGTGACTACTCCACTTTAGCAATTATTTAATGTTTAATATTTTATTAGACATATTTCTAGCATACGTTACTGTTGAGATGTACAGTAAGGCCTACACTGTTTAATTTGTCGGCATATTAAAATTATACACATTTTCTAAATGTACAGGTAGCCTTTTTATGCTGAGCTTTTGTTTTTAAGATGTATTGATCTTCTCTATAACTAATATTTGTTATACGATTACTTGATTTGTTGAATGATTAGTTAAAAATTATTAAATGTTTTACATGTTTTCTTCAGAATAGATTTTTGAAAAGCAGCATTTTTTATTAATGACGTAAGGATATCCGAAGGTCTCACTTTTAGTTTCAGTTTGAGAGTTCGATTTCTTTATTCAATTATTTTCATTTCTATTTCATTTAGAATTTCATATTTTGAAGCGAGATCGAGCGTCATCTTACATTAGGAGGAATTCTTTTCTAATAGCACAGAATATCTATGGACATATGTATCAAGAATCTTGCCCCGATAGCAGTTACAGTTCTTCTATGGAACACATGAAGATAAATGTGACCACCCAGAGCGATTCTAACATAAACCATGATTACACTTGTTCTGTAACTCTCCGTGTCTTTCAATAATGTTAGACTGATAATATCTGGTGCTTTGTCCTCTTCTGATCAATACGCGACTTCATCTATAACAATTTTATTTGTTTATGGAGAGTGTAGAAACCATTGCCTCAAAGGGTCATTTTGTATTAAGTCTTAGATTGTAAAGGCGTCATCGTACTGTACTCGTTGAAGTATCCTGTTGGAACGAATTAATCCTTCATTCCTGTTGCAGCAAAATCTCTGCTGCAACAAAATGATCTAAAATTATCTGAGACATAATAGTGTTTCTCCTCCTGAGAGCTGAATCAGTTAGAAAACGATCTTTGTTGTAATACATGGCTGATTTGGAAAACATGCCATCTTGCAACTGAATTTTCGTATTAGAATTGATCCCACAATATTTGCAAAACACATTAAGACGTCTAGCAGCAGCATTTTGTGACAGCCCCCTGTCTCTCCATCCGATCAGTCGCCTTCTTAACGAATCTAGTTAACCATTTCCCAAATACATTATCCTAGTACTGACAATTGAAGATCAACAAGCGTTATTAAAATTCGCACACAAATTTAAAAAATTGTATCATTTGCAGCTTTATCAAAACTCTTTATAAGCGTCCAGTTCTTTAAAAGATATTGTGCTGGGTTAGTGGCGAGCGTTCAAAAGGCAGATATACCTCAACTTTCTGAGAACCAGTGTAATCAAACGATTTAATGGATAAATGATACATTTATATAATTTTCAAAGAAAGGAAATAATTATTTAGATTTATTATTTAATTTATTAAATCTTTCAACTTTCCATATATATTTACTAATCTTTTATCTAACACTCAATTCTTTCAAAAGAATTTTTGCTGCAATGTGTTCTTTTCATCAATGATCAATCGTTCATCTTTGATCAAATCAAGTAGCCACTGATACTGTTGTTTCCAACTTTTTAAATTTTTTTGAGGTTTTATTTAACAGAAATATTTATGATCAATTTTGTTAGGGATTAAAACTTTTTGAGCGTACAAAATATTGTAGCAGTTTTGATATCGATTCCATTTGAGTTCTTTGTCTCAGTGTTCTGTAAATTGATATCGATTTCATTCTAGACAAACTATTTGTTTGTTAACCTATTTTTCATAGTTTTTCTATGTTACATTTTCATGTCTAGACATCATTTTTTTTTTTTTTCTGTTTCAAATTCTACTTCTTTGAATTTGATATTTAATTGCATTTATTTCATAATTTTTGATATTTCTGAGAAATAAACATTATATATTTTCCTGGATGTATATAAATTAGCCTTTATTGTATTTTGAAAATGAATTGATTTATCCGTTTCTAAAACTTATTAGGCTGTTTATTTTATTTTTCAATGTAAAGATATTGAAGTAAGATCAGACATTATTTCACTTCTGTTTCTATTTCCTTAAAATTCTAATTTCCTATTTCACCTATATTTATATTGAAATTCTAGAACTTAAAAGTTTATTGCATTTTCCATGTTTTACAAGTAGTTACAATAATGTTATAGAGACACATGTTACTCTAATACTTCATATATAATTCATATTGTCTTATACTTTGCAAATATAAGTTAAATTTATTGGTGTTAAAAAATAAAATAAAACACATAACATACGTGCATATAAAATAATAAAAATGAATAAATGAAAGTCATTGATGCACAATGCGTCCCCAAAAATGGTACATTCGTTTATGAAAAATCTTTCTAATTTCTCAGTCATCTTTTAAAAAAGTTTTAATAGCTTACATTTAAAAATTTTTCTTTATAATCACTATCAAATATATACTGTTGCTATAATATCATTTAAATCGATTGATAACGAAACCAATATCAGTTGTTAACTCTATGTAAATATGTATCAAGTATAAAACACTTATATTTGTATAAAGTGTTCTCTTTTTTGAGAAATCATCAAAATAAATTTTTATTATGCGTGCAACAGATGAATTCTACAACAAGAATATCATGAATTATATGTAACAGATTTCCAAATAAGTTGTTTTAAAACTGTGGCAGTAAACGGAGGGTATGAATTTCTAAGGGCATCTCTTAAATCGCTTATATTTTAGAAATAAAACTTTTCTAAAGTATCCTTAAAAATTACCCCTAAAATGTGCAACATTAGAACTTAGATCAAATCACCACATTGGTTATTGATCTACGACTATCTTCTAAGGATTTCAATATTTTTCTCTTTCTAAATGTTAGTTACATAGACATAGACAATCATCTTATCCACAGAGTATTGAATCCAAATGTATGGTTATCAACCTTCAAATTACTCAAGACTTCTACATGAGTTACATAGAGTAATGACAAAACAGAATAAAAGTTGTATTAAATTTTATAATTCTGGAATATTTATACAAATATAACGTTGTTTTAATACGCCTTGTCTTGGTGCTAACTTTTAAATGTTAATTTTTTATTATAAAAATTAACATTTAAAATTTCTAACGTGTTTTTATGTAAAATATATTTTATTGTTACATTCACCATATGTACCGAATGCAAACACAATATGCGAATACAAACACAATACCTCTAAATTAAGGAAATTTTTATCCTTAAGTTACACATTATTTCAACTACAAGATTAATTTTTTTCCTAAAATATTTTATTTTAAAAATCAAAAATATATTCATCTACTTCATTTAATAACTAATCCATAGGATCTATCAAGTTTAAAAACAATAATTGAAACTGACAGTGATTTTATTCACCACAGTAAACCGTATCTGGAGAACTCCAGCGAAGTTGTCACTATTAACAGTAATTTGTGGTGCAAACAGCTTCCCTTAATGAATCAACTTAGCGAATTACATGTTCCCTCAATGTAATGATGGGGACAATTCATTAGCAATGTTATACAATGTAATTACTTAGATCTGTTTGAATTAATCAAGTTTACTGAGTGAAGCATAACTAGTGGTAATTGTTAAGGTATTATCCGTTTTGTGGTGACTGTGATTGCAATGCTTGAGTTTCAAAAGAATTAAACAAAAACATCCCCGATATTCTAAACATAACCCGGCACAAAAGAAACTTATTAAATTAGCATTATTAATTATTTTAATATAATTGCTTACCTAATATTTTTGACTGTAGAGAATTGTCGTGTCGATATGGGTGTCAATAAGTATATATAAATATTTTTTCAATTAACGTAAATTTATTTGTAATCATTGTATAATTTATGTGTTGTGATGGTATATTTGATGTGTGTCTGTTGGAATGATGTGTATGAATTTATATATTGGTCTCTAGCCCTTACCGGATGCGAACCAGATTCCGAAGAAAACAGATATTTTGCCGCAACTGCGAATGAAAGTGGTATCTTTTATGCGGTGTTTTAATTGGTGGAGACTCGCGAAACTACAAAACGCAGATGATCAAAAGCGAAAGTTTATTAAGACAGCGAAGATGGGCGAAGTTATCTGACTCGCGTATTTATTAATGGTGTGACTCTTTCGCACAGAAACAGAATGCCTCCTTTGACGATGGATAGGATAAGTACACGTGTTTTGGGAAAATGCCACTTGTAGAGGTGAAATTGACCCTTTGGTTTACTAAAAGGACTAACCCCCTCTTCAATCTGATTTAGTTCCCACCAAGGGAAAAACCTATAGGCCCAGGAGTGGATTTTAAGAGGAAAATCCAGGGAATAATGAATGAAGGGGTGTGGACTGGAAAGACGTAAAAAAGTTTTAGAAAGATTGGAGGGCAGACACAAGAGGAGTAGATAGAAGTAGATCGACGTGAGACAAACGTGAAGACACAAGAGGAGTAGGAGAGCGAGAAAAAGAGTGATTTGTTCACGTAATGGAGGACTGGCAATTCCGCAAGAAGAAAGGCACCCAGTCGCGGACTCCTGCTCTAAGGACTGCGAGAGTCAATGACCAAGGCAAGAGACTTTTTGCCAGCATTGGTAATGCGAACACTCAAGCAAGAGCCCCATGTGCGGTTGGGCCCTTCTGCCACATCTAATAGACATTGAGGGTTAATTCCATTCATCATGGTGTCCAGCTTCCCATGCGCCCGATGACTACACGAACATCTACATATACAAATGACATAGTTCTTACGTGAACTTTATTTGAAACCCCCACATGGTCAGCAGTGGTTGGCATAATTACTGGGAAAGTGTTTGGACTAGAGAACCATTGAAAAGCATTGTTCTGAGATGTTAAGACTCATATTTTTATTCTTATTATTGCAGTATATTATATATTTATTCACATATTTGAAAAATGCTTTATAGATGACACTTGTGCTAATATAATGTTAATTGTATGACGAATTTAACTATTAAAATGTAAATATTAATAAATACATTTTATTTATATTTAAAATCACGAAATAGGCTTTTGATTTATTTCATGTGTATGTGTTTCGTTCCGCCAACATGTGTAAGTCTCTTAAGGCATTCGAACCTGTAGGTTTATAGGCTAGGTAAGTGGTATGGACTATTACAGATTTTGAGGCGTATTATTGAATAGATTATTGTGATATTTTTAGTGTTTAATTGGTGTTTCGGGAGACGTGTTTAACGTGTTCTTTCTAGGTCCGAGTTATTCTTATAAGGGTTAAAGCTTAAAGTCCTAAAGCAACACCACATAATAGCACATAAATGTTATTTAAAGTTATGAGTGAGGCTTATTATGAGTAAAGAGAAATTTAGTCATCCTAATATTTATTGATTTTAATTCAATTAAGCTAAATTCTAAACGCTATTTTTCTGATGTTTAAAATATTCGAGTTTTTTGTTCTACAGTGATTTGGGTAGCTGATATTCTTATTATGAACTTTTAAATATTGTTTCTAAATATCAAAAAAAAATCAGAGGTAAATATATACTTAAAAATTTGTATATTAACTTATGTTTCTGTGGATTGAAAAAACTAATAGAATTTTAACACTCTAATTTTATTCCATAAGAACTCTTCTGTATAACTCTTCTAAGTCTCTTGTATTCAGTTGGCCACAAAAATATTCGCCCTTTTATGTTTTTTACTACGTTGCAATTTTTGATGAACTAAACATAATACAACAAATAAATATTTTTAATGCTATCTATACATATATATTGGTAATTTAGATCAAAACAAAAAAAAATTAATAAGAATAAGCTTAAAATGAAAATATTTCAAAATAACCTAATCATATTGTCCGTCCATTGTGTCACATATAAATTTTTGACTCAGCAATGTGTTTTTAACTGTAATGTTCTATCTCAGAGGCATAATCTTCTTAAAAGACGGTTATTTCAGAGAACAACACAGTTTAAATGTAAAAAAAAAAATATTTTTCTTGTATTTGAAATGATGAAAACACTATAAATTGTTTTAAATGAAAGAAAATTCCATATTAATTTAAAATCAACTAACATTTTACTGATACATGCAGAAATGATCTGTAGTTCCACATTCAACTTTGCACAATGTATTAAAAGGCATTAACTAATAAGTACCTTAAGTAATTAAACGCAGAATAACTATGAAAATTGACAACTTAATAAAAGTACTGAAACAAATTTTGCTGAACCATCAAAAAAAAAAAAAAATTCTTTTCAAATGTAAATATTTTTCTTGGAAGAATTTAAACCTTTGAAATGCTCGTTAAACACTTTGAAATGTATGCGATGAATGGATAACAAGACAGAAAACCAGTGAGGGTTTCATGAGACAAATAGAAAAGTGATTGGTTCTTCTAAAATTATTGATTAATAAGGATTGTAACATATTCAACATAGTAATTTTCAGTAACGAATACAAAATGTTAATATTTTAAAGATGCGTGGAGAAAATTCACCTTATATAAAAATAATTTTTATATTACTATCAACTACAACAATGGTTTTGTATTTATTTGAGTATGTACAGACGACAAGTAGAATGGACGTCAAGTATACTTGGATTTATTAATAATGTAACATATTCATTATGTTATAAAATATCTTAAAATCCTTATCTTATCTGAGATGCAGATTTCCAATGTTCGTTAACATTGTGAGTAATTGTATGTGATAAATAAAAGATAAATGGATCAAAATAATAAGAAATTAGTAAATGATAATATCGGATTAATATGATAAACTTACAATGAATAAATTAAATGAAAACAGCAAAATTTTCTTATTGAAAATAATAAGTGTCATTTATTATTACTAAGAAAAGCAATTTTCCCTCATAAATTTTTCCTGAAAGCTCTACCTCAACTTAAGTATCAATGACAATCTAGCTAAAAGACGAAATAGTTTTTTATAACTTTTCAAAGAACTAGCTGTTTACCCGGCCAGGGTATTTATTTTTCTATATTTTGTCAGACATGACAGTGAATAACAGAAGAATGCATGTTATGGCAAATGGAAGTAATTTTATTGACAAGAATTTAAAAATATATGAACAGTATACAAATTAAAAAATAAAACATTTTCACATTATAACATTAATTTAACTCAAAACCTGATTATAAATAACATTTTTAGTTTCACTTTTAGATCCATGAATAAAATTCTTGGGTGAGCCCACCCTTGAATAAGCAACATAAAGCTGTCCATGAGAGAAACAAGGCGATCTCAAATCCACTCTGCAGTACTTAATAAATTGTCCCTGTAACTGGTTGATCACGATAGCAAACGTAAGTCTCACACGAAATTGCAATCTCTTGAAGTTAAAAGGGGATCCGTTGGAGTAAAAACTGCTCTATCCTTTCCCTTTCACACACAGCGTTGTGACATTGCAAAGCTCTGTGGTAAAATTATTGGAGATCACCCGTTTAAATAAAAGGCGACGTGGCGGCAATCCTACCGGATCAAGTGAGTTTAGGAAACGATTGTATATGTTCATCAGCATCTACTGCGGTATCGCAAGATTTGTTTTTATTGACTATGGTAACATGGTAAGTATTTGTTTCGTTATTTCGCAGACGTCTTCTTTTTAGCACCAAGAATAACCCTCTCTCGCAACCAGTTCAAAATGTGATAATTTGGGGAAAACAGCTAGGTATAATACATCTATCAGCTCAGCGACGGATGACACAGGATTACAAAAATCGCATGACAGTTTTATCTTGCTAGAAGACTCTACTCCTAATCTATCTGCAGTAATTTGTCAAATGGCAGTAGAAATTGTAAAATTGAATCATTCGAACAAAAAACTGCATTATCGCTATTAAAAACTGAAAAGAATGATCCTCTACCTCACTTAACTACAATCCCATTATCACCCCCCCCCATACATAGGGCTATGTAGAAGCATACTAGTTAGAAAGGTGAGGATGAAACATTGGTGTCCTTATCAGTCCCGGGGTCAACCCCGTAATCTAAAAAGGTATTTATTAAGAAAAGTATTGGGTGCTAACTAAGCTCTTAGAAGAAAGATCGTTCTAATTTACTGACCTCGTAGAGCTGATCTTACAACTATTTCCTCTCTTCAAATTAGCTGACCGTTGATTAGCAGTCCGGCTCACAGAAAATTAAACATTTTTATTTTTCATTCATGGAAATAAAGTATTCATGATTATATATATCATCTTAAATCATCATATATAAGTGTACTTTGTTTTTAGTATTTCCTATTCAATTTAATTTTTAACATACACTCTGATGAAAAATAATTTATAAGAAAAAATATTTCGAGATTGCGGCTATTTCAATGTTAGTTTTGGTAAATTTTAGTACGAAAAAAAAAAAAAAAAGAAATGCAAAGGAATCAAGAGAAAATCTCAACCGTAGATGCAAAACATTGATAATTATTAAGAATTGCAGTTCGACAAATTATAAAGAAAAAGTTATTGTGAATAAATATTTATAAATACAAAAAATTTATAAAGTAATATACAAATAAATCTATATAACTGAATAGTTGAAAGAAACAAAAATATATTTAAAAATATTACAATTTTATAAACTTCAAAAATTGAATGTTTGAAACAACTAACTTTATTTTTAAATAAACGACTTTTAATTTAAGTAATATTTTAAAAATTACTTTAAATTAAGAAAAATTTCTAATTCAGACCACCAGATGGCGTCCGATGGGCTAAAACGGTTTTTGGTTAATTAAAAAAGAACTCATTAGAGTATGTTCGTAATTTTTGGCTATACACAAAGTTAGAAAATAATAACTTAAAAGCAATTAAAACCTTAAGTGTCGTATTATAGAAGAATTAGATTTTTAAGTTAAAAATATTGTACATACAAACATTCATTTTTATATGCATAGAAGATAATTATTTTTGACAAATTATTTTGCAAACATAATGACACCAATACAATAAATATTTCGTATCATAGAGATTTTTGTTGTAATTGGCTAAATTAGTTTTTACAGGCGATAAAATTAATCATTTACTAAGCGTTACATTAACTTAATTACTGGCTGTTTAAGCACTGGAAAAGTTGAATTAAAATTGCAAAATCTGCTAAACGTTTTCCAATACGACTATTTTTTGTAATCTCAAACAAATTCTAAACCTGCATTTGCTGACTAAGCTGTATGAATTGTGTTAAAAATATTTGTTCTCAATGCATTTTTAATTCCAGTTTATCTATTACAACTTTTAATTATGGGTAATTAGTAGTCGTAATCTGTACAAAACAAAGTATCTCAAAAGAAAAAAATGTATAATTACAAAATTTTCCCAAGAATTGCTGCGATATTGCATTTTTCAATTAATTGGGGTTTTAAGAAAACTATAACAAACATTTCTAAAAAGAATATATCTTTGAAAATGCAGTATCATTAAATTTTTGACTAACCGTTTTTCAAATAATCCTCAAAATGTCAGCCTGATAATTTTGTTTTATTTGTTTTCTTCTCCACTACGTACAAGTTGTCAATTTTGATAAAAATGAATCATTTCTTTATCTCAACAAATTATTTAAAAGCTGTTCTTAATTTTTCTGCTTTTTCAAATCAGAATGAAAATTATGAAAATATACAAAAAAGGAGGTTGTAGAATAAACTCATGTGTAATATTATAACAAAAGTTGGGCGCACTTGCATAAATTTTACAAAAACTTTTTTAATTTTAACCTAAATTTGCTGTTCCCAAGATAACTGAATTGTAATAAATATTTTCAGAATCAATATCCATAGTAATTTTTTCGTGTTACATTTTCTATATTTTTCATATTTTATTGGTAATAAAATTTCCGAATATTTCCCATACAGTTAAAATATTAAATTTTTGAGTAATTTAGCAAAATGTTTATAATATAACTTTTTTACATTTTGAAATTGCGCTCATCTTTAAAACCGGATATAAAACATATTTTAAAAAACTAAGGCACACTGAAATTCACTGTGAAGAATGAGAGGGTCAACGAAAAACATGAAAACTATCTATAAAACATTATTTATTTTATTTATACTTATAATTTATCTTACGAAGAAAGATAACAAAAATAAACAATGAATTTAATTTGATGCTTGACATCGCATTAACTTAGCAATTGCTTTAATATCTGTAGCCAAATAGTAAATCCAAGCACAGAATTGATTCTAAATTTTCATTAATCAAGAAATTACTGTTTTTAATTGTTGATATTCACAGCTAATTTGTTCGCAAGTGCAAATGTCAGTGCAATACATTATGTATTGTACTGAAATTGTACATAAGGTTTGCTATTGTTTTTATTAACACAATGATGGAATAATACAATTTAATAATTTTTAAACTTCCTATAATAGAAATTTATTCTTTTTTATAAAATAAATGGGTTTTAAATAGATTAAACTTACAACAAAATGACAAAAGTGATAAAATTGAGTAATCAATTAATATATTCTATTAAGTTAGCATATTTTAAGAATTAAAATGATTGGTAACTTCCACCAGAAGATTGAGTACTATCAGAAAAACACAATATGCATTTATGTGTATGTTTCTCTGTTTATGTGTATGCTATTAAATGTATGTTTAAATACGAAAAATATTTCTTTATATTGAATTGAAATTTATTGAGTGATGTGCATGATTTGTTGAAAGAAAACGTATAGTTTATGTAACTTTTCACAGTGCGAATCCTTTTTTTTTTTTTTTTTACCAATACAAACTTATTTTAAATCTTTAAGCACATTTTTAATTTACGTTTTAAGAACTATAATTATATTTTCCTGCAACGATGTTTATTAGAAAGAAGGGGAAATAACCTGACAATCTTTTCGTAAAAATTCCTACTGATTAATCACAATTAAAAATTAACTCCATATTATTTGAAATTATGCATTACACAATGTTATTGATTATGAACGTAACTGGATGCATATAACAACAGAAAATACAGTTCATGAAATCTTTTCCATGAACTATGAATTGTTTATATAATATATCAATACTCAACGAACATTTTCAATTGTAATGTCCTAACAATAACTTTAGCACCTTTATAAATGTCGACAACTTAATAGCAAGTAAGCGGTAAATTGTTTTGTAAGGACTCGAAATCCATCAATATTTATCTACGAAGGCAATACAAAAATTTGAACATTTATGAAAGCATAAATTTCATAACACGCATTGTTTATAAGAAGCAACATAAAATTTTTATGAATTCAGCAAAAGATTAAGGGTTTATTTATTGTAAAAGAACATGATTTATTGTCAATACAATCACTAAACTTCCATTGGTGCAAATTCTATTGCTGATTCTTAGTTAAAAAAAAAAAATAATAATAATAATAAACACAGCTAAAACTTAATTTGCATTGTTAAATATTTGGAAATAATTTATGTAAAAATCGTTTTTAAAAATGATTTGTCTATATTGCAATTTTGTATAAATAAATACAATATTGAATAACTTAATTAAAATATATATATATATTTTCAACAGTGTTGCTACTTCTAAAATAGATTCTCAAGAAATATGTTCTTACAAACCATTTTAATCCAATAATAAACTGCCGATTTGCAAAAAAATGCACAGGACAGAAACCACAGAAAATACAATATAATTAGCCAGTTGCTTTACCTTTAGAAGTCATTTTAGGAAGGAATATTTGAAAGAAACATTGCCTTAACAAATCAGCATTTAACTGAATTTGTGCGAACTGGCATAACAAATCATCAAACAAACTTCCCGCAGTTAACTGCTATTTGTAAAACAACGACAAGCAAATCTAATTATTAAGGATTTTCTTTACAAAATTGTTTGATAGAGTTAAAACAATGTATTTTTAGGATAGCATTTTTACATTTACTTTAGTGTTTTTAAATAAATTCGTAATTTTTATATTTGTGAATAAATTTGTAACAAGAAATAAAATGGAATAATTACATTTTGTTTACCATATTTCATACATACATTTTATTTTAATAAGAGCCCCACTATGGTTACCCCTAATCTATAATAAAGTCGATATAGTATATTTTACTTGCGATGCGTTAGCAATAAGAAGGATTTTACTTTGCTGAGTATTTACTTTTCATCTGTTAGATTTTGATACAAGACCCCACATTAGTATTGGAGTACTGGTCTTGCTTGAAGTTTTAATGTTTAATGTTTCTTAATGTTTTTCTGGAAGAAAAGAGCTCTAAATATCATTCAATAAGAAGCAAACTGTGATGTATCTTTTTCCAGCATTAGCGGTTTAAATAGCTCTAAATATCATTCAATAAGAAGGTTGTGGGTTTAAATAGCTTATCATTCCATGTTTAAATCAATTAGCGGTTTACCTTGATATGGGTTTGGAATAGGGGTTATCAGTCCATGTTTAGTCAACTACCCTGAATTCATCAAGTCAAGAGCGAATAAGCCCGGATACAATTACATGGGCCAGTGCTATTTTTTCTACTTTATCTGAGTATTGTTAATTGATTTTATATGAAAAACTGGTCCTGATTCAAAATTGTGTTCAGATTTTTTCTGCCTCACATTTGGGCTAATAATAAATAAAAAAAAAAAAAATAAACATGCTATCATGACATAATAAATAAATGAAATAAATCCAGTTTTAAAAAACGCTTTGTTAGAATAAATTCTTTGACTTTAAAGCCAAAATTCCTTTTACATGTGTTCTTAAGCGAAACAGCTACATCTCTTTTGCTCCTTGCAAAAATTTTCCATTATTTTAACATTCCTTTTATCTTGATATGCGCATTATATTTTAAATATCCTGATGATGCTTTTCATCCTATTCTTCATGAACACTTTCAAGATATTCATGATAGAAATCGAGATAAAGATTTTAATGAAGTGAATTCTTAAACTTACCTAAATCAGCTACTTAAATTTCTAAATCATATTTGTGTGATTTTTAAACAGGGTAGAGGAAAATTAAAAACTGTCTCTTTGTCAAAACCATTCATTGTGGATACAAATTTTCTTTAGCTTTTTTGATTTAGAAATTAAATCAAGTTTTTCTTTTATATTTAACATACGAAAAAATTGAAAATTTTTGACTCAATTATTAGAATCCAATTTACCCAATTATTACAATATATATTGAAGGCTTTACAAATTTTTTTTTTTTTTTCAGAAATGCATAAAACTGCACTTTAAAGTTACTACTTTGTTAATAGCATTTTCACCAATGAGTGAATTCCTTTACTTCTTCTACTTTTTAATTATACACTATTGAACTCTTATTTATCAAAATGCTTTTAATGCTAATACAACGTGCTCTTTTTCGCGATTTCTATTAAATTTTCTTATGATACACAAAATATTATACCTAAATCATTCATTAAAATTAGTAACATTCTCATGTTGGTGGTGTGTTAAGTAATTTGACGAATTCAGTTAATAGACGAAAGAAATCTAAATAAGAAATAAACATCTAAAATTCCTTTTAAGTTTAAATTTAACTAAACAAAATTAGTATGAAACATCATGCTCTTATTACAAATATAAAGTTTCGAAGGAGTTGAGTCTTCGTAGGTGCTACCTTTTCTTCAACAACAAGTGAAACTTAAACGCATATCACACGAGATTTCTTCACATCCTTCAACGTGAAACAAACCGATTTTGTCTCTCATATAATAAGTTTAGATGTTCTTGACGACTTGTTTACTCTGTTGAAAAATCAAGCAAACACAAATCACGTTGTCTTGGTTCCTGTGAAATAAGCGATTTGAATGTTTCATACGGATCGTAAATGTTGGATATGCGCGTCGCAATAAACTCAGTATTTGGTGGCAATAGCAATTTGCTTCATATTGAAGGTGACGAAACAAGTTTATCTGATAAGGCCTTTAAACTTGTTTAGGTTAGTATCAAACGAGCCAATCTTGTGTTAATCTGTCTTAAATAAATAAGATAAAATTATGATGTGCATGATCTTCGACGAATAAGGCAAAGCAAAAGTGCTGTTGAATACAACTTCCTGGGTAGAAATATCCCCCGAATTCAAAATTATTAATGATTACAAAAATTTAAAAAAAGAAACAAAATTCATGTAATTATTAAGCCACGTTATTATCTGCAGAATCTACTCGTTGCTCATTTGCCGTTACGTAATTTCGTTTAATTGTTTGTGAGTAACTTTGCATTAGTTGTTGTGATGGATTGCAAAGAATCCGCCCTTGTGGTCATGTTGTTACAGCCTCTTCACTATTAAAAACATTTTAAGGAAAAAAAAAAGTGCCAGAGTAGAAAATATAAATAAAAAACACAAAATCACACTAGGAGAAAATGGGAAGGGATTAGGGAGAAAAGTGGGGAAAAATAATAATTTAATATAGATATGAAAAATGGGTTCTAATCTAAACTATGACAATTAAAATCTAGAGTTACAGATCTAGCATTATGAAAAAATATTAGATAAGGTATAGGAAAATTAAAATCTAACATTACATTATAAAATTAAATATAAAAACGGAAAGAGAAATATGAAAAACATTAAGCATTTAAAAGTTGTATATTTTTCACATAGAATTATTTAAATAATTTAAATAAATTTTTGGGAATAAAAAATTGTGTACTTACTTCCCTCAACACAATGTCATTATCAGTATATGCTTTATTGTTTCATTTCATCATACAACTCCGTATATAAGAAGTTCTTTTCATTTAAATTTCAGATTCCATAAAACGTACTTTGGGTGAATCGGTCATCGGATTCTTTGTCTGCTGCTGTCCACATCTTGCTATGCACAACTGTACTGAAATGTCAACTAAATTACCAAGCCTTTGTCAATGACGTATTTGAAGACTTGGATTTCATTGAATTCTGCGAAATAAAGTATGTAATGCGTTATACAGTTGAACTATGGAGGATAAAAGTTGGACGCGCGCAGAAATAAATTCATTATTTGAGTGAGAAAACCAATTAGCTCGACGTTGAAGGTAACGAAACAGGCTCGTGCAATAGGCCTTTTGAATGCCCTTATAAATCTCTTGCATTTGCATGCCTTGCTACTTTGTTCTCAGACTTGTTTTCATATGTTTTTCTTTCTTTGTAACAAAAGAGTGGACCATTTTCTTTATGAAGCTCAACAGTAAAGTATTTCTTGTGTATTTTCTCTTAAAAGATTAGGCGGTCTGGTGACCAATTGGCTAGCTCTCTAGCCGTTGATACAACAGGCTTCAGATTAGGATTCCGGTGATGGCATGAATGTTTGTTATTGGTTTAGAATCCACGCTAAACTATAGGTCCCAGTATAATTAGCCCAAAGTGTGCATAAAATGACGGTAGTACGACAAACCAAACTAAACCAAAGGCCTAGTGTAGCAACCGGTCATCGTGGCTCTTCCCGTGGAGATAATAATCATCTATATTACAATAATTGTAATACTGAGTCCATTGCAATTATTGTAATAGTGAATCTATTACAATAATTGTAATAGTGAATATTATTGTAATAGGGAACCAAGTACAATTCTACCACATCGATGATAAATTATAGCAAGAGCCAGCTATTAAAAAATTATTACTATTCCTATTTATTGTAATAACGAATTTTTATTATAAATAGTAAATTGTAGATTCTGTCTGTTCTTAGTTTTATTGTTGAAATACGTATCATATAAATGTAAGAAATAATAGATTTCTATGAAATTTTACCATCTAAACTTTCAACACAATTAGCTTCGACATCTGTTTCCCATCTTCAAGAATACAGAAAACTTATCTTAAATCGAAAAAAAAAAAAAACCCACCACACATTATTAGAAAATGTTGTTCGGAAAAAAATATATTGTTTTATTATGATTACATAAAAAATGTTTTAGTCTCTGCTTGAAAATTCTCACTTATTTTGTATAAAAAAATACTTGCTAACAATTCCTTTTAATTCTGGATATAAAAAAAAATCTTCGTTGTCAGAATAACATGTAGTATTTTTTTTTTTTTTTATATCCTTCTTTTCTCCTTGAGTCTCGTAATGCAAAATTGGACTTAATTCTCTGTAGTAAAAAAGACACGAAAACACTGCTTTTTTTTAGAAAGCTCCCTAGTTTTCGGGTGACGGAAATTTAAAATGTCTTTTTTTTTTTTTCCTTTTTCTCTCTCTCTCATTCCCGGGTATATTCTTTGTAAAATGTTGTCTTTCTTTATTAAGTATTGAGCATCTAGAAATTTTTTAAAAGGACTTAAAAAAAAATTAATTATAAAGGAATGAAAACAATTAGCGTAAAATGTTTTTTGAAGTAATGTTCTTTTATTTCACTTAAGAATATGTCCTTTTTTTTTCTTTGCAATTCAAAAGTTTCTCGCAAGAATTGAAAAAGTCAATTATCGATCTGTATCAATTTCTTTCTTAGTCTAATTTAAATGGTCATAGATTTCATATGCTCAATTACAGGATTTTTTTTTTTCGAATGATCGCAAACAGCAATTGCATGATATGTTACATCTGTAGGACATTTTACAACTGTTTTTATATACATACATCTTTTCGAAAAGCCTTTTCAGAATTGAAAATTCAGTTTTTCTTAATTCTATTTTTCAGCATAATGTACATCTATAAAAAGTTTAAAACTATTTTATTATTGTATTCATAAAAGGTCTAATGTAGTTTTTTTAATTATTTAAGTGATAGGAATAATAATTACATACTATATGTTACGAGCAATTAGTCCAAAAAAATATTCAATTAATGCTGATGATTACCGAAAATTTCTTAATTTCCCAACATTTTGCAAACCACCCACAATTTTCAAAAAAAAAAAAAAAAAAAAATAATAATAATAACAATTAATCAAGATTCTTAAAAAATATTTTTTTACACTGAAGAAATTTTCCAAAAATGTATAATTTTTTTCTACTTTTTATTTTACATTTTTCTGCTATAAATTTTTCTAGTTTTTTTATTTTTTTTTTGCGACAGAATTTTTAAATTACTGCAAATATAGCTCAACTTTTTCTAAAAAAAATATTACTTTTCTAGTCTAAATTATATGAATAGTTAAACAGTATATTCTTATAACTAGAACTAGTAGTTTTTCTTTTAAAAACTTTGTTATTATTATTTGTTGCTAACAATTCAATAATATTAAAACAAAGTCAGAAAATTTTATTTTTAAAAATAATCAAACGCTAGAAAGTTTTTTAAGTAAAAAATAAATACTTTAGAAAATGCAAATTTTATGTAAAGTTTTAATATTTTGTTTTGTATATTTAATTATATATTTTGTATATTATGATTTTGTATATATATTTTGCTTATGTATTTATTACATATTATATATAATTACATATTTTGTTTATATATTTTAATATTATATATTTTGTGATATATTATGAACCAAAAATATGAAAAGCAGAAAATAGTGTTGAAAAGCAGTAAAAATATGAAAGAAATTCTCTAAGGAAAATCTTCATAAAATGATGATTATTGAAGGAGAAGATGAGCAAGAAAATGAGCAGATCATATGTATATATGGTGGTAAATGATCATATGGTAAACGATCATGTAGTATATACATGCCACAATAAGATTTTATGTTTTACTACATTTTTTGACAAAAAAGAAGAATGAACTCGAAAATAATTGAAAAACTTTTTACAACTCATCAAGAATGACTAAATCTTTCAGATTTGGATGTAGCATATAGAATAGCCTAACTATACAGAAGAAATATACAACGAAACTTTTTGGAAACTTCTTGGAATTTAAGAAAAGGTGCTGAATAATATAGCTTAAAGGCAATAGTAGCATTGAAAAGAAAAACGTCAAAGAAACTATTATTGCAGTTGCTACCAATTCCTTCCCACACAACTTAAAATTTCTTAAAATCAAATCGACATTTAAATAAAAATTATACCTGCTCATTCTCCTCCTTTTTTTCAGCAAGGCAACTCATCAATATCCATTATGTTGTCAAAAGTCTCCACTGGACATACATCAATACTTAATTTCATGTTTGTTAAGGTAATCATTTTCTTCTGAAAATTTTCATTTTTTTAAACTTGTTAAAAATTATCATTTCTTTCCATTTTTGAATCATTATTTTGCAGACTAAGCCCCATGGAAGGAAATGCTAGTTTCTCGAAAAGTTAAACATAAAAAAAATTATAAAGAAAAAGTATTACTTTTAAATGAAACTTTAACAGTATTGAAAGTATTATGGAGATAGAACGTTACTCTTCAAAAAGATCTCGCAACTTGCTTGGTCTGCGTTGAATGTAGCGACTGTAACATAAGTAAAAATTAGTGCTTAAAGGTTTATGTTTCTGAAATTCGCTTAAGATTATATTAAGATATTTTTCTGTTTTCCATGGCAGTCTTTAGCTCAGGTTAGTGCATTCATTATATTTTTGCTTTGCCTTTAGTTAAGATTTTTAATTAGATTCAATATGACAAATTTAAACAGTCATATTTTATTTAGAATAATTTACTTTACTTTACGATTAACATTAAGTGACTTAAATTATTTTGTTTCTGTTCCTCTTACATGAAATTAAAAATAAATAATTTAAAGAAGAAATATGACACAAAATGTGTTTTTATCTTTAAAGATAAAATACAAATTGATTTAAAGGCACAATAAACAAAGCACTTAATAAATCGATTGGAATTTTAAAATAAATATTTAATTACTGTATGAATTCTGTTGATAAAAACGTAGAATTCAGAAACCGATTTAAAAAAGCATATTTGGTAATGATTTTGGGTAGTTTTAAAATTATTTAAATTCAAGGACTGTTTGATAATGAATCCTTGGTTTAAAATTTTTTAATATCCCTATATTCTATAATTGTCTCATTAAATGAAGAAAATAGATCATTAAAAATAATTAAACGACGTTTTGCATAAAATGTATTTACGAAAAAACTGTTCAAAAACTTATTTTCAAAAAAAACTGCTTTTTTAAAAAAATAAAATGATTTATTTGAATATAATTGATTTTATTATATAATGTCACAGATTTTTTTAATTTAGTGATGATAAAATCTAATACATTTCTAAAATGAATTTAAGGGAGAAATTTAGAAGAATTTTAGGGAGAATTTAAGGGAGATTGCTTTTGTTTTTCACCAATCAATAAAAAATCATTTTACTTTTAAAAACTCCATATGTAATTTTTTTTTTTTTTTGATAAAGTAATTCAGATTTTTTCAATCTCATTGAATACAAACATAAATTTTACATTCAGAAAACTCACAGTTAAAGAAATATAAAATTTAAATTAAATCAGCGATTAATAGACTAAATGGCATGATTACTAAAATAACTAAATAGATATAATACCGACTGACTCCTTGTTTGGGATGTAGTTTATTGATTCCTTGTTATTTTATGATTCCTTTTGTCTTGTATGTTGGTCCTGTCCTCGTTTTTTGTGAGAAAGTGTAATAATAAATCTTTTACCCCTAATTTATAATTGTCTTTTATGATATTGATAAAAAGTCAGCCCTTGAACAAAAAATTTGAATTAACATTTAAAACATAGTAATTTTATTTAGATAAAAATAGACTCATTGCCTTAAATGTTAAAAAATGTGTATATGCAGAAAATAATTTCAAAGTTCATATGAATTATTTATTAAAAAACTCATTTTCAAATTTAATTGCACAATTGGGGTAAATTATTAATATTAAAGAGAGTTCAGTCCTTCAGTAATTATTCTTCACATGGATTCAGTCTGAAATTTTAAAATGTTAAACAATTTTTAGGAAAATTATAGCGTAAAATAAAATTTGTATTGTTGCGTTTTTTAAGTTGTATACAAAAATTTAAATCTTAATGAAATACTAACTTATTGTATTTTGAAGAATTGGGAATATTACTTTTCTGTTTACTTTTTTAATGAATTAAGAAATGAATTTCGTCTTTTGAACAATTTCAATGTGACCACACATATTGAACATTTTGGCTACTTTCTAAAACCGAACAAATGATTTAATCTTATTACTTTAGGTATTCAAATTTTGAAGACATTCAAATAAATAAGAGTTATCTTAACATCAATAAAACATAATTTTAAAAAAGGGTAAAAGATTTTCAAAAAAAGAATTAAATATATGCGCGTATATTTATATTCGAAGTTCGAAATTAAAATAGAATCAGGTACAGAATCTTGTCTAAATGAATAATCAAAACCTTTAATAAATGCAAAATTATTAACTATCAAGAATTATTTCATTCATTTAGCGTGACTTTTCGTAACTCATTAGTTCAAAAGCAAATACAGGAACTCTCATTATATCGAGTCTCGTTATATCACGCGCTGTTTTTGGAAAAAAAATCCACATAAGATAATATCGTCTTCCAACATAAGCGATGCCATTCTGCTTAAAGAAGCCCAAACCCAAGCTATGGGATCAGCTTTTCCAATGCCAAATCCAGCTTTTATTTTATGTTCTATCTGAGGAAGTTCGAATAAATGATTCATGAAAAATTAAAACGGAATAATTTAAAAACTGTGATTATAAAAATTCCATTGTGACCAAACATATATTACCAGAATTCAAGAACAAATTCGATCAACACTAGATAACTCTCCAGTATTGCATGTAAAATTGAAAAACTTGGCAATTCAAAGATATAAATATATTAATTATTAAGGAAATAACTTAAAATAATAAAATAAACTTGTATATTTTAAATAAATAGTGTTTTGTTAACAATTAGGAATGAACAGAATTCAACTTTGATCAATAGCTTCAATTCTCACTTCATTCTTCGGTTTTTACAATAACAGAAGTGAGAATTCAACTTTATATTACAGTATCTAAGAATAATAAACTCCATGATTCAAACACTCCAAATTATAGATATCGTTAACACATTGAAGAAGGTATGCAGCGAAAAGTATATAGCCTGAATTTCGGCATAATTTTGGCAAATAAGTGAAATTTATAATATTTTTAAGTCGTTAATATATTCTGTAATGATTGGCACTTCTGCAATTTCGAAAGGGAATTTTCATCATCTTTCACCAACAGTTAAAAAATAAAAGACAGGAAATTGACGTGTCAAAGTGTCAAGAAAGTAATTTTACAACCTAAACAAACAAGTGCATTTTATAATTTTAAGTATCTGCCGGATATTCAACCCTCAAGAATAAATGAGTTTTTTTTTTTCTATCGATGAGAATTATTTATTTGTTTACATTTATTTTTATGTCTACAAAGCTATTAACATGTTTTATGAAAATTGAATACAAATTTCATTAACTGTTGAAATATTTTTAAACGTTTCCTGGACGCAGAAAATTTTTGGCAAATTAGTTTAGGACAGAGCATAATTTTCATGCTCTTCGTTCTTTCTGGTAAATTCGTTTAATAGCTGTGATAGACGCTTATTCAAAAGAAAATCAAACTGAAAAAAAGACAACAGAATAAAAATGCTAATGAAATAAGGTAGAAAATAAGGTATAAGGTGGAAAATAAGGAAAATGTTTACTCTCCGAGATTTTTGGTGAAACATTTTTAGTTTTACAGATGGTAAAAAGGGCCATAAAAATGTAAACTTGTTACCCAAAATATAGCAAACTTATTTGAAATGATAGTTAAAAAAATGTCTGAACCAAAATAATTTCTGTTTTTCATATAGTAATGGCAAATGATTCATAATAAAATAGGTCGATACTAAAAAAAGTTACACATGGAATCTATGCAAAAAATAATGTTAATAATTATAAGCTAAAATTATAAATTCATCGAAATGCTATGAGGAAATGCATGAAAAATTAAGACTTAAAAAAAACTGCTATTCTTTTTTTTACCAAGATTATTGGAATTCCAAAGCATTTTATTCTTTTCGGATTATCAGTATATCTTAATTTTTTTCCTTTTGTTACTTGAATTTAATTTAAGTTATATTGAATTTCTTGCCATATTTCTCCGGAAAACGTTTTAATAAGTTTTCTCCAATATACCTGATAGAGTTATAAACGAAGGAAAACTTCATGAATCATTCATAAATAAAGAATAATTTTGTATCCAGAGCCAAAAATAAATAAATTAAATGAAACAACTGTGCATATATATTAGTTTTCTTTTAATAGTTATTTTTAAGTAATACATTGAGTAATAGTTTAAAAAGAAATCAAATAAATATTTGAAAAAATCAATATTTGTTACAATGCTTGTCTTAAAATTAGAATTTATAAATGTAGCATTTTATTCTGAAGTATTAAAATTCTGAGCCAATTATAATCTAGTTGTATTCCTTTTTACTTTTTAATATATCAGGAACTTATCATAAATTGCCTTATTTAATATAACAACTGGAAAAAAAGGCAATTGAATATTCTGAACTAAAATTTTTTCTGCCGAGGTACTTAACATTACCAAGAACAGCATTTCTATATAAAGTTCTCTAATACATAATATTTTTAAATTGGTTAAAGTATTAGTTTATGCATCTAAACATGTTAAAGCAGTCAGTAATATTTTGTTGAATTTTATACTTTTTTTGTTTCTTTTGCTCAAAACTTTAGCCGATGTACTTATTATATGCCATTACTAAGAATATTATTACTTACATATGTAGTTAATAATTTTTTTTTAAAAAATGAATTACATGGAGTTTGCTTTTATAAGTACGCCATAAGCTTTTGATTTTTACAACAAAATCTTAAATAAGATTAATATTAAAAGTTTCATTTCCAATGAGCTTTTAAAATATAATGACATATTTTAGCATTTTTGAAAACTCGTTCCTTTTATTACTTTTTTTATTCGTTACTTTTTATTGTTTGAAAAACAAAAAACAAAAAATTTAACATTTGAAAAATATTACCAATAATTTCGATCATTTTATTGCATAAACTAATTCTGTCTTTCAAAAGATCTTTTAGGTTAATCTATTGCTCCCAAAAAAGTATCATGACGGAAGAAAAAATTCCATTTTTAATAGGAAATATATAAATGTCACAATAATAGATTTAAAAGTTAAAAAAAAAAAAAATTGTTCAAAAAAATATTCGTATGTATTCACATGTCGTTGCCCAGTGTATATTTAATGAGTTATAATTAAGGCTACTGAATTTTTGCCAGATATAGATAAATCCCAATGGTCCATAAAAAGAAAGTTAATACAATATTTTTAAAAAAACATAACAAAAGTCAAAATCTTTTATTTGAAAATAATCTTTGCTTATATATTGCTTCATTAAATATAACAAACTTTTTCTTTTAAACTAAACTTGGCTTATATGTCATGAATTTCCATAACCAAAGATAAATTTATTGTGATTTTTATATTTATTTATTCGTTTATAATTCTACATAGAAAATTGCATGTTTTAAAACTGTTTGGATTTATATCATAAAAAATTTCCTTAAGGGAGACTGACATTTACAACTTCTTATAATCAATTATTTTCAATGGCACTACCCAAATAAATATAAATAGTTTATAATAATTTGGATGTAATGGCTGGTTTGTTATACAGGGTTGTCATTTGGTTATATATTAAATAAGAGAAAAACGTACGAATGAATATTATTTATATAATTGTGTTAATTCGTTAATTCTTAAAACCATTTAGTTGTCATTCATTTCGTAAACATAAATAAAATATTTTTTTTCGAGAAAAAGTTCATCTACATCTAATATCAATCTACTTTGGAATCTATTTTTCTGTGTTGATTAAAGAAATAATCAACATGAGCTCTTTTTCACCTCAACCTATAATTTTCCAAATACGGCAGAATTCCGAATATAAGCCGAAAATGTGTTTTTCTTTAAAAGTTCAATGTTCATATATAAGCCGGGGAAGAAAAACCCACCCCTGATTTTATGTGCGAAGAAAACATAAATTCTAGTACGGAAAGCATGCAGTCAAGCATTTCAATGAATGAAAGTAAAGCAGTTTCCTATTTGGCATTTCTTTTTCCTATCAAGATTTGTACTCATTACTATTCTTATCAGAAACTTGGATTCTGACATGGAATTTGAAAGATTTAGGTGTCTTTTTTTTTTTCTTCTTTTTGCATAAAAACTGCATTCAAAACACCCAAAAAGTAAGTTAAAAAGTTGAAATTATTTTCCTTTGTTATTTTTGTGGTCTAATTATTTACGGCATTCTTTCATTAGTTCTCGTATACGTTTGGGTAATTTTCCGTTAGCCGCCTGCGAATGTCGTCAATATCATTATTTTCGTTTTGACGACAACGCAACAAACCTACAATATAAACAATTTCGAAAATAAAACAACTCATTTTCATAAAACGAATAACTCAATTTTAAATGAAATAATTTTCTTATGAATATTTAAGAAATGTAAACTAAAAGAAATAAAAACGTGCCATATTTAGCGATTGCTGCTGTCTATCGAAAAGCAGTTACGTTTTTTGAGAGATTATTAATCATTAGAAATATTCTCGGTTTATACATTGAAATATACGGTATGTTATTTAGAACTGCTTAGAGAAACTCATGAGCTTATTCCTTACCACGTTTTAAACACTCTTCCCATTGAAATTCCTCCAGCGAACATCCAACTCCGTTCACTTGCATATTAGGCACCTTCATACTTCTGCTCTGCTTCCAAAACTTGTTTTGCTTCGAGGGACAGGTGTCGTAAAGCCTATTTGAGGGGGACTTTTCTGGTCCCTTTTATCCCTCGACCTGAGCAATTTCAACCTGGAAGACCTGAAATCTGAGAATTCAAGTTGCACAGGTGGTCGACTGCCACAAAGAACCCAGCTGCCGCGAAACGGAGTCAGCTGGAACACTCTATAATTTATCGGTTGCTAAATTCTTTTTAGTGGGGAGGGAATGAAGTATTCTGAAGAAATGTGTTGTATCTCGAGTAGATGCGTGAGGCCCACTTTTTTGCACCATCGCTAGAAGCTGATGAAGGTCACTTTAATGGCAGCGGAATAATCTCAATTTGCATCAGTTTATAAAAATAAAATTAAAAACAAACAATGTACGTGAGTGGTTCATACAAATGATAATGATTAATTGCAGCACTCGGTAGTTTATTAACCCCTTGATATAAATGTAAATGTTTGGTTTTTGCTTTTATTTCCAGCTGTTTCATTGATTGCAGAAAGTAAACAAGTAGAAACATTTTAGGTTACCCGAAAAGCGTATATCTTTTACGTACTGGAAATTTCGTCATAAATTGAAAGAAATATTATGGAGACATTTTGAATACTTTGAAAACATTTATATAACTTGAAAATTTCAACTTTATTTTAGAAATGCATGCATAAGCATATTTAAAAAAATATGATTTAAGAATTAATTTTATGTAATATATTGTATGTATTATTAGAGAATTTATCTATAATCTTGTCTATTATTTATTAAATTTATGGATTAGGAAAATGTCGGTATTGAAACTTTTAGATCATTTTTATTCGTTAAATTTCAAATGCGAAACCATTTTTTTTTCCATTTACAATTTATAAAATGTGTTTTATGTAATAAAATGTATTTAACGAAAGCAATCAAATTATTATATGTCCAATTATTTATGAAATATTTTTTGACTTATATACGTAACATTAAAAAAATTCTTTTCAATCCCTAATTCTATGTATATCTATAAAACTAAAAGAGTAATTTTTTTTCCTTTAAATTTTTGTTTTACTTCTAATACTTCTTCTTTCCAACACAAACCAGTGATAAATAATTTTGCTCACTTAAACATTTTTTACAACGATAAAAATATAAGAATAAAATAAAATTTGCCTAATATAAACATAGCACAGCATCATTTAAAAGAAAGTTAATAACCTTTGCTCTTCACACATGTTTTATTTTTTGCTACTATCACCATCATACTTCATAATACTACTGTGCCCAAAAAGTAAGACCAATTTTTTTTTTTTTTTTTTTTTTTCAAAAATTCTTTATTTATTCTTCCAAATTTATTTCATCCCCTTCAAAGTAATCCCCTCAGGACACAATGCACTTATGCAAACTTTTTCCAATCCTCAATGCATGCTAAAAAGTCATCGGCAGGGATGGCCTTCAAAGCACACGGCGATTCTCGTTGAATCTCTTCGGTCGATTCAAAACGGCGACCCCGGAGTGGTCTTTTGAGTTTAAGGAATAGCCAGAAGTTGCACGGTGCGAATACAGTGGTTGTAGAACGATATGGGTTTCATTTTTGGCGAAAAAGTCACGAAGAATCAATGCAGTGTCAGCTGGAGCATTCAGTGTTTTCGGTACCAATCGAGATTTGACGCGTTTGAGGCCCAAAATGGAATTGACCGATCCTTTTGAAATTCCAACATCATCAGTAAGGTCTCTAATTGTAAATCGACTGTTTGCAAGTACCAAATCTTTAATTTTTGGACGTGAACTTCGTCGGTTGAGGTTGATGGTCGGTCAGAGCGCTCTTTGTCTTCAACGCTTCTCTGCCTTCTTTGAACTGTTTATACTACTTCTCAACATTTCTTTTCGATATAGGAATGCTCACCGTATGCTTTCTGCAATATTCTATACGTTTTCGCAAACAAAATTTAATGCAAGTTCTTTGCTCAATAAATTCAGACATTTCAAAAATCGTCGGGATCAGTTTTAGCGTCTCACAAAGCCAAGCGTAACTCAAACACTAATGAATATTTCGACATCAAATTCACACAGATGTCAAGGACAGTGCTAGCAACCTAAAAAATTGAAATTCCATAAGCCTCGGGAATTTTAAATTCGATATTGGTTTTACTTTTTGGACAAAATCGTAGATCAGGCAGGGCTTAATTCAGAGTTCTCCACATTTCCAAATTTAATATGTGAATTGAATTCATGAAGAATTTATTAACATAAGGTTAAATCGTTTAAATGTATTTTAAATATCTTGTTTTATTCACATATATTTCAAAAATATGAACAAACCTTTGAATAAAGTTCAAATCCTTTTACCTCCAAAAATATGGCGCCCTTATACACCGGGATTTCAAAATATTATCGGATGTGATGATGTCATTTTTTACATCACCCGTCGGCGATGTCAAGCGCTCCGATTCCGATAAAAGCATTCCATATCACCATCCATGAAAATTCTTTTTACAAAAATAAAACTCGCGCCGTTTGAAAATTCCATTGCTTCTGACATTTTGCGGTTCGGTAGTCACTCTCTGCAAAATGGAACTGAAAAATCCTCGAAAATGATATTTTAAATGTTTTTTGGGATGGATTGGTTACATTTGCGAAACAAAAGAATCTTGTATCTGCAACATTATTATAAACATAAAATGAAATAATAATCTGTATTCATGCGAGAAAGGTGGTATTTTATTTTTATTTATAATTTTTCTAACATTTTTTTTCTCTTTGAAATTATTTACTCGCCGTTAAAATACATTTGTATTGCCCAGAGTTAAAGCTTTTCCATTAAATGCATTCAAAGTAAATTTCTTATTCACTTCTAATATGACGTTAATTAAAATGTAATTATTTATCAGGACAAAAAAATTTTATAAAAATTTTAAGAAATGTAGATATGTAACAAACAGATTTGTTTGTACAGTTTTGATACTTCAAAGGGAATTAAAAATAAATTTAGTTTGTATATATTTTATAGCATTGAAGAATAAAGTTCAGAAATTTAGTTTATTTGATTTCCATGTTTTAATCAAATAATTTTTAATAATGATTTAAAAACATTTCAATTTATATTCTAGAAATAGGAGAGAGTTTATAACAAAATCATAACGTATCAGCATAAATAACTGAAGTTTCATATTTATCTTAGAATACTAATTTGTTATGCATTGAATATATAAAAATCTTTTGCTTATATTAGATTGGGGAAAAAGAAATCAATTATTTTTACGTGAACTTCAAAGACTTTATTTAACATGTTTCTGATTACCAATTTTGGTCAAATATGCCCTGTTTTGTTCTATAATTTGTTGCCACTTTAAAGGTAGCTTCCATAATGCCTCTCTCATAGAAGTCTTGGTCTTTATTAGCGAAAAATTCTAGAAATCGATTTTCACAATCTTCTATTGATGCCAATTTCTTATCATTAAGGAAGTTTTTCAATCTAAGATAAACATGGTAACCGCTTGGTGCTAGGTCCGGACTATCCTGAATGGTGGATGCATCAAAACTTTCCAACCAAGCTCCCGGAGTTTCTGGCGAGTCACTATAGATGTGTGTGGACATGTGTGTAGAGATGTGTAGACATAACACTCCTCCTGTTGGCCAATCCTTGGCGCTTTCTGATCAATCGTTAGCTTCAAACGGTCCAATTGTTGACAGTAGGGGTCTGATGGCCGAGTGGCTAGCTCTATGGCGCTCGGTATCAGAGGTTTCGGGTTCGAAATCCCGGAGGTGCCATGATTGTTTGTAGTGGTTCGGAATCTACTTTAAGCCATAGGTCCTGCACTCATATGACCGTAGAGTGTCACAGAGCCCAATCAGACTTCTTCTCACCCACATCATTCCCAAACTGTAAAGGGGGCAACTCAGCTCTAGACACAGTAATGTGGTGAGGTGTAGTAGTAGTAGTAGAAGTAGTAGTTGCTAACAGTAGACATCCGAATTTAGTGTTTGGCCATATGGAAGCAACTCATAATAAATTATTCCTTTCCAGTTCCACCAAATTCACAGGAGAATTTGTATAAATATCATTTACAAAATTACTACTAATTTCCTTTGAAAATTGTCTTTACTTTTGTTTAAATTAAGAAGAATTTCGTTTTTAAGAAGGGTTCATAGACATAAAAAATAAAATAAAGCTTTGCTATAGTTGAGGAATGAAAGTTTTTGTGCTAGTCAAATGCTTTTAATTTTTTTTCCATGTCAAGACCGAAAGAAGATTTTACTTAAAAATATTGTCAGCCAAAGTCAACTTACATGTAGAATGATACACTGCTGTATAATGAGAAGTTTTTTAAGCAGCAATTTTAAATATTGTAATATAATAAAACAAAACCTGATTCATGTAAGCGAAAAGAAAAGAAATTCATTTCTCAATCGACATTAAAAACTAAAACTTTGACTTAGTTATCTAAAACTTGATATTCTTTTCTTGTTAAAATAATTTTGCCCAGCATTAAACATCTACAGTATGTTATATCTATACATTAACTTATATGGCAGAGAGCATTAGTTAAATCCTCATTCGTTCTTCCTTACAAGATCATTTACATTCTCTTTTTTACTCTCAAAAACCGATATTCTTAAGGAAAACTATTTCCTTCATTAATTTTTCATGATAAGAACTGTCACCTCAAAATCCATTAGAGTACCATTTGTGATAACATGGCATAACTTTCCTCCATTAAATTTTCGAAATGGAATCTTGCAAAGCAAATCAGTGAATTTTTATATTTCAGAATAAATTTGAGTAAATTAATTTTATTGAAAAAAATTTTCATGGTGCATTTAATATTAATAAGAATTATTTTTTACCGTGCATATAGTATTGCATTATTGAGAATAATTTTCTCGAAACACCTAATGCTAGCAAATCATCAATATTAAATATGCGACGATCATATGTTAACTAATGAAAATGGATATATGTAGCTAATGGAGATAGCATTTTTTTTCCTAACGCAAGTGGCAAATACTAAGCAAAGGCTGCACCGACGTTACCACTTAGCACTATCCAGGGGGCGCGTGTAGCTTGAAGATAAACTAAGGACGCGGAGTAACACTACCCCCCGCAACGCTCTACGATCCTATTAGAGCGGGACCTACGGTTTAAAGTGGATTCTGAACCACTGGTACCGCTGAACCACTGGTTCCGAACATCCATGGTACCGCCGGGACTCGAACCCGAAACCTGCGGCCACCGAGAGCCAGATCTCTAGCCACTGACCATCAGGACTCTATGGAGATAACATAGTTTTAAGAATCTTGAATAAATTCATTTTAATGCTATTTAATGGTTTGGTTTGGTTTGTCGCTCTACGGTCATCTTGTGCGCACGAGGGCTAAACAGACCGGGACCTACAGTTTAAAGTGGATTCCGAACTACTACAAACATCCATGGAACAACCGGAATGTTACTTAATGTGACAACTGTATAAATTTGAAAATTTTAGAATAAGCAATATTTTTTTTACAAAAATAAAATTAGATTTAAAAATAGAATAAATTTTAATTGCTACTTTAAATATTTATTTTGATCGCTTAATAATTAATTATCCGAGAAGCCTAAAACATTTATTAAGAAACTTCATAATATAATACATCCTTAAAAACGGAAGTTTTTCTAAATTAAATTTCTCTCAATCAAGAACTTTGTTTAATCGTCTTGCATATGTTATTCCTATTTCAAAGAAGTTGCAGGATTAAACCTGACAGCAAATTTATTTATTTATTTATTTTCAAATTATGCGGTTTATTAAGCTTTGTATAAATTCTAGAATTTGGGTTTACTTTCTATAGCTTTTATAACATTATTATAAAGCTATACTTAAATATAACAAATGTTTTTCTTTTATTAATTTATCAATTGATAAATATTACTTAATGATTATTTTTGTCATAGTAAAAGCATAATGATAGTACAGAAAGCAATCTCACTTAAAAATAATTTTGTTTTAATAAGGTTTTTTTTTAACATAAACAATATAGAATAATTTTGTTTTCAACACCAAAATTTACTAATTCTTAGCCTTCATTGTGGTAGACAATTCATTAATCAAAGGATAAGACAATAATAAATTTTGAACCTTTTTTAATACCATTATAAAGCTTTAAGGAAATTTTATTAAAAAAATCTCATCAATGCTTGACTAAATTTCTAGACAATTGAAACTCTAAAAGAAAGGAATGACAAAAATAAATAAATAAAAAAAAAATAAAAATAATAAAGAGGATGTGAAGGGGGATAATTCATTATCTCCCACATTTTCTGACCGTACATTTTCTTTCCGTGAAATTATCTAGCTTCTTTGTATGAAAGTTCATTGTCAAATCGTCCAACAAGAAATGCATGCAATTTATCATACATAAATTATGCAAATTTTATGATATTGAAATATTTTGAAATGTTTTGTGTGGGTGTCAAACTTTTTTAATTATTAAAATAACATTCATTAGTTCTTAATAAATACAACAACAGTGCATAAAATTTGTTCAGTTTCAGTTATTTTGTTATTTTACAAATCTATTTATCGGATGAATTCTTCGTTATAAAAATTACTCAGCATGTATATACGGGTACTGAATTGGCCTCCAAAAGTTGAGGTACAACCTGTTTTTTGATATTCATTGTTGAAAGAATGAAAAAAAATTAAGAATACAGTTTATTTGAATGGCCATTAAAAATCTATTATTACGCGAATCATTATTTTTTTTAAAAACCGAAAACTTATGTAGAAAATCGGAGGAAATTGCGAATATCTCCCTTTTTTAATTCATGTAATTTTTATTAATTCTAGCTGATTTTCAATTGTTGGTACCAAGAGATTGGCGACAATGCCAAGGTGAAATCGTTTATTGACTCCACGAAGATGGCTGACGACCGAATGGACCGACATGGGTTTATTAGACCTGTTGTTGCTGGATGTTCTTCAAGTGTCTCGCAGTGTGGTCCAAAGGTTATGGTATCAACTTCAGTACGGAAATTCAATTTCAAAGATACCAGTTCCATATCGGTCACGCTCACTTAAAAAAAAATTTCTGGCAAAATTTAGATTAATAATAAGGCGCGAAACAACGATACCGTAATACACACTTTTATGAAAAGAGAGAAAAAAGTACCATTAAGAAAATGTCTTTTGCATTAAAATTAAAACATACACATAAATTAAATTATTAATATTTCAAGGCTAAAGAAAGTTGTACATTGTATGTTACAATCCGTAATTGGTAAAACATCCGCTGAAGGCAATGCGTGCATGGATTTGACGAGGTAAGGAATGATATGGAGTCCTAATGTCATTCTTGTGATAAATTTCCCTCGAACATTTTAATTGTCACTCCATATCATTTTATGGTGCCGGAATCTAGGGATCTATTGTGTACAATACATGTTCAGTTAGTGAAAGTGAGGTCTAGAAATATAGAGTTTTGCATTGTCATGTTGGAAAATAACCCCAATATGATGTGCCGTTCGAATTCACTAATGCCATTGTTGTAGTCACTGCTTTCAGAAACGTGGAAATTCGATTGCGATTATGGTGTGTAAAGCATCTCGCATCGAAAGTCAGGCTGCCTGCTGGGAGTTTTTCCGAGTTTTCTCGCATACGATACGCAAATGTGGGAGAGTTACCCCTAAACGTTCCTTAAAGAAGGCACTCTTTCCCGCTCAACATACGTCGGCGGGCTGTTCGTGGTTTATATGAGACCCACTGTTATCCCCCCTTTATAACTGGCCGGGGTCTACATAGCCATAGGGGGATGAAATGTGGAGAAAGAGCCACTACATAGCCATAGGGGAATGAAATGTGGAGAAAAGAAAAGAAAAAGTATGGCGTGTTATGAAAGGCAACTTTCCCAGAATGTCATCAGCATCGATAGATCTTCACACCAGGAGTAACGTGTGCCTCTGCAAAACAAAGTCTTCCCCTCTACACACGGATGCAATAGTCATCTACTCCATTCCTGAAACAGGATTGATCACTAAACTGTCATCAGTTAACTCAGCCAAGATAGACGCGGTGGAAAGCTGCTTTTGGAAGAAAAAGGTATAATAGTTAGCGTGAAGTCTTTTATCTTGTTCTACTTTCAATATCATGTAATTGAAAACTTTAATTATTAAAAATTTAATTTTTTTATTGCAACAAAAATCCTTCCTGAAAGACATTTCCTCTCCTATGCCGCTCCTCTTTTTGAATCTGTCCGACTTGGCCACTTGCCAATTTTGTACACGATCAGTGGTTGGATTATACGTAATTACAGCTATATATACCCACACACAAACAGACATATATACACACATACATATAGATATATATGCGCATATATACATATAACCGCATACTGACAGACATATAACGAACATATAAGAACACATAAATTCACACGTGCATACATACATAAGGGGCATACATGCATACGCATGCATACACTTACGTACATGAATACACATGTTTTGATTACATGCATACCTTACATATAAACATGCAAATGCAAAAATATGTTTAAATATGTGTTTATTGAAATAGATATTAATGTATGCATATTATATGCACCTAGATCCAACCCATGCGTGTATATGATTACTGAAATATTCGGATTTAACATACATATATGTCTTCATAACATACATGTGTGCATGTTTCCGCATATAAATAAAGCTTTAATTTTCAGAGGAGGGAATTTGAAATGAAATAAGGTGAATTTGGACTGTCAAACCTGTATAATATATGAAAAACTGGCGTGAGGCTTTCGTTGGTTTTAAGCGGGCACATCCCCGTTACGTCGATATATTCCTCCTTGTATTTTTTTACAAAAACAAAATAATAGTAAAATGAACTAAGCAAGCAAAATTTCTTGATTTATAAGTAAAATATTATTTTTTACAGGATCAAAAAGTAACAATATTATTCTAAAAATAGTAAACTTAAAATAAAGATTTAGCATATTAATTTAATTAACTTCTGATTCGTAAGAACTATTTAGCATAATGAAAAAGTAATTTTATGGTAGTGTAATTGACCAAATTACACTACCATAAATTACTTTAATAAAAGAAATAGAAAATAGACAACTTAGATACATAAAAAGAAAGAAAGAAAAGAATTATAAATATTTAAATAAATAAATAAATAACATGACGCAATTATTTGTGCATTGAAGAGAATATATGTAATTCTGGATGTCTCTTAAAAACACGTTTCATGGCATCTCAAAATCTAACAATATTTGTAGTTAAACCATAAACTTTTCATGTGTCTTAAATTTAATATTTCTAATATATTTTTACTGCGATATTAATTTTAAAAATCTAATTTCTCATTAAATTAGTTAATTTCATCAAAACCTAGCAAAGTTCCATATAAAGAAATGATCGATAATTTAGGTTCAGGGCCCTTTTTCTTTAATTTCGAAAAACATACGTCTACATCTTTGGCTAACAAGATTTCTTTTTAATACCAGCAGCTGTCAATCCGCCATTTACATTCACTAATCTCAAAAAATCTCGTATTACGAAATACACAATGTCTCTTGCTTCTTTTAAGTGACAACAGTTGCGTCTATTAACCTTTCACTTTCGCTATCGCTTAGAAAGAAATAATTGTTCTCTGTAAACTTTCATTCCGTTTAAAGACTCTCTTATCACCAAACAAAATAAAAACAAAAAACTAATTAGCACGTGGTACAAGCTAAAAATTGTACTCTTCCACTGAACCATGCCGAGAGTTCTAGTCATCATATTATATTTTCCTGGAAAGGAAATCTAGGAGGTGATTCCGCCCTGACGACTTGATGCGGTTGTCAAGCATTCCTCACTTCCTTGAAACAATATCTCAGCCTGACACTCTTTTGACGACGCCTCTGTTGCCATAGGAACCCAATATCCCCCATCATAAAACAGCAATCTTCTTAAGACCAAAAAACAGATAGGCCCCATAGACAGACGAAGGGGAAAAAGAAGATCGTGGTCATTGAAGGATGGTTACAAGGGGATTGGTTGTGATGAGATAGACGAGGTCAGGCGACAGGTCATCGTATGGGGAGGTTATCATGCTCTTATGGTCGTGCTATGGCGGTGGGTCACGGAAATAGCAGAATCTTTACTCTTTCGGAGATACTTTGTAGCACTTAAGGATGTTTTAATAAGATGAAGGTTTAAAAGAGCGTGAAATATAGTCCTTAATAACTTGGCCTTTCATCTATGTAAAACCCGAAAGGGAAATACTTATTTTTTTTTCATATGCATTTGTATCATGCTCGGATATGCAGTCCTCTATGTAACTTATATCCACTTGGATCTACTATGAAAATGGCTGTAATTTTTACGGCATCTGCTTTTCATCTTGTCTTAGTGCAGTAAGATATTTTCGTTATCTTAGACAGGTTTTTATCTCCTGCATCGTCTAAATTTTTGCATCATTTAGTTTTCGCAATCCTTGGTTGAAAAGGTTTAAGGGTATAATGGTCTTTCCAAATATTCACAATATCTATCGAAATATAATGTTTCAATCTAAAAATTGCTCTTAAGAGTAGTTAGTATGTAAAGCAGGAAAAAATAGCAATGATATCTTAATTACATTCAATTGTAATATTGCAACTGTCATTGTGTAGCAATTTTATTCCCAAATAAAATTGGTGTTATATGCATATTCCATTATATATAATTCAGTGATAAGCACTTATTAAACATGCTACAATTAAAACTAGTTATAAAAAAATTTCATCACCATGATACACATTTAACGAATGAAAATTGAAAAAACAGGTATCAGAAACGGTTGAAAGTCAAATTAACATTCAGATTTTTTTTTTTTTTTTTTTATTATTATGATTATTGTGTGCATCAGTGGGCTTCGTGCGCGACGGGTAATAAAGGGAGGGCACTGCCTTCCGGGAGGAAATTTAGGTAACTGCCCCATATTTGGGTGTCATATGGGGAAAATCCGGATAAAATCCCACTGGCAGCCTGATTGGCGATGCAATACACTTAAACACGTAATCACAATTGCTGTTGAGTCTCCTTTTTTCTGAAAGCTATGACTGCAACGGACGCCGGCAGATAATTTAAACCTGGGCCTTCATGCACGCAAGCTATGCCCGTTAGCACTGGGCCATGAATTGGATAGTTTCCAATATTGAATCATATTTTTCATATGTAATGGTAAAGAAACTGCAGCATCTTTTTCATAGAAAGTACTCAGAAAAATATTTTTCAACTTTTCATAATGTTATTATTATTATTATTACTACTACTATACAAATTCAAAGTTGTTAAATTTAAGATTGTAATAATTCTTATGTTGAATAGTAATTTATGTATGTATTGTCATATTTTCATATTGTTTTCCATTACATTCTTTCTATCTACCTTATATAAATTTATTGATTTCTCTTTGGATAAGCAATTTATCCTAAAAGCAATTTCGGTTAAAATCTTATACTGGTAAGATGACAAACTTTTGTCTTCGTCGAATCTCTTGATTATTCTTCCTTGAATGATTTATGTTGATTTGAATCAGTCTTGCTCTTTACGAAGATTAATCTCCTTTTAGCTCTATCGTAGTCTCATTTTCTTTCTCTCTGTTGTAATCTACCTTTCTTTAATTTCTTTTCACTCTGTGTTTTAAAAATATGCCGATCTTTGAAAAAAAAAATCCATTTTTTCTGAAAATAAATAAATGTGAAATGATAGTAAAAATTTTTCATATGTGCTGTCATATAAAAAGATTGCGTTTGATTTTTTAATATTTTTAACAACGTGATTTTTTTTATATTAACGTATTTATTTTTTTAACAACGTGAAAAAGTTTGGTTTCTATACAAATCACATTGTATAAAACAGGTGTCCAATACATGATATTTTCACTAGAATTGATAGACTTAAGTGATAGTGGCACATATATGGTAAAGGTGCTACAAAGCTAAAAATTAGTTATGTATTTCAGTAAGGGATATCATATCTCAAAATCAAAATGTAGCTTGGAAAAAAAAAAGCATTTCGAAAAATTAAAAATTTAGAGTAGGTCATAATTTGAGGTAGGACTACATATATAAAAAAATCTATTCAAATTAAATTATGAAATTAATTGTTATGAATCCAACAAAATATTTTCTCGAAACCCTAAATTTTATTTATAAGCATCAGGCTTAAAACATTTTGTAGTCATAATACATTCTGTTATAAAATCTATTCTTACTTTAAAAAATAGTTTTGATCAATTTAACATTCAGGTTCTTTTACAATGATTATCAAAAATTAAAAGATTCCTATTTTAAAACACTAGATTGCTTCAGGAAAGCTGTGGCAATGATTTAATTTATTAAGACGAAGTACGAAGCTTACGGTTAAAACGTAGAAAATTCAGAAGAAAATTTATTTGAAGGAAAAGTGATTACTTTAAGAAAAATATCAAAACTTTTGGAACTGTTTAGTGAAGCAGCATCCATCTTCATTACTTTTAGTTGGATCATTAATTCTCTCTCAATCTTAGTTGCAAAAAGTAATTTATTCAAATATACTTTGAAAGTCCATGAATTTATTTTGCTTTCCTGAAAAAAACAAGAAACTCACTTCAAACATTTTCAGTAAATTATAAGTCAGTTTAGATTGATAGGAAATTTTTAAATATATATAATGTTTATGACAATTGCGCTTCCAAGCATAGTCAGGATCATTAAATTTAAAGGCGATACACGCCATTGTTTGAAATGCAAATTATTATCAATGTAAAATGAATATACATACTCAAATACAACGGTGCCTTGTGAATCGTTATACCAGGCTTATAAATCGGGGCCGTTGATGAAGTAGACAAGTAGTAAATCATTATCTATGAGTATAGAAATGTTTAGTTAAAGTCACTGTAACGTCGTCAACATCATAGGAAGTCATCTATTGGAGTCACTATACCTCGTCGAGCAAAGCTGCAGAGTTTGAATGTTGATACATTACCGGTTTGATCAAACGAGAATTTTCACTTTGATATTGCTATTCAGATCATAATGCCATCACAAAATATAAGTGTGGAAGCAGTAGATAGAATATAATCGGGACAATGGAAAATCTCGTAGCACTCCACGAAATGTGTTTACATCTCAAATGATAACCATCACATCTGCGCTCTAACAAACTGCTTGAGTTTCAGCACAGCAAAAGAGCATTGCTACATTTATTACACTGTTTGCTTGACTGCTGCTCAATAGACTGTTTGCATACATTCTTACATTTCACCCTGAATCATTGACTTCTGCAATGTTTGCATGAATACGTACAATAGTACGCTAATTATCTTCTGTTTTATCATCTGTTTTCTGACGAGTTTCAGTTCAACTTATACTACAAGAATGGTCGAATATACATTAGAATGTATTTGATGCATCTCAGTATCCTGTATTCATTTTAGAGCGTCATGTTATACGAACTGTCAATGCAGCAGGGTAGTGTACTAATATATATATAAACGGTATATACACTCATGTCCATAAATTAAGGATAATGAAGTTCAGGCAAAGAAAGAGACAGAAGCAAAAGAAATTTGACTTATTTGTAAAGTCTATTTATTAAACAAAAGGTAAAGAGCAAAAAGATGCCATTTGTTTGACATAATTAATAAAAATTGCGATTTTTACTCCTGGAGCAAATTTCAAAAACGAACATATTTACAAAAAACAGTATAACATGGTTAGTATGATGGTTAATATTGAGTATGTCTCCCGGACGATGCAATACAGGCCTTACAAAGCCTAGGCATGCTGAGTATCAAATTATCAATCTGATCTTGGGGAATATTACCCCACTCATCAAGCAATGCCCTCCGAAGTTCCGGTTGACCGGTGGGAGGGGGTTCACGAGCTGCAATTCGTCGGCCAAGCATATCCCACACATGCTCTATTGGATTCAAGTCCGGTGAGTATGCTGGCCAATCCATACGGGTGACATCCTCCAATTGAAGGCATTCGTCTACAATGTTTGCACGGTGAGGACGGGCGTTGTCATCCATAAACAGAAATTCAGCACCCATGGCGCCCCGAAACAAACGTACATGTTGTTCCAGAATGACATCCCGATAGATGTGGCCTGTCATCGTTACGCTCTGAACATGCAGGTCAGTTCTGGAACCAAGAATAATTCCTCCCCAAACGAGCCATCCTGCATCACCGTAACGGTGTCGTTCAATGATGTTCTCTTGGTGGTAACGGGTACCTGGCGCTCTCCATATGAAAGTCCGGCGAGAATCAGACTGCAAACTAAACCTGGGCTCGTCGGAAAACATCACACAAGACCTCTGTTGCGGTGTCCACAATGCATGCTCTCTACTCCAGGTTAATCGCAGGCGACAGTGAGTTGCGGTAAGTGGAACACATCTGACAGGCCTACGAGCATATAGACCAATGTGCCCTAAGCGTCTGTACATGGTCTGCCTTGAAACTGTCGTACCGGTAGCTGAAGAGAGCTGACGAGACAGGTCTGATGCTGTGCTCCGTGTGTTTCTTTTGGCAGTAACTGCTAAATACCGGTCCTCATTCGGCGTTGTAACTCGGGGGCGACCTGTGCTGTAACATCTACTCCCATTACCATCATCTTGCAATCGTTGCCAAAGCCTGGAGATGACACTCTGGGCGATTCCAAGTTCCTCGGATACTTCCAGCTGGGTACGTCCACATTTCAGTCGTTCGATAATTCTACCACGTAAAAAATCATCCAAATGCTTCCTTTGTGTCATAACTATGCTGTTATTGCACTGAAAGGATTTTAAAGCGCTTGTGAACAATTTTACTTCTTTGCCACCATTCCTTATATACCCCTCTCTTACACTCTCGTCATTGTGACGTACTATTCGCGCCATCTGGTGGTTTCCTGTAATTTGCATATTCTTCTTCAAGATGTGTGTGATAATTCTACAGGTGAAATTTTTATTTTAGAGTTCAATTTCTGTGTGATTCTGAATTATCCTTAATTTATGGACATGAGTGTATATATAAACTAATATATATATTATTATAAACGGTCATGATTACTAAGAAGTGAGGGTATTCTCATCAGCAACCATTATTTTCGGAAGGTTTTGAACCCGAAGTCGTATTCTTTCTTCATCAAAATTCTAATTCTTAATAAGGCTGAAGACTGTTGCTCTGAATGTCCATATCTTCATCGTACAACATATAACTTTTCCGCGACTTGCCCATACACCAGACAGTTCCATATTCAAATATGTATGAAATAAGATCACTTATCGACTGGCTGTTATTATTCTCCGCATGCTACAACCACACCCAATCAATTTAAAATTCTGTTAGAAGCAGTACCCTAAGAATGTATTCCAATATTTCCTACGATGGCGTGATTTTAAGTATCCGAATCTTTTTTCATTGGCACGACAGCTCATAGTGGCCAAGGCCGTCTGCCAACTGGCAGGTTTCAAGACAGGAGGTGTCTTCTTTTACGGAGTAGGGTTGTCATTTCTACGCCCAACAGTCATATTAGACTGGGAACTATGGTTTAAAGTGGTTTCCGAACCACTACAAACATCTATGGCACTGCCGGTATTCGAACCCGAAAATTGTGGCATCGAGCTCCAAAGAGCTAATCACTCGGCCAATCGCCTACCCCCCTACCCCCATATGAATCTTCCTTATTATTATTCGTTTTGGCTGCACAAAATAATGAATTTTATACCTTCTTATGTAGCAAAAAAATAATCAGGACCACATCAGATTTCTCACTGACCAGCACAAAGAGTATAGATTCTTTTCAGATAATGCAGTGTGATTAAACAGATAATCATCATCTATAACAATAGTCTATGAACAAAAAACAGTGTTTTAGATTGATTTAAATTATCATTATATAGTATGTTTTTTAGGTTGCTATACATTATTCTGATATAATATACATTTTATGTAGCTATAAATAATCATGATGCACATATAGTAGATTGGTACGAATTATGTGATGTAAATGATTCAAGAAGCATTTCTGCCTATCTCAGTCTAAACGTTACCACTGTTTAAAAGCATATTTTTCATTCACAGGACGTGTAAAGATCATTATAGTTTCGGGGAAAAAAATGAAAATCCCAATATGGAACATTTTTATTTTAGGGAATTTTTTTAATTAATTCCCAAGACTGATGAAGACCTCCCACAGAGCACTGGTACATCACTTGTTCAAGTGTTGATCGTTCCACCTGAAAGCTATTATTCTCACTTGAGTAAACGAACTGTTAATAATTTTTAGCATAATGAGAATATAGTTGTTGTGACAAGTGAACCTAACACCACAAATAATCACTCAAGCAGTTCATTTTTTTTTTTTTTTTTTTTTTTTTTTTTTTTTTTTGAAAAACAGTCATCATCTGAAAGAGGTGTCAAAAAAACATTAAAAAAATTGCGATATATATATATATATATATATATCGCAATAGTTTTTAACTCGTTTATTGTTTTATTAGTTGTTAAGTTCATTGTTTTGGAGAGGTTTTTAACATAGCAGTGACGATCATAAAAATGAGTTGATTAGCAAATTACACTTCGTTTTTGTTAACCTTGTAAATTATAGAACACATAATTATTCACATAGTTAATTTGAATAGTTATATTTCCATTAATTGTCCATTATATATGTCTGTTGTTGTTAATTGTAATATGTCCATTTGAATAATTATATGTATACTCCTCATTTTCATAGTGTTAATTATCACATAAATATATAAAATCCAAGAGTACATAATGTAAAAAAAAATTGATATTTAATAAACAAATGTTTTTATAAAGAAAGTGAAACCCACATGTAAATTGAAATCAAACAACGAAAGTATAAGTCATTTTAATCTTTTTTACTTATCAAATAACTTATCATTTAATCTTATCATTTTTATCTTTTTTTACTCATCCTTTTAATCTTTTTTGCTTATCTTATTTTAACCTTTTTTACTTTTTTATCTTAATGAGAAAGAAATGACATCTTTATCACTGAAGAAATTTTTAGAAATAAGAAATATCTTCTTGCCAAAAAAAAAAAGTCCTTTCTTTCGTTTTGAGATGACTCTATCAAATGATTACAACGCAAATAAAAAATATTTTATCCATATTTGAAATACCTCTTTAAAATTTTCTGATTACTGTATTATAAAACAATTCATCATAATGAATTATTTTTAATTTTGTTCATCGTCGTTTGTTTTACTAATCTTTTAATTCAATAGCCTTTTTTTTTATGAATTATAGAATTATCGGCATAATCAGTTGTTACTCAATAAATACATTAATCTCATTAGCAAATTAGCTTTCATTTTATTTATTTTTAAGACAAAAATACTGTACTCATTTAAGTGTATGTTTTAATGGCTTTTAGAATAGCTGCACGTGACTAAAGTGTTAAAAAAAAAAAAAAGAGCGACCCTTTTCTCTCTCTTTAAAAAAAAAAATAATAACAAATAAAAGCAGTACAAAGAACGAAGGAATAAAAAAGTAAAACCAACTTATGAGTATTAAATATTTTATTTTAGGCATTCTAAATTTGACGTATATTATTTACACGATTTCTTTCATTGTCTTAAAATTCACTTTAAAAATTTATCGCCAATTCACTTTAACACTTACGGCCTGAATTCACGACCGTATAAATTTATATCCCCTCCAGAGAAATAAAGCAGAACATGCAATATTGCTCTGCAATATTTCAATGCTCTACATTCCGGAAACACTTCGTTTTATAGATAAAAAAAAAAATGTCAGCCACATTCTCGGGTCCTTAATTTATCTTATCGTTGTAAAATATAGAATCCTATTTGCCAGGAGATAACATTTGTCGGCGGTTAGTCTCAAACACTTCTCTCCCAAGGGCTTCAAAAGCACCCCCTCACTTGTGGCGAATCCAGATTACCAGACAGATCTTGAAACCATTCATCAAACTGGATTCTGGTTTTTTTTATTTTCGGTACATGATTTTATTTGTTGCTTTACCTTACCTTTCTCCTGCAATTTGGATTCGGAAAACTGTGCTTCTAGAGGAAAGGGAAGTAGAATTTCTGGATTGGGTGATTAGTAAAGTAATTAATCAATTTGTTTTAAACGTGGATTTTTTTCCCTGTAGTGTAAAGAAATTATTCTAGTTAAATCTGGAAAATCTTACTGAATTTTTCCTAGGAAGGAACACTCTAGGAATTTGGTAGTCTTTTGGGATCACGTTGCTATCATGTAAGGTGGGTAGATGTAAGGAATAATTAAATCTAATGACTAGAAAAAATGCATATTGATTACTAAAATGAAAACACACACAAAAAATAATGTGAGAAACTAGCATATAATTATATTAAAATTGTTACTGACTTCAATGTTTTAGAGCAGGGATCTCCAAATGATTGAAATTTCTTATTGTATTCTTATGTGTAACTGAAATGTCTATGGAAGAATTCTTTCAAGATTTTTAAAGTAACATATTACGAAATGAAAATGAAAAATTACTTTAAGGATATTCAATTCGCTTAAATGGAGTCACATACGTGACCGTACTTGAAAATTTTTTATCATGTTAAAAGATTTCGCATTTCTTATTGTATTATTTTAACTAATTTCAAGTAAATAGGTGAAAAGTGAAATTTTTAAACAAAATCATTCGCAAATGGTATATAAAATCTTACATGAAAAAAATTGATGCAAATCAAAGAGCTAAGAAAACTCAAAAGAGTAAATATGAAGAAAGAAATACAGTTTTCCAGTTTCAGAGAAACGGGATTTTGATATGTGAATAAAGGAGAGCAACAGCAAACGAAGGCAGCAAGACAAAATATAAAGATAATAAAGATATACTAAAAAGAAAGTAAGTGCACCTGAATTATTTGAAGAGTTTTTGCCATAAATTCCTTGTTTTCGTTACATAAAGTGATACAAATACTTGGCAAAAAACTTTGGAAGCATTATGTGATTCTCAAGTAAACATTTGATGATTGTAAATAAATTGGTCACTAAAGTTGCTTAAACTCATGTGATTTGTTGCAGTCAATTTTTGTATATTAATTTTTTATTCCTTGTATTTCGAAACAAATAATTTATAATAAAGATAATCTTACATTATCTATAAAAATATGATCATAATGAAGAAATAATTCTTATTTCATTTTTTTTGTCAAGATACGGCATGAGACAATTTTTTACATGACTTGAGACCAATAAAAATTCACAAATTAGAGTCACTCTGAAAGAAAACTACACTTAACTAATTATATATATTTAAAAAATTATAAATTAATTGAATAAATGTAGTCTGTTCTAAACATGAATAATCCTGTAATTGTGCTTCTATTAGATTGTTCCACACGAAATGAAATTTTCAATAATAGCCGATATTCTTAAATACATAGAAATATGGAATCCCACAAAAGTCGGATCATTTTTCTGTATGAATATAAACTTGTATATTCTACTACCCAAGCAACACAAAACATTAATGATGTATTTAGGATACAACTAAATTTTCCACAGTGAGACGATGACTTGAGAAGTTTAAATCAAAAGAATGAACCTGGTGGAAGATCTGAAAGCCATCATTGTAATGATGTTCTGAAGACAAAAGTTAAAAAGCTAAACCTACAATAACTGTTAAGGAATTAGCTGTTGATCTTGAAGTAGATATAATAACAGTTTTGTGACATATTGCAGCGCTTAATGTGATGGTCATTGTACAAAGAATACAATGCAATACAAAGGTCTTTTTTTTCTTCCAAGAAACTCGGAATAGGGAAAATACATATAATAGAAATCTTCAATTTTCAAAAACAAATTTGCATGCCGTTGATAGATGAAAGTTTAAAGTGCATTTGGGAAGGCTTATTTGTGTGTTGTGTTTAAATGCGTCCATAGTAATACATTTGTAAAAGAGTTACAAGTTGAAAATGAAAAAAAAAAATGCAGAAAGGTATGCAGAAAGTTAATGATGCAGGAAGGTTGAAAAGGTTGAAATGCAAGAAAGGTATAAATATAGTGAAAAAAATAGAGAATTTCATTTAATATCATGACCTTTTTTTTTTTTGCGTGTATGTAGTACGCTACCAAGATATTTATTTCTGAAAGAATATTGACATGCAGAAATACAAATATCTATATCCGTTATACTAAGTTGAATAAAATAAATAATTTTTTATGCGTAATAACGATTTCACTGAGAATCTTTGAAGCAAGCAGCCTTAAACTATAGAATAGAATACATCAGAGCTTTATTTAAGATATTTGTAAACCTATAAACATTTTTTTCATTAAACCATAACTTATTTCCATTAAACGTAGTTAGCAACTTAATTATGGCATAAACATTTGAATTTAGGCATTATCAACAAAAATTTAAAATAAATATTAATTCTATCAATTTAAAGGTTTAATGTATGATCTGGTCATTACATTTTAAATCAAGTGCACTCATCAAAATTTTTTGATTAAGGAAAATCAAAAAAAAAAAATTTATAATGCTCATAGAAGGTCTAAAATATTTTTTTCTAAATTTAATTCCTGAAATACAATAGTAGCTTATTTGGAAGTAATTTAAACAGAATTGTAAAAATTTATACTATTATTTATTTATACTATTATTATAAAAATTTATTACTTCTGGCATTGCAGGAAATATAAAATTGATTAAAATTCTCCATGTCTTTTTTTTTTTTTAGCTCTGTGTTTCCACCCCCAAAAAATAAGCTCACTGTATCATTTATTTCCTATCGTAAAGCATACCGGATCACGGAGTAAAAAGGTCACATTCATAACCATTTTTTTTTTTTTTTTTTTTTTTTTTTTTTGACAAAACGTTCAATCGATGTATAATGCTTCGATACGTGAGATGAGTAATACTTAGTATTTTTATATCAAATTGAATTTCGTGAAATTCTTTTAACGAATTAGTAACCGATGTGTGATATTTATCATTTTATAATATTACAGACATGCGACAATTTCTTTTTATTTCTAATGTAAAATGCAAAAATAGTTTTTAAATATTCAATACGTAGAAATATTTTATAATCAAAAGAATGAATATAATTAATAGAATTATTTTTAATTTTTAATTTAAACCTTTAAAGTCAGTCTCAATTGAATTCAATGGGGTAAATAAAATAAATTTCTTTTGGACAGACTTTTCTGTAAGAGTAGCATGACAGCAGTAGGAGGGACATGCAATTTGCAGATTTAGCTGAATGATAGCAATTTTAGAATGATAGCAGTAAGAGAGACATGAAAGCAATAGCATGATAGCAGTAGGAAAGACATGCAATTTTCAGATTAATATTAATGTAGTGTGGAATTTTCTGTTACACGAGAAAAAAAAATCTATTCAATTCCTTGACAAAAAAAAATGCTTTCTTGCACAAGAGATCACAAAAAAGTAAGGTAATAATTGTGAAATAAGGCATTTATATCATCATAATTTACAGCTGAAAATGCTCAATAGGTCCACCATCCTATTCCAGTACCGAGCGCGGTCGAGGTATATTCCTCGATTCAACATATTAAAGGGAATGCTTACTGCCTCTTAATGTATAAATCTTTCAGTGATGGTAAGAACTAGGGATTTCCTCTACAGACCTGTGATTTGAGATATCCTACAAAGAGAAATTACTGGATATGAGACATGATGATATCAGAGGCCATCCATATCTGCTCAAAAGGCTATAGGTGCCAAACGTTGGCGGTAGTAACTTTACCACTTAACGTCCGTTGTGCAATAGAGTTTAATCAGGATTGAAAACGGTTAAGTTATGTAAATTAGGAAGGACAATGGTGCGTAATAAATTATAATACTGTGCTCTTATTATGAGGTAAGCTTTTAGGCCCATGGCACAACGTCCTCAAAGCTCAAAATCTCAACCAATCAATACAAACTTTTCCTGGCTACAACGGTACTTTAGCGTTTTAAAATGCTTAGTTCCATTTTGAGAATTGTCTCCCTGACCTGGCTAGAAATGTGCTTCATTCGTCCTTAAAAGGCTAAATAATGAAGTGTGATCTTTCTCCATTTTTGAAAAAGTCCACCTACTTCGTTTAAAAGTCTTCGTACTTTGATCCATCATCTGACAGCAATTGTTGAATATTTTGTATTTAATTCGGATGTTTTCGTAATGCCATTCAGCGAGCTTTCCAAACTGTAGTTGCAGGTATGCTTGATTCACTTCATATGACGCCAGATGAAAAATTACGAACATGAAAAGATACTATGTGCTTTGTTCAATCCCGCATCCTGTACGGTAATTATTTTAGAGTATTAAAAATGAGAGTGAATAAGATTTTAAATTCAAATAATACATAGTGTGAGTGACATGGAAATATCACTTTCATGGAATTATCTATAGCAGCGTCCTCTATGATCTAGATTTCAAACTATTTAATTTATTTATTTTTTTCTTTTCTGGCCACAAAATCACCGTATCACAATGGATATTAATCTGCAAGTTGCATGTTTTTCCATATATGTGTTTTCCATGTTGTTGCATATAGATGTTTTTTTATCCCGTTTTACTTTTGCACCAAACTTTTGAAACACTTGTAATTTCTTTCACTCACTCAGACTGAAGTATTTTTAATAATATTAAAAACCTTCCTTCTTAATTATGACACACTATTTTACAATGCGTTTTAAAATTATTATCTTCTTGATACATTTAATTTTTATTCTGTGCAAAATTTATGTACAAAAATTTATGAATAAAAATTCAAAATTTCATATAACCTATAATATATATATATATATATTATAGGTTATATGAAATTTTGAATTTTTATTCATTCTACATTTCTACATATTCACAGAAATAAATTGAAAACTATACTTGCATATATGCATATATGAATAGAATACGATACATAAAATATTTATGATACTAAAATTTAATGGAAACCAATAGAAAACATGAGGATGCAGAATTTTTACCAACGAAAGAAATATATTTTTCTTCAGAGCAAGGCTAAAGTATTTTGTCGATCCACTTTCGAAATGCGTCCCAAACTTTATCTTATTACTGTAAGAGACAAATACATGCTTTTAGACTTTAGGTGAAGCTTCACATTATTGGAAACAGATCCTCCTATCCCAAGGCAGGACGAATTTAACAAGATGGTGGTATTCTTTCTGCACCGGAAAGGAAAGACTTTCATGCCAGCTCCAGAATATAAATATATTTGTTACAGGCCCCTATCTAAGCAGATAGACTTTATTTATGGATATGGGATGTTACCACGTCGTATCATATCAGTCCACACGGGGAAAATAAAACGCAGAAATTGTGGTTGGCTTTTGCTGTCGCTGTTTTGAATTGTTTTAAGCTGAATTATTAATTGAGCTTATCTTTTATGTTTGCAATATTCATTTAAAAGACATCAAAATATAATTAAATTTAGTAAATTTTAAATTATTTAGTACGTACTAATTAACTTTATAAGATTAAGGAGTTATTTTTAGAGATGATTAGAATTCATGAAAATATTATAACAAATTTTTAAGTAGATCTATTTTGATGAGGAATACAGTTGGAAAAAAAAAAAGGTTTTTAAATTATACTACTGTGACCAAAAAGTAAGACCAGTTTTCATTTTAAATTTCCCGGGCATTTTTTTTTTTTTTTTTTTTTTTTTTAGGTTGTTGGCACTGTCCTTGAAGAGTGTGTGAAATTTGACGTCAAAATATTCATTACTGTTTGAGTTACGCTTAGTTTTGTGAGATGCTAAAACTGATTCCGCCGATTTTTGAAATGTCTCTTCAATCAACTCAAAACGGTGTCCCCGGAGGGGTCTTTTGTATTTAGGGAATAGCCAGGAGTAGCGCGATGCTAAATTAGGTGAATACGGTGGTTGTGGAACGATAGGGGTTTTATTTTTGGCAAAAAGTCACGAAAAATCAATGCAGTGTGAGCTGGCGCATTCAGTGTTTTCGGTACCAATAAAGATTTGACGCGTTTGATGCCCAAAACTTCTTTTAAAATGGAATTTTGAAATTCAAACATCATCAGCAAGGTCTCTAATTGTAAATCGACGGCTTGCAAGCACCAAATCTTGGACGTGAGCTTCGTCGGTTGAGGTTGATGGTCGACCAGAGGGATCTTCGTCTTTCATGTTCACGCGTTTTCTGCCTTTTTTGAACTGCTTTTACCACTTCTAAAAATATTTTCCGATATAGGAATGCTCCCCGAATGCCTTCTGCAACATTCTATACTTTTCCGCAAACAAAATTTAACGCAAGTTCTTGCTCAATTAATTCAGAGATTTCAAAAATTGCCGGAATCAGTTTTAGCATCTCACAAAACCAAGCGTAACTCAAATACTAATGAATATTTTGACGTAAATTTTCACACAGAGATCAAGGACAGTGCCAACAACCTAAAAAGAAAAAAAAATTGAAATACCATATGCCCGGGAAATTTAAATTGAAAATTGATCTTACTTTTTGGCCACAGGTTTATGAGTTGTTTTCAGAAAAGTAACTTTCTAATGAAAAAGAAATTTTGATGAAAAAGTGTTTATATAGTGTAAAACGTTTGATTCTGTTTATAATCTCCATTAAGTTTATTAAAAATAGTTTTATATTTTATTACATATTTCATTAATTATCTTCTTAGAAAATACATTAAAATTCAGCCAACAGAAAATCAGTAAGTCTTTGAAAACCAATAAAGATTTTATATATAATAAATAAACTGCTCTTATTCGACTAATATTCTTCAATAAACTATCATTTTCAATGATTTCAATTGAAAATTTTAACACTAATAATACTTGCTTTTTAATTTATATTGCGAGAATTACAATGATACACACTTTATATAATTGATTTATCTTTTGTTCATACATTACATACATTCATGATCATTTGTATTAACAACGAAAGTATCATTTTATAGAAGATTTTAAGATAGTTTAACCTTTTAATTTTTGGATGAAGATAAAAGGGGTTTACTTTTATATATGCTAGGTTTTTATCATCTCGGTTGTTGCAGCTTTAAAAAAAATTTCTCGTTGTCTCTTAAATACACAAAACTTGTCAATGCATATGTTTAATATCTATCAAAATTGCAGAAATCCTGTTATTTAAATGAATTAATCCATGTGTATATATATTAGTATGGTGGGTCTTTTTCTATCCATTTTCTTTCTTTTATATTGATATAATAAAAAAATACTTTTGACAGGCATAAATAATTTTTGTTATTTAAAATTCATTTCAAGACAAAACTTAATCTAAAAATTTGAAGTATTGTAAATGATGATGGTCTTAAGGATTGCAAGTAAGTTGATTGAGAATATATTATTTAATCTTAGTCAATAATGGCATTAGTTACTTGAATTGGACGTTGAACGTCATAAATGTCAATATGTAAGATTTCTTTTCAGCAGATTCATTTTTCAGCATTTTAAGAAAATAAAATAAAAATCACAAACATAATTTTCACACTTGATAATACCTAAATTAATTAAGTATGAATTACATTGGCTTGACTAAATTAGTGAATAATCCGATTCAATAAACAGTACATTTTATCATGCCTTCTCTGTCAGACATCAAAGCATTTACTAACTAAAAATAGCCTTTCTGCTATAGTCAGTATTGAATATTCTTTATTGCAATAACAAATCCGTTTCACCAAAAATTAATCATGGTAAATAGATTTTTTAGTTTTTATAATTAAATAGCTTCAGATCCCTAATACATAAACACTTTAATAGGGAGAAATATTTAACTTCAAATCTTGATTAATATAATAGCATTAAACATAAAAGTAAATATTTTGCCATAATTAAATCTTTCTATTTATAATTATTCATTCCATTCCCCTTTCCATATGCATATTTGGAAATCGGTAAGTACTTACCAAATGGGACGACCTAAAAGGTTTGAGAATTAACGTGTAAAGTAAATCTATTTAAACGACCACCACATTATAGTTGAGTCTCATCGCCATTAACCTCAGAGGACTTATTTCGTTGAAAGGAATCTTGATAATGGAACTTTCAATCACGATCCCTCAAAGGACCAGCACCGGTGGCCCGAAGTCGTGAACCGAAGGCCCATATATTACGGAGGATGTAATGAACGATAGGAAATGTCAAGGGACAGCCTATCGATCCAACATTCACATAATCCATCTTCATCACTCTGGAGTTCGCCGCACAGGGTCTGAAGAATCGCTCCACTTTTCACCGACCCCAACCGCCTATATTCTTGCAGCGACAGGTTGTCAATGAGGGTTCAAGGTACAATTTCAATTCGTATCTCTTATTTCAAAAGTCTAAAGTTGGAATAAGAATTTCAAGTTTTGTCGGTCTGGCAAGGAGGTTCTCTTTAATAATCTATCAATTTTAAAAATTGTTTCCGTTTTTAAAGTTGATTATAAATTAAAAATTTTGTCTGACTCTGTCGGAGTTCGGTGTAACACGTGCAGCCAGACTGCAGAAGGTCTAAGCTTCGAATCCACTAATGGTGTCATTTGCAGCCCCTGCTTTCAGAGAAGAAAAGTGGAGGACAATTGGTGGGAACAGGGTCTGAAGAATCGCTCCACTTTTCACCGCGCCTGTATTCTTACTGCGACAGGTTGTCAATGAGGGTTCAAGGTGCAATTTCAATTCGTATCTCTTATTTTAAAAGTCTAAAGTTGGAATAAGAATTTCAAGTTTCGTCGGTCTGACAAGGAGCTTCTCTTTAATAACCTATCCAATTTTAAAAACTGTTTCCGTTTTTAAAGTTGGTTATAAATTAAAAATTTTGCCTGACTTTCGGAGTTCGGTGGTAACACGTGCAGCCAGAGTGCAGAAGATCTAAGCTTCGAATCCACTAATGGTGTCATTTGCAGTCACTGCTTTCAGAGAAGAAAAGTGGAGGACAATTGCGATGCGTGAGTAAGCTTTTCGTGTCTACTAGTATAGTCAGGTTGCATTGTAGGAATGTTTTGGGCTTTTCTCCATACGGCAAGCAAATATCACTAAAAGTCTTACGGGAACTCAAAGCCCTACCTTTGTCAGCTGTTGTTGGATTGTTGGTAGTGTACATAAGTGAAACACAGGCTGACCAATGTACAAAAAAAAAATATTTTATTTTAAATGTTAAAGATTAAAACATATAAATATACATCGTTTTTATTTAATTCTTATTTGTAATTCTTATTTTATCTTATTTGTAAGTGTATATAAAATTTGCATTATTTTTTATTTTAATTTTTTTTTCTTATCTTATTTGTAAGTGTATATAAAAGTTGCATTAGTTAAAAATTTTAATGCTAACTACTGCAATGATGCTAATTACAAATTTTAAATCTTTTTTCAATCTTTTATTTAATACGTTAAGTATTCTCTACTAAGTTCATGAACAGTTAACGTGGCTTCAATAATACCCTAAATCTCTCTATTAATATATAGCATTATCTTTATTTACTCGGACATAACTATCAAAACTATTTATATTCTATATGTCTAATGTTATATATTTAAATTATTATAAGCACTTTTACGAAAACATATTAATCAAATCTGTGATTCAAACGTATTAAAATGAAAATTCATTAAAGAAACAAAGAGTTTTATCTTCTAATTTAAAAAAAAAAAAAAAACTTCAAACGAATATGTTTTTTAATATTTAATCATTGCAGCGTTTTTACAAATCAAATTGTCAAGGCGTTAGGCAGCAACAGAAATATCGTTTGATAAAGAAGGATTCACTCGTAACCCTAGCCAATTTTGTAACTATAATCTACAAGTATCATAAAAAAATTACTAACTAGCAATGAAATTTAGAATGTTCAATGAATACATATAAGCTTTATAAAGAGCTTCTATAAGCTTCTTCCTTGAAAAATTCATTATGAGCATTTTTATTATTTTGGATCATTAATTAGGCAATTTAATGCCTCTAAATGTAAGAGTTGTAAATGGTCAGAAATACCTTCAACTTAACAATTGAAGTTCATTGCTAATCTTATGTATTCATTCCTAATGTTGCTAATTAATTATCCTTATTAATAAAAGGATTGAGCTGTTACTACTTTGATTTAGGTCTATTTTGATTTAAAGACAATTCATCAATTACTTTCAGTCAATGAAGTTCTTCAATGTAGTTCAAAAGCAGAAAAATTAATTATCGTCCAATTAAGGCGATTATGAGCGAATTATCTATTAACTACTTGAACCCATCCACTGACACGATTTAATTTTATCCTTTTATGCTTCGGTTGAATAAATATGTTTACAACAACGATTTTTAATACTATCGATTTCCATTTACAAACACTTTCGTTAGAATTAAAATGCAACTTATTATAACCTTCTGTGTTATTATAATTCCGAATGTAAAAAAAAAAATAAACTCATGTTTGTGAAAATTGCAACACAATGAAGGACTTACGCGAGAGAGCTGAAATTTTCAGGAAATGCAAATTAGCGTATGATATGCAAATGATTAGAATTTCAAATCCGTAGCGCATGCGTATGCTGAGCAGCGCCCTCTGAACGGCGGATGGATCCGAATAAATAGACGGCTGTAGCGAGGCGTGTATGGTTATCGGTGGTTATCTGCTAGTGGTAAACGTTAGCTCAATCGTTACTTATGCCTCTTCGACGAAAGAGAGCGAGATTTGAACAACTTCAGAGTTTGAACGGGGAGAATCATCGGCCTTCATGAAGCTGGATTGTCTTATCGTGCAGTAGCCGCTCGTGTGCAGCGTAACAGCAGCACAGTGATGCGTCTTTGGAAGCAGTGGACGGACGAGTGTCGGACAACTCGGAAATCCGGGAGTGGACCCCGAAATGTGATGATCGTGATGATAGACACCTGGTCCGCATGGCGCTGACGGACCGTACAGCTTCCTCTAGACAATTGGCAGCACAGTGGTCAATAGCTACAGGTGTTTCATTGTATGCTTCATCAATTCGTAGACGTCGTGGACTGCAGCGTGGACTGCTAAACCATCGCCGCCTACAATGGGCCGCTCAGCATAGAGACTGGCGTGCTGATTGGCAGCATGTCGTGTTTTCTGACGAATCCAGCTTTAATTTGTGGTACCATGATGGCCGCATTCGTGTCAGACGCTATGTCAGTGAATGCCACCTTCCGGAGTGCATTATCGAACGCCACAGTGGGTGAACACCCGGAGTTATGGTCTGGGGTGTCATAGCATATCATGGACGATCTCAATTGCTAAGAATTGTGGGCAATCTGAACAGCAACCGGTACATCAGTGAAGTTCTACAGCCCCAAGCTGTTCCCTTCCTTCAAAGCTTGCCAGGCGCTGTATTTCAACAAGACAATGCCCGCCCTCATATTGCTAGGACTGTTCAATCCTTCTTTACAACGCGGCAGGTACAGCTTCTTCCTTGGCTTGCGTATTCCCCGGATATGTCGCCGATTGAACATGTGGGGGATTTCGTTCGTCGGCGTCTCGCTCGTGATCCTCGTCCTGTTGCTTCTGCAGACGAACTTTGGGTGCGCATACAAACAATATGGAATGCTCTTCCTCAGGCAGACATTCAAAATTTGTTTGACTCCATGCCACGTCGTGTAGCAGCACTTATTGCTGGCGCGTGGTGGCTACACAAAATACTGATTCCGATCTCTTGTTATTGTTTGTTTGCTTTGAACATTTAATCATTTATTTGTACCACTACCACTCAACTGCGTATTAAATTTCATTCAATTATGACGATTCCTTCATGGTGTTGCAATTTTCACAAACATGAGTTTATATATAAAAAATTCAAAAAAATGAGCGCAAATAGTTCTAGAAATGAAGCAAACTAAAAACTAAATTATTCAAAATATAATAACACCTTGAATGAAATTTATTAACTATTTTAGTAAGTATTCAAATTCTATCAAAATAAATAAAGTTATAAATTCTAGTAGTTTATTTAAAAAAATTTGGATTGCATATTTTGTTACTTTAAGGACCCTTAGCGGACTACGCTCGGCTCGGTTAGAGGGGAAAAAAACTGATAACATGTAAAATGAAAAAAAAAAAAAGTTTTTAAATAACTACCTTTGTAATAATAATAATAAAAAATTTTAAAAAATTTCCATGCATATTAAAGCATTCGGACCGGAAAAATTGTGAAAAAGATTCACATGGGATCTCAATTTCCTGCACACCCTTGCACATCTTTCGAGTACCGAAATATAACTTTTATAAAAAGGTAACAATTCGTATGAATCCTCTCAAGTTCTTCAATTTTTAGAAAGAAAGATAGAAAGTCAAGTGGAAGAAAAAGTTTGAGAAAACTCTCTTTCCAGAAAAAAAAGAAAATACATTTTCAAGTGTAAAAAAAAAAGCGTAGCAATCGTGCTAATCGGACCTGAAGAACTATGAAAAAGATTACCATGGCATCTCAACTTCGCTCATATCCATTTAAATAAAACTTTTTTGAAAGGCTTTAAGTTTTAGTTCATAATAAACCTCTCAAAATCTTTTAAATCATTAGCGTTAAGTAATCACTTCCTTAGAAGCGATTTTTAAATGAATACGAATACGAATTTTGATATTCTAAAAAATTATTGATGTATACAGTGCACAAAAAGTAAGACCAATTTTTTTTTTTTTTTCAACAACTCTTTATTTATTCTTCCACATTTATTTCATCACCTTCAAAGTAATCTCCTCTGGACACAATGCAATTATGCCAACTTTTTACCAATCCTCAATGCATGCTAAAAAGTCATCGGCAGAGATGGCCTTCAAAGTGCGCGGCGATTCACGTTGAATCTCTTTAATCGACTCAAAACGGTGTCCCCGGTGGTCTTCTGATTTTAGGGAATAGCCAGAATTCGCATGGTGTGAATACGGGGGTTGTGGAACGATATGGGTTTCATTTTTGGCGAAAAAGTCACGAAGAATCAATGCAGTGTGAGCTGGCGCATTCAGTGTTTTCGGTACCAATCGAGATTTGACGCGTTTGAGGCCCAAAATGGAATGGACCGATCCTTTTGAAATTCCAACATCAGCAGAAAGGTCTCTAATTGTAAATCGACGGTTTGCAAGCACCAAATCTTTAATTTTTGGACGTGAGCTTCGTCGGTTGAGGTTGATGGTCGACCAGAGGGCTCTTCGTCTTCAACGCGTTCTCTGCCTTCTTTGAGCTGTTTATACCACCTGTAAACATTTCTTTCCGATATAGGAATGCTCACCGAATGCCCTCTGCAATATTTTATACGTTTCCGCAAACAAAATTTAATGCAAGTTCTTTGCTCAATTAATTCAGACATTTCAAAAATCGCCGGAATCAGTTTTTCGTCTCACAAAGCCAATCGTAACTCAAACACTAATGAATATTTTGACGTCAAAATTCACAGATATGTCAAGGACAGTACCAGCAACCTAAAAAAAAAAAAAATTGAAATTCCATAAGCCACGGAATTTTAAATTTGAAATTTGTCTTACTTTTTGGACACAGTAGTATATCGATCCTTACCAACTTTATTGATAAAATCTTGAAGAAAAAAAAAATGGAAATAGCTAAAAAAAATTTAAAAAGAAAATAGAATATTACGCAGAATGAACAGCGTTACATAAATGCATTGGTTTTGCGGTGTACCACAAAAAAAAAAAAAAAAAAAAAAAAAAAACTTACTGGTCTGATTCTTATTTAAAAAACAATAGAAAAAAAGAAAATGTACACAAATAGAATTGAAACTAATGCAACTGAAAAAAAAAATATTAGCTTTAATTTTTAATGAAAACAAGATAATAATAAAAAAAATAAACCTGTGGTTAAAAATCAGGTAATTTTTTATATAAAAACAAAACAGGAAATGAAAAGCCTGAACTTGATGCGAACATACATAACTGAATGAAACTAACATACGCAATTTAATAACGAAACGAGTTACATTGATGTAAACAATTCTGGTTATAACTTCTAAAAAGGCTTAGATAAAATTTGACCTGGATATTCACCTCACATTTCACTAGCACGTGTCGTGGGAGGGGTTCAGAGAATGCAGCTAGATCGAGTTACTTGTCGTTTTTCAGATGTCTTTCTGGAATGCCAGAGCCTTATTTTATCTTCTACACACGATTAAATAGAGCTCAATTAGGCTTGGTGACTGGCCGGTATGCACAGTTAAGAGCCTCTAAATAATCCACACACACATGGTATGTTTAGATGAAATTTATAACTTGGTGGATCAGATACAAAGGGTTTTTTTTAATTTATCCTTAAAAAAAAGTATCTAATTAGTCATTTAAGAGATTAATACATAAAATTTTTGCATAATTAAAGTCAACGCAAATTATTTTCCTTGCTTTTTATTTGACAGTTATTTGTTTCCATTTGAGTCTTCTCTGTTTTGCTCTAAATTAACGATCTGCATAAGTTATTTTCAACAATATGGGTTTAAAAAAATATTTTCATCCAGAGAAAAACTATTTCATTTATTCATCCTCTTAGAACTATTTAATGAGAAGATATAAATTTGTGTAAAACAAGGATTAAGCATTACGTTTATATAAATCCAAAGTTTGTCATTTTCGTAAAATTGTAACGATATTTTATTAAAAAAATCAGTAAAAGATTCCAATTCTAATTTACCAAATATCAGGTACTTTGACCTGAGATCATTCACCAGATTAACGGCCGATGCATAGCAGGTTCATCCTTAATCAGGGTATACCGCGGGGCTTTATATTTGTGAATTTTTTATTTGTGTGAGCTTTATGATTAAAAGCGCGCTCTATCAAATCGGAGACCTTTTTGCACTGACCAATTTTGATTTGCAGTGAGTCAAATGGATTGAAGTGCAATTATTCAGAGTGCTGCCCTCAAGTGGCTCAAAGATCAAATAAACGATTCCCTTCAAAACCTTAGAGAAGATCACTTAACTAAACAATAGAGTTGAAAAGGTGAAATACAAAATAGTGAATCCAATGAAGTATACATCTTTCACATTAAAACACCACTTTAAAAACTCTCATTTCCGTTCATTTTAATACTAAAATACTTCGTCTATACGACTGATAATTTTGAATGTGCATCGTGTTTTTCTAAAACAATTTGTAGATGTACGTAGGTGTAAATTTCCTGTTGTTAAGTACTTTTCTTTTGCGATAACATTTGAGAAGGCGTATAAGGACGTAGACTAAGACTATATTACTATAACAAATTATGAATTTAACAAATTCGGAGGTAATTTAAAACAGCATATTATTTATTCATGATATGTAACGAAAATAAAAATATGAGTTTCCTTATTTAAATGAAAACATTAAAAAATTAAATTTTAGAAATCAATATTTATTTCTTTTTAATGCTTTTAGCCTATTAAGGAACTTAAAACCACAAAAAATTAAGTTATATTTATAAAACAGTGGAATTAAATTTCCATTAAGAAAGAAAATCACATCATGCTATGATTATTTATTTTTATAATTCAATTAGATTGGGGAGTGCAAAATAGTTAGCAAGTTGAAAGGGAATACTAATCCTAGATTTGTAAAAGAAGTAATCCATGCATCTAATACTATAAATTCATGATAAATCTATTCAAATTTTATGTACAAATTTGGAGGAGACAATAATTAAAATTGCAAGAGAAGAGTTGTGCTAAATTTCTAAAGAAACAAGCTATAAATTCCCATTTCTACTATCGTAAATTTATAACATTAGATTATTTCATAATTTCTTGATAAATTTCTTGAGATTTATTTTAACTTAATGCATCCATTTTATACTTTACCATTTTACAAAGATATTTAGATCTTTTTTATTTATGTTGTGAAAAGTGTTTTAAACCTCTTTTCCCTTCTCTTGATGATTTCTAAATAGCATTTCAATATCAAGACTAATGGTAGGTAGCTTCCTCTGCCTACAATCCACGTTCTTTCGCGAACCTCCAAATCTACTGGATTCCTCGATTACGAACGAAAATATCCATTTCTATCAATAAACATTTAGAGGAAAACATCATAAAACCATTAGCAGAAAAAAACTCGATTTAAGAGAGGCCGAGAAATGAAATGACCATCCCCTCCGGAAAAGGACTTTATAATATTTATCTCAGTTAATCAAACACGCGATAACTCGTTTATTTTTAGTCACATCTTCATTCCCTTTTCTTTCGTGTAACACTCGCAGTAAATCTGTAAGAGTAAGATCGTTTATTGAAAGAAGTAAAAACTTTCCCTCTTCCAACGACACGAGAGGTTAATGGAGTTCTTTCTGCTTCAGAGCGGATGTTCGCTTCAAAGAAAGATTTAGGGATTTGGGGTGAGGGAGGAATTCCGGGAAACTGGAGACATGAGATGCGCGATGTCTCCCATGCCCCGATCAGCCTTAACAGGATATGTCAGACCCTAACACCCTTCTTGACAAGCAGCTGTACACGGCACCCTCATCGATTTAAATAACTGTGAAAGACAAATGGACAAACTTTCATCGGACTTTCACAAACACTCAAAACAACATACCATACTTGCGTGTGTGGTCATACCAGACAGTAGTAAAAAATAATTTTTTTTTTATTTGAGAAGAAGATAAACTATACACATCTGCATCAAATAACTCATATTTATTGTTATTATTCGAAAATACCAGCACTATTGGATTAATTCAGTGATGCATAGTCAATAAATTTTAGATCGCGTCTCCCAACGACGAAAATAAATACAATTTATATGTGTATGTATATACATATATACTAACATATATAATCTGGCGGAGTTGCACGGCTTTAGAAAATAAAATTTATTAATTCTTTCATTTAGATTCACGTCTGCCCAAGGCAGCATCTTCGCTTTCTTCGGTACTAGCATTGGAGAGAGTGGCTAACGCTCTGGGGCTCGGTACCACAGATTTCGGATTCGAATCCCGGAGGTGCTATGGATGTTTGTAGTGGTTCGAATCCCTTTAAGCCGTAGGTTGCGGTCTCATGTGACCGTAGAGCGTCACAGAGCGCAATCAGACTTCTTCTCGCCCACATTATTCCCAAACTGTAAAGGGGCATCTCAGTTTTAATCACAGTGATGTGGTGTAGTAGTAGTAGTAGTGGTACTATCATTGGCCATTCTCGACTAATTAAATTCATTACTATTTTCTGATATCACCACATTTTCTATAGATCTATGTACAACAAATGAAAAAATGTCAATTGATATTTTGACTGAAACGGAATGAAATATAAGGACTTGATTCCTGGCTCAATCACGAGTTTCCTTCTCAATGTATGTCCGTTCAATACAAAGAAATCTATGGCACTTTTTACCTTTTATGTGGAAATTTTTTTTTTTTTAGAGTAGAATATGTTTTGGATATCGTATATGTAGTTAATCGGATATTTTTGAATAAGAGATTATTTGTTTACAAATTTTCTTACATAAATTGAAATCGATTTATCGCAGAAATATAAAATTCATTAAAAAAAGGTACCAAAAAAAAAAAAAAATTTCTACAACCCGAACGAGCAACCCTATAAATACTTCCTTTCTCCTTCATACTGTATCTCTCCCCTTCCTAAACTTAAGCATATGGTTATACATTTTTGAACATCGGGAGACAGGAGAATTCCTTAAAATGAACTATTGTACCCTAAAGGATTTGGAGATATTTTTTGGATTGCAATATTAGCGACTTCTTCTCCGATACAGGAGTTTAGGATTATAGAAGGATACTTTTATTGGTAACATGGCAATGCAATTTTTTTCTTATTTATTAAACATTTGAAGTTGTTGCAATTCATTAGTTAGCAGGTTTTATTTATTAATTTATTTTACGTCATCCTGTCTATGAACAGTACAACAGCGTAAAAAATTACGCCAACCATAAAAAATTCACCACCCACAAAAGTCGCCAATTGGCGTAAAAACCAAATTCGGTAATTTTGATCCTATTCCGAAATTCTTTTTCCAGTTAATCTAAATTTTGTATTAGAATTATCTCGGCCAAAATGAAGGGATACACAGACACACAAACATTGATATATTATATATATATATATACAGGAATGTGTGACTGCAGACAAAACTAAAATTATTAATAATATTATTAATATTCCCTTATTTTAAACAATATACATATATTTAAATTAAATAATTAAAAATTTACATTCTTTATTAGAATTAGTTTTGCATCCCATAAATTTCCGTGCGCCTCCGCTTTAAAGTCGATGCATTTATCATGTTGATCTCCCTATACCAGGGATGGCCAACCCACGGCCCGCCTTGAATATTTTCAAGGCCCGTGAGCTTTATCACACTTTTACAAAATAAATTTATTTATAATGGCCAAAGTAGTGAGAACCAATGTACACTCATGTCCATAAATTAAGGATAATTCAGAATCACACAGAAATTGAACTCTAAAATAAAAATTTCACCTGTAGAATTATCACACACATCTTGAAGAAGAATATGCAAATTACAGGAAACCACCAGATGGCGCGGATAGTACGTCACAATGACGAGAGTTTAAGAGAGGGGTATATAAGGAATGGTGGAAAAGAAGTAAAATTGTTCACAAGCGCTTTAAAAGCCTTTCAGTGCAATAACCGTATAGTTATGGCACAAAGGAAGCATTTGGATGATTTTTTATGTGGTAGATTTATCGGACGACTGGAATGTGGACGTACCCAGCTGGAAGTATCCGAGGAACTTGAATCGCCCAGAGTGTCATCTCCAGGCTTTGGCAACGATTCCAAGATGATGGTAATGTGAGTAGATGTTACAGCACAGGTCGCCCCCGAGTTTCAACGCTGAATGAGGACCGGTATTTAGCAGTTACTGCCAAAAGAAACAGACGGAGCACAGCATCAGACCTGTCTCGTCAGCTACCGGTACGACAGTTTCAAGGCAGACCGTGTACAGACGCTTAGGGCACATTGGTCTATATGCTCGTAGGCCTGTCAGATGTTTTCCACTTACCGCAACTCACTGTCGGCTACGATTAACCTGGAGTAGAGAGCATGCATTGTGGACACCGCAACAGTGGTCTGGTGTGATGTTTTCCGACGAGTCCAGGTTTAGTTTGCAGTCTGATTCTCGCCGGACTTTCATATGAAGAGCGCCAGGTACCCGTTACCACCAAGAGAACACCATTGAACGACACCGTTACGGTGGTGCAGGATGGCTCGTTTGGGGAGGAATTATTCTTGGTTCCGGAACTGACCTGCATGTTCAGAGTGTAACGATGACAGGCCACATCTATCGGGATGTCATTCTGGAACAACATGTACGTTTGTTTCGGGGCGCCATGGGTGCTGAATTTCTGTTTATGGATGACAACGCCCGTTCTCATCGTGCAAACATTGTAGACGAATGCCTTCAATTGGAGTATATCACCCGTATGGATTGGCCAGCATACTCACCTGACTTGAATCCAATAGAGCAAGTGTGGGATTTGCTTGGCCGACGAATTGCAGCCCGTCAACCCCCTCCCACCTGTCAACCGGAACTGAGGGCATTGCTTGATGAGTGGTGTAATATTCTCCAAGATCAGATTGATAATTTGATACTCAGCATGCCTAGGCGTTGTAAGGCCTGTATTGCATCGCCCGAGAGGCATACGCCATATTAACCATCATACTAACCATGTTATACTGTTTTTTGTAAATAGGTTCTTTTTTGAAATTTGCTCCAGGGAGTAAAAATCGCAATTTTTGTAATTATGTCAAACATATAGCATCTTTTTTGCTCTTTACCTTTTGTTTAATAAATAGACTTTACAAATAAGTCAAATTGGTTTTGCTTCTGTCTCTTTCTTTGCCTGAACTTCATTATCCTTAATTTATTGACATGAGTGTATTAAAAATACATTATGTGTGCATCCATATTCTATATTCAAAAATTAATTGTCGAATTAACTGCAACTTCAGTGACGCAGTGACTATCCCTAGATATGCACAGTTGATTGTTGATAGCAGAGCAAACTAGACTCTTAGTTGAAGTTGTTAGTGCTTTTGGTTCAACAGAAACCTGCGTATCGTTTTTTTTTTCGAAAATGAAATTGACCAAACACAAAACACGCTCAAACATAACGGACGCTAACCTGCAACACCCATTACGATGGACAAATACCCAAATTGAGATCGATTTGCAAAAGCTAAGTGAAAGAAAAAAAAAAATATCGCACTAATGAAATAAATATTTTTTTAATGATTTCATTTTTTTATTTCGTTTATTTTTATATATATTTTCTATTTCATTTTGAGTATTATATATATTTCTTTACAATGTGCGTTTAATATCATTATTATTATTATATTACTATGCTTACATGTAAGAAAAATAGTAAACACAATAATAACTCATTATGCTTCAGTTTTTCCCTTCAAAAAATGTCTATAGTGTTTCTAAATCTAATATGGGGATATATAATTTTATATGCGGCCCGCGGAGTTATGATACATTTCCAAAATGGCCCGCAAGATCATTTAAGTTGGCCACCCCTGACTTAGACGTTACTGAAACCAGACACAGCGTCCAATACGAGACCCTCGCACTCACGTGACATACAATCATACATTTGCAAGTGATCGTGGCCTACGTGTTTGGCGTTCCCCTAAGTAAGTATCACTTTACTTATCCTACTTTGGAGACCACTGGCGTAGGAGAATAACGCTTTGAGTTTAAAACCCATTGGTTTACCCATCAGTGTTTAGTTATAGACAGTTAAAAAATGGTCAAAGCCTTCAAGAAAATATTTGTCAATATCAATTTATCACTATGAAGGTACATGTGAGTTATCTATCCTTATTTAAACCAAGAATTACAATTTTTTTTTTTCAATTTCCTCTATAATTATACAGTTATTTTCAAGGAACACTTCTTTAGTTAGCAGATATTGAAATTAAAAAGGTATTGAATATTATTTTAATAATTTAATTATAAAAACATTCATAACTCGATGGCTCGGCAAATTTTGGAATTAATGTGCTAATCTAGAGAAATAATGTTCATAAGGTTCATTCTATTTAATCTACCGTTCAAGGTTTATCTCAAAAGGTGTAGATAATTTTAATTTTTTCAAATCTGATGCTACCGTTAAGAATTCATTATCTTTTTTCTGTTAAGTTTCGCTAAAATGGAAAGTGAGATATAAAGATAGAGAAAGAAATACATTTATAAAAAAAACTGATACTTTTATTAAAACCATTTTTGCAGAATCGTTGTTTTATAATATGCAATCCTGAATAATAAATATTTTAAACTACATTCATATTGCATTTTATCATCAAAAATGTCAAAAAAAAATCATAGTTAAATATGCATAATTTTCTCAAATAATAGAAAAGTGTTCAAATAAAATATTTTCTTTTCGATAATTTTTAATATTATACCTTTTTATAGCAATCATTTCATCAATATTGTTATGAAATGCTGCTGTTTGGTTCTTTGCTAGATAAAAGATTTGTTTATTAATGCCAATTGTTATTCATTCATTGCATCGCAACTAACGCTAAAACTTTTTATAATAAATAATTTAATGCAGTTGAAAAGATTCTTATCGCATGATCAAAAGATGCTTTACAAAACCTCGTTCATTATTATTTTCTTCAATGATGAATTTTTGAACGTATTCATATCTTCAATTCTCTTTAAAGATTGCCCAGCGTAATCTAAAATCAGTATTCCTTAATGAGTTTTCTCCCTATTCACTTTGAATCACAAAGATGGTTGAAAATAACTTCAAAAGACGTTTGCCTTTGCTCAAATTAAATTACCCTCGAAAAGTACTTTTATTTTACTCTGCCAGCTAATTTGTGTAGCTTCGGTTTAATTGGAGTTTACGTCTATGAAACTTCCATGCATTCATTTACACGTTTTCTATCCGTTCTTTTATTTCATGTTGTTCTACAGAAGAAATGCATTTAGTTATTCTCTTAAATCTGCATTATTATCATTTCATTAAAATGCCAGGGAAAAAAAGTACGAACTTATAAATTTTAAATTTAAATAAAATTAATTATAATTAAAGTAATAAAAAAATTAGATATATTAGATAACAAAGGTATGATTTTCAAGTTTTTAATTTATAAATAATTAAGTCAATTTAAGTGACCACCGTACAATTTAAATGATAATGGACAATTATCACTAGAGGATAATAAAATCTCAACACCAAGAAAGACTTGTATTAGATCAGGGGTCTCCAAACTTTCCAGCCTTAGGGCCAGACTGTTTACTCCAGTAAGTACCAAGGGCCAAAACCGTTTTAATTTTTCGGCTATTATCTATAATTTCTAGACTAGTCGCCGAGTACGCGTTCTGAGCGAGCAGGTTTATGTTTGATTCAGGATATATACATTCCAAACATCAATATACACACATATGCGATACTCTTTTACCCCAACATAACTACCGAGGGTAACCGCGGGATGTTCACTAGTTTATAATGTTAGTGGGATTCATTTCAATTATTTGTTAGTTGTTATGCTTAAGTTAAATTTTCTGCGTATTATGCTTGTCATTGCTTTTTACCTAGTAAGTAAATAAAACCGAGTTATTATCATTCTGTGTTTTTTTTATCCAACTTATTACAGCAACAACAAGCCGAATTTGGCCCGCGGACCATAGTTTGGAGACCCCTGTACTAGATAAACGAAATTTTGGAGTCGTCTTTGCACATCTAAAGGATGATATCTATTCATATTTTGGGCTAGACCAGGGGTCGGCAACCTTTTGAGTCGGAAGAGTCAAAAATTACAATTTACAAAATTTCAAAGTTTTTAAAGAGCCACAAAAGTTTTTCTTGACAACAATAAATAGTACTCGCATAAATAAAGTTTTTTGATAAAAACCTAATCTATTTATTCATAAGAAAAATATATATTTATTCATATATTAGTAGTGTTTTTCACAACAAATTAGATAATATATATATGGCATTATTAGATAATTACTTATTATTTAAGTAAAAAATTAAAACAATTAAACATTTACTTACAACACTAACTTGTACTTCAATAACAAACAATTGAACAAACAAATTAATGGGAGCGATGGCTTTGCCATGGCTTTAGAAAGTTTGAATAAATTTGACTCATAACTTTTTGTTTTAAGTTTCAAATACGACTCTAAATTTTCATTTGTTAGTTGGCTTCTTACTTTACTTTTAATTATATTCATGCAAGAGAACGCTTGCTCGCACGAACATGTCGATCCGAATATAGTCAGCACTCCAAATGCCAACTTCTTCACCTCACTGTAGCAATCTGGAAGACTATTCCATGCATCGAATATAAGTACCTCAACTCGCGGCATTTCTTTTAAAGCTGTCCACTTTTGTTGCGTTACGTACATGCATTTTTAAACGATTTTTAAATGTTTTTTTTTTTTTTTTAATAAAATAAATAATATTTGCGTATGGAACTAAAGAGCCGCAGCTTCACATCCAAAGCGCCGCATGTGGCTCGAGAGCCGCAGGTTGCCGACCCCTGGGCTAGACGAATAAGAGTTGCGCTAGTAGCCCCGCTATGAATGTAAAAATCACGTTTGTTTTAAATACGTGAAGTAAATTTCGTGTGCAGGTTTATCTTACGGATTGGGCGTTGTGAGCTAGATTTTAGGCAAGACTACTTTTAAGGAGACGAAGAATCCAGTATCGGCACATTATAAAAAAGGTGGATTTTCTTTCCGCGATATTACAGAAAATCTTGACAGGGATGTATCCATTGTACATGATAGTTGATAGCAGTGGTCATGGGAAGGCACTGTCTTAAGAAGAACAGGGTGCGTCTGCGCACGGGGCACTACAGAGAGGGACAACACCGTGTTCGCCATATGGCTGTAGCGCATCATACTACATCTGCAGCACAAATTCAAGCTTCAGTTGCACCAAAATGACACAAGGAACGGAAACAAATAAATTACTTGAGGGATAGCTCCGAGTCAGACGACGTGATACGTTCATACCACTAGGTCCAAATTATTGCCGTCTATGACGTCACTGTCAAGCTAGAGTTTCACTAGTATTACTGTCGGGAAAACTTCATTGGTGTCAAGATAGAACTCATTAGAAAGCAGAACAGAGATCTGTTGTGTTATCAAATGAGATTCGTTGTCTTCGTCCAGTAATGGCTGTATGCTGAAGGACAGGTGAGCTTTTGTAGACAATTTGTCTGTGTCGTAGACATACTGGATCTACACCAGGAGCCATAATCTGCAAAGGAATTCCTAAGACAGCAGGAGCACTTTTATCAGCGTCCCACGCACCTTGGCAGCAAATTTGTAAGTCAGACTGATGACTGAGCTTGTTGTGCTGCCATTATTTATCGAGATCCCTGAAGCCCAAACGGGTTAACGCTCGTCCGCATACCACTGCTATCACCCAACATGCACTGCAAAATGTCGGCATATTCCCTTGGACTACGAAATTCTCAGATATGGGACGTATGGGACATGACGATAAATCCAAATTCATCCCCAACCAGCACGAACCGTTGCTGATTTGACTGACCAAGTGCAACAAGCAATGCAACTTTATTCCCAAAATGACATACGGACCTGTACGATACAATGCATGAGCGTTTGGATGCTTGGCATTCAAAATAGTGGAGATTTCAGCTCATACTTTAACCCGTGACCATGATACTTCAATCAAATAAATACTTTATCTAGAAAAAGGCTTTGCTTAAATTTCATTCCTCTTTCGTGTTGGGATATCCTTTTCCATCAATGTATATTACAAATATAATATTAAAAATTTATTTTGTATTGACGAAATTATTTTATATTAATACGTAATATATTATTAAAATTGCAATTAATTAAACTCGTTTTTAATGTTAAAGGTAATTAGCGATTTTATACAGGTCGTAAGTATTTTAAATAAAATATTTACTTTATGAAGAAAAATTTTCGTATCATTTGTTAAGGATGTCACATAACTTCGAACAAAAAAATATAGATATTCAATTTCTAACAAAATTGTTTGGGTTGATTAAATTTTGATGAACTAAAAAAAATTAAAAAATATATAAATAAGATTTTTAAGGAATTATTTTTCTACAATTTATTAAATATTCATTTTAAAAACTACTAATTGTAAACATTTTTTTTTTTTTTCTATTAAGGAAAAGGCCTTTTACTGTAAAAATTTTTTAAGAGAAAGGAGAAACAAAAAATACATACAAATAATGAAATTTTTTTGATAAATACTAATAATTTTAATTAATAAATTATTCAAATTTTGATATGTTTAGCATGAAAATGCTAATTAAAGAGAAATGGGGGGAACCCCACACTCATACACATCGTAGTCATTGTTTGAATCTTTTCAAATAAATCTCTATTTTTTTTTTAATTATATAAAGCTATAATTGATATTGACAGAATAGATTTCGTTATTTGAATATTTTTAATAAAAACTATTAATATGAATCAATTTTAGCATTTAAAATGTTCAATGAGATGTGGGAATAATTTTAAATTAAATGCGAATTTAAATAAATGATTCAAAACAAAATAATTTTTAATTGATTATTTCAACAGTTTACAAATGTTTAAAGTTTTATATAAAAATTTAGCATTTTATAATTTTAATAGGTACCTATGTCCTGGTCATTTTTTAATGAAACTTTCTCGTTTGTTATGAAAAGAATTAAATATAAATTGCAAAATGAATATTAAGTAACTTATTTTTTAGAACAATATAGTAGATTCTTTTTCATACACTTCATATGTTCTCGTATTTGGGACGTTTTTTATTTAAGCAGCAATCATACAATGTTTCTGTTTTTGTTTAAGTGGAAAAATTATAATTTTCGGACAATATCTTCTTTGAGTAATTTCAATAGCAAAATATATATATTCGAAAGAACAATAATATTTTATTTGTTCAAAAATAAATAAAGCAATCATTTTTTTTTATAAACCAAATAAAAAAATTCAGAAAAATTATTATTTGCATAGTAGCTGAAAAATTAAATGCCTTTCACGAATTATGTGCGATCTTCTCACTAGATGGCGCGTAAATCAGATTAAGTATGATAGATGATTTTCATAGAACAGAGATTACTTATCCGTAAGGCATCTTTACTGCACATGAGAGGGAGAAAAAAAAAAATTATTTTCACTCCTTGCTTAATGATTTTATTTATCGATATTTTCACAATTTTCATTTTAAAACAAATACGTTTAGCTCTCCTTAATATATAATTTTTTTTTTTTTTTTTTTTTTTAAAGTTATAATAATGAAATCTGTAATGTATTTCAAGGAAGCTGTAACGATTTCTAATAAAATTACTGTAAGCTATCAAATATTTGTTTGACTGATAGTAAGAGCATATCTTATAATTTCGAAAATTCTTTAGATAATTTAATCGGAAATTGAAGAAAAATATATATATGATTTTCCAGTTTTGAATATTTTCTTAACCAATTATTCTTTTTCCTTTTGAAATTATTCAAAGTTTAATTTAAAACGAAGATAAAATTGAACATGTTTTGTTAGAAAAAGACACTACTATTTTTTAAATTATTATTTAACATTTTTAAAATATTGAATCAATTCAAGATGTTTCTTTAGTATTATTATTTTTATAACACACAATTTAAGAATTATATCCACAAAAGTTTCAAGGTATTTACTTTTTAAAATATATTCTACGAATAAAGAAATACATTTAAAAATTTATTCATAATATATTAAGCTTTCATAAAAATGACAATTATAAAAGTTTAAAAATTAAATAATTTTTTAAATAATAATAATACTTTTTATTTTATTTCTTGATGTGTTTTGTTTAAAATATGAGTTTAAATCTTCAAGCCTGAAAAATTAACTTTAGTTGAATGTAAAATTACTTAGTTACGAAATGTCCTGAAATTGTAAAATCATGCAATTGTAAAAGTTGAAAATCGTTTTCTTTAAGTTAATACTTCGAAAATCTAGGAATACAGAAGTGTATTGTGAGAAATTATCGAAATTAATTTAAGCCGAAATATTTTAAACTCTGTTACGAATTCATTCAAGTAAAACAGAAACATACTGGAGTATACATCAGCTACAACATTTTCTTATTAACAATATACCGGATATCAACGAATTTGTAATTCATAGAACCAAAATATCAACGTTCATCCCAAACATGATTATGCAGTCAATATAAACCATATTATTTCACTATTTTGGTGTGTTTTTAAATACGTAATAAAGAAGAATTTAATGCTTAGATATGGTTATTTATTATACTTATTATTTATCTTATCTTATCTAATGGTTTTCTTTGAAATTTCATGACATGGGAAATGTTTAGTTACTAAAGAAGTTTATGAAATTATTTCTCATTTTACAATTCAAACCTAGAAATAATTTAGGATTTCAGTAAAAATTGATAATAATAGCACTTCATTTTTCAATTCAGAAACCTTAATCAATTCTCTTCAAATTCCCATTTAACTCAAGATGAGAATCTGAAGCCTTTAACGATTTATCATAACACATGATAGAGTTACCTAATGGTCAGTACAGCTAGTGTTTTATATATATATATATTGACAGCTTGGCTCTCGTAGCTTATAAATTGTGCTACCAACACTTATTGGCGTGTCCTTTTGATTTCCAAGCGAAATTTCGAAAGGTAATTGATTCGCATTTGAGTGCCCTCAGGAAGAAAGCCCTTAAACTCTCAACAGACTGCCTGATTGGCAATGAGAAATGTTCCCACAAGCAGTCGCAATCACTCTCGAATCTTCTTGTTTCTGAAATGTACTTCATCAAGTAGATTTGAACCTGAGTCATATAGCTCGGTAAAGCGCACGTTACCACTGGGTCCTAAATTGGGCATCTGGACATCTGTTATCATAAGAATTCCCAACAGAATTCTCTCTCTTTTCCAGACGAAAAATATTGTACAAAAAAAAAAACCCATAAAGTAGTTAATTTTCTTTCGAAACAGTTAAAAATGGCAGATCTAAAATTTCTTAAGCATTTCTATTTTTTATTAATGCTTTATTTTTTTTTTAAATGAGAAGGAAGAACATTATTTTTATACAAATCAGAAAAAAATCAGCAAATTAATACATCTTCCTTCACCTATATGCCTGAAGAAATAGCTAGAATTAATTTATGTGTCAAGAATGTTTTTAATTTTGTATAGTCATCATATTAGGACATCATTGTTAAAAATTTTATTATTATTATTATAATTTTTTTTTTTTGAACTACTTAAAAAGAAATTTATAATTATATACTTAATTATATCCTTACAAGCTACTCAGAATATTTCAGAAATTATAAAGTGTGTTTTCAATTTATAAATAAAAAAAATTTTGTTTCAACATGGATTTTGAAATTTTTTTTTAGTGACTGTAAATTTAGCTATTTGATTTCAATTTTTCTTTTTACTTCAGTAAAACTGCTGTGTTAGCTGATGAGCGGATTATTTCTACCCTTGTAATTTAATGTAAAAAGCAGTTGGAATCCTAATCCTGACGATGTTAAAATTCACTTCTGACAAAAAAAAAAAAAAAAAGAAAAAAATAATCCCTCTCCTTTTTTTTTTTTATTTTTTTCTTTCCTCAAAGCTTCGGTTTTCTCCCCCTCCCTCTCTCTGAAATTTTAAACCGATGTGTGTGTCCCCCCTCTGCATTAGGGGGACTTGTAATTGGGATCAACATTCCACAGCTAATGTGAGTCACAATCTACTCTGCCAGAAGTGCTTTGTCCTACGAAATCAAATTCTTACTTTCTGAGGGAGACAGAGATGCACTTTAATTTGAAGAAATAATACTTTAACATGGAAAAAAAAAAAAATAGTAGCCTAATTGAAAAGAAATATAAAATCTATGTGCTATTTCCTACCTGTAGATACCTACCTGTTAACTAGAAGTCTGTTATTCCCTATCAATCATTCATATTTGAGTGTGTATGTCGACAAGAACAATCTTCAATCTTCTATGTGTGAATCAGTGAGAAATGAACAGCGTTATGTGTTCATTAACTTTTAAACAAGAAAAAAATATTCACATAAATATATAAGTTCAAAGCAAAAATTTTCACTTATTTTTCAGTGTTTCTCCTCTTTTTCATGATTGGTGTATTTTAAAATGTCTATCTATAAAAACGTAACAAACTATTGATGGAGTTTTACTTTTTTCATCGTTTTTTTTCTTCTAATGCAGATGGCAAACACTGAGACATTTGGTCTTGGATGCCTTAAGGCAAGCTCTGCACAAACGTTACTCACTTTGCATTACTCCAGGGGGCTCGTGTAACTTGAAGACAAGCCACGGAGTAACAATGCCCCCGCAACGCTCTACGATCCTATTCGACCGGGACCTACAGTTTAAAGTGGATTCCGAACCACTACAACATCCATGGCACCGCCGGGACTCGAACCCGAACCCTGGTACCGAGAGCCAGAGCGCTAGCCACTCGGCCATTCAGGCCCTTTTTTTTTTCATCGTATTTCTTTCTAATTCTATTATACCAGAAATTCAGGTTGCAATCTACTTTTAAATTGACTCTTTCTAAAAAAAATTTATCAATGTTGAATAATATTCGTTTTAAAAATAAAGGCTATTCGAAACGGTAACATTTCTGTTACAAATCTTCAAAATTAAATACAAAATGCTGTTCTCACATTTTAAACACAGATAATCCTCAGCTTCAGATGGAATTTAGTTCCAATGTCTTAGTTGTAAGTTTAATCTAAAGTAAATCGAGGAATTTGTTCAATTTGTTTAGTTTTTATATATATATATATTTCAATTAATTAAGATTCTTTATTTTAAAACGAATAAAAACATACAAATTTACATAAAAATTTTTGATTTATTTATAGCTACTTAAGTAATAAAATACAAAAGACTAATTGAGAATGAAATTTCTAATGAATATGCACATGTTATAAATGACTCATATTTCAATCTTAAATTCCTTTAAATATTAGTTAACTCAAAAAGAATCTATAAATAACATTGTATTTGACTAAATAAGTGTGTGATCGTCACTCCTTTAAAGGATATGATCTACGTCGTTACATCTTCATGATCTATTGATCCATTTATATATACACCCATGTCCATAAATTAAGGATAATTCAGAATCACACAGAAATTGAACTCTAAATTAAAAATTTCACCTGTAGAATTATCACACACATCTTGAAGAAGAAGAATATGCAAATTACAGGAAACCACCAGATGGCGCGGATAGTACGTCACAATGACGAGAGTGTAAGGGAGTATATAAGGAATATAAGGAATGGTGGCAAAGAAGTAAAATTGTTCACAAGCGCTTTAAAAGCCTTTCAGTGCAATAACCACATAGTTATGGCACAAAGGAAGCATTTGGATGATTTTTACGTGGACGACCGGAATGTGGACGTACCCAGCTGGAAGTATCCTAGGAACTTGGAATCGCCCAGAGTGTCATGTCCAGGCTTTAGCAACGATTCCAAGATGTTGGTAATGTGAGTAGATGTTACAGCACAGGTCGCCCCCGAGTTACAACGCAGAATGAGGACCGGTATTTAGCAGTTACTGCCAAAAGAAACAGACGGAGCACAGCATCAGACCTATCTCGTCAGCTACCGATACGACAGTTTCAAGGCAGACCATGTACAGACGCTTAGGGCACATTAGTCTATATGCTCGTAGGCCTGTCAGATGTGTTCGACTTACCGCAACTCACTGTCGCCTGCGATTCACCTGGAGTAGAGAGCATGCATTGTGGACACCGCAACAGTGGTCTTGTGTGATGTTTTCCGACGAATCCAGGTTTAGTTTACAGTCTGATTCTCGCCGGACTTTCATATGGAGAGCGCCAGGTACCCGTTACCACCAAGAGAACACCATTGAACGACACCATTACGGTGGTGCAGGATGGCTCGTTTGGGGAGGAATTATTCTTGGTTCCAGAACTGACCTGCATGTTCAGAGTGTAACGATGACAGGCCACATCTATCGGGATGTCATTCTGGAACAACATGTACGTTTGTTTCGGGGCGCCATGGGTGCTGAATTTCTGTTTATGGATGACAACGCCCGTTCTCATCGTGCAAACATTGTAGACGAATACCTTCAATTGGAGGATATCACCCGTATGGATTGGCCAGCATACTCACCGGACTTAAATCCAATAAAGCATGTGTGGGATATGCTTGGCCGACGAATTGCAGCCCGTCGACCTCCTCCCACCTGTCAACCGGAACTTCGGGGGGATGAGTGGTGTAATATTCCCCAAGATCAGATTGATGAGTGGTATCAAAACACTGAAACACTAATATTCCCCTGCGGCGTAAAGCGTACAAGATCAGATTGATAATTTGATACTCAGCATGCCTAGGCGTTGTAAGGCTTGTATTGCATCGTCCGGGAGACATACTCCATATTAACCATCATACTAACCATGTTATACTGTTTTTTTGTAAATAGGTTCTTTCTTGAAATTTGCTCCAGGGTGTAAAAATCGCAATTTTTATTAATTATGTCAAACATATAGCATCTTTTTTTGCTCTTTTTTTTTGTTTAATAAATAGACTTTACAAATTAGTCAAATTTGTTTTGCTTCTGTCTCTTTCTTTGCCTGAACTCCATTATCCTTAATTTATGGACAGGAGTGTATATATATATATATATATATAAATGGCGTGAACAAATATGTTCGAACATTACTTGGAAACTATAACACTTAGTGTCCTAATTTTTTTAATGGATTCCCAATTACTTTATCTGCAATGTAGTCGAAAATCTCAAAAAATTCTCACAATTTATTTCTAATGAAATAAAAACCTTATTTTGGACCTGGGGACATCTGGTGGGAAGATTGCTTCGTCTATAGTTTTTTTATACAATTTTTGTGAAATTAAAATTGTAAATTTTCAGAAGTGTATGTGATTGTGTTCTTTTTTTTTAATAAATTTTTTGTTTGTTTTAAATGTTCTATTATATAACTTTCCAAATTTTTTTATTAATAAATAACTATTCAGAATAATTTTCTTTTACATTTTGCGGATATTTTGACTGATCGCAGATAGTTTTTCCTATTATAATTTACTAAAATTAAAAATGTTTTATTTTATGTACTAGGCAACGTTGGGTCATGTATGCTAATACTGATATATAGAGTATTTTCACATCTTTTTTCCGTATCATTTATTTCGATATTAAATTAAGGAACTGTTAATAATATTTTTGACTATCGCTAATGTACATTTTAATAAGTGTAAATTACTTTATGAATAATCGTCATATGTCGAGGACAATTTACCAGTACTATTTATCCAAAATCAATTTGCGATCGACTTGTTGGCCATAATTGCTTTACAAATCATAGATTTACGTTTAATAAATCGGTATATCTGTTTTGCAATAATTCAAAATATCTGTTTAAGTTAATAATAGAATATATGTTTTGCAACTAGGCGATACTTCAATCTAATATGTGAAAAGATTTGTTGTTATGGCATTTTGCCCTTGAACCTTCTAAGTTTGTTGACCACTTTAGTACTTTTGGTAGATGGAAATTATTTCATGATGTCACCATGGGTAGCATTAGAGAATTTACACATGACACCTTCATCCTCAAATTCAATGCAAGGACTAAAAATTTACCACAATCAACACTTTCGAAAACATTCTAGAACTTTCAATCTTACTCGCTTGTCAAGTTTCGAACTGATCTGTCACATTTCAGCAGATTCTTCTCATAGCCACAAAAACTGCTTTTGTTCCAAGAAAACCTAACCCTTCCCAAGCCAAACTCCTTATATCTTCTTCTTCCTCCCTTCTTGGAATAAAATATACCTACATGCAATATATTTTATACATGGAATAAAATATATTGCATTTCTTTCATGAATATATTTTGTATGTTAATTTTTAATATTTCTTGAAGTTTTTTAGAATCTTAATTAGTATGAATTTAAGAATAAAAATGTTTTCCTTGCATGGAAAAAATACTTATGTAATAATACTGGAAATTATATAAAGTTTTATAGAACAACACTGGAAAAACATCGATCTGGAATAAAACTGGTGTAATACTGTCTGGCACTGGAAAAAAAGTGTTAGTAAAAATATTCAACTAAAGCATTATGAACTGAAGCTGTAAGCTGAATACGTTTACACTCGCTTTTAAAATAATTGCGTGAATCTTGAGTTATGAATCTCATTAAAATTCAACATTCTTACCAACTATGCAAAAGTTTTTACACTGGTTTTGTTGTCCTTTTCGTGCAGCTACTTCCTAAATCATTAGGATATATGAGATGCCACTAAAGTATTCTGCCTTAATTCACTTGGCATCTTCTTCATCCAGTGGTATGCTACGAGTAGTTCGTAACATAATTAATTAAGCTACAATTAACTGGAAATTAAAATAGTAACATCACTTATCAACAATGCTTACATGGTTCTAGTCATAAGAGTTTTGATTATTTACAATAGATTACATTGAAATGGATAATATTGATATCGAATCACTTCCCTAAAGAAATGATTCTTTGACCAAATAAAGAACTATAAACGAACGAACTATTGAAATCTGCACATTAAAATAAAAGCAAAAATTTAAGAACAGTAATCAAGGTTTATAGAAATAAATTTTTGGAAAGGTTTAAGGAGAAAAGCAATACAGGAAAATTATATTCCAAATTTGCAAAGCAAACTAAAAAGAGAATATTGAGCAAAAAAAAAAAAAAAAAACATCAAAGTAATTAAGTCATGTGACTTTAAGTGAGTTGGATACTTATCAGATAATGATAAAAATTGTATGGTAATAAAATATCAAACATATGGTAATAAAATATCAAACATATGGTAATAAAATATCAAATATGTGGTAATAAAATATCAAACATATGGTAATAAAATTTTCATGTATTTTATGTAAAAAGAAATATTCAAAGAATTTTAGCAAAATTAATTTATTTCTACAAAAAAGTAAAGACAAATTGATTATTGTCAACTTTTCAGGGCAAAATTAGGTTTCTCCTGTTTTAAAATATTTCAAAGAAATTTTGAGTTAACTATTTTTGTCCAAATTCCATTTCCAGCATTTTATATTTTTGGGTGTTACTTACTTTAGATCAACATGATTTATAGCAGAAATATCCAGTCATTTAAGCGCATATTTGAATATTCCTCTAAACGCATAAAAGTAAAAGTAATTTTATCTAATTACATAACTATATTAGTCTAAAAATACTGATTCGTATTGCATTTCAATTGTTTAATAAGACAGGGTCAGTGTGCCTGAGATTAGAACCATTTTTGCCCGTGATAGAATGGTTCACTTCACTTAAACAGATAAAATATTTAATTTTTCATCTATGCATTGAACATGGGGCTATAAGAAAATTACTGGATAGTCATAAAAGTCATAAAAAGGTGAACAACCATTTTATGTATTTTCGTTTTAGCAAAAAAAATTAAGCTGAAAAAGTGTTCCATTGTACCTTTATCTACCGTTCTAGCAATTGACTCTTGTCCAAAATGTTCGCCAACACTGAACATCATTCATAAAATTTAAAATTTGTTCTTCACACAGAATTGAAATAAGAATAGTTTGTTGCAATTGTAAATTCATTTTTAAAGAGAACTTCTGGTTACTGTTTCCTTTCGTTAAGAAATACTGAAAATAAAAACAGCATTGGCTTAGAAAAAATTTGTCTAGAAGACTATGATGTATTAAAATGGATGTTAATTTCATGCTATGGTAATAATGGATGTTATGATAATTTTATAATGGATGTTAATTTCCTGTTCAGTATTCGTCAAAAAAATTTTGAACAAAAGAGCATGGTGTTAAGTTGTAGTGAATGAAGGGGGAAGAGTAAAAGGAGGTTAGCTTAAGAAATAATACAATTCCTTTTTTCCTCGAAAACTTTTTTTCAAAGAGATAGTTTTTTTTATCCACCACTAATATTACACTATCAAAGAATGTGTTTATGTCCGTATGTCAATAGATTAAAAAATGCAGATAACTTTTCTTAATCAATACTTATTGACATTTAACCTTTAATTTAAATCGATCTGAGTTCTTAAATACCTGCCACATTCATTAGTCTCCTTTATGTAAAAAAGCTAATTTGGGAAAGAGAACGTGAAGACCTTACAGACGAAAATTGACTGACTCGACGCAATTAAGCCTTCTTTTCTTAAGAATCAAATGCCATGAAATTGGTACTAGTATAATATAGTAAGTACTTATTTACTTATCAGGCAGCAATTCAACCGGCAACGTGCGCCATTCATAACAAAAGGGTTTTAATGAGAACGCCAATTTGTAATCCAGAAATAGCTGGAAATAAATGTTTTTCAAAAGTAATCCCAGAAATAATCAACAGTGACTTGATGACTAGTGTTTTCAAAGCTTTTCATGTCTTGCGTGATTTTCTGGTGATGAGGGAACAGATAATGATTTCCAAATTATCTATGGATGACGACAATCTTGCAATTATCGTACTTTAGCATCAAACGATGACTTTTACGATAATAACGGAAGCTATCTCTTTAATTGAGTTCTGGAAATAGTTTCCAAATATGGTAGACCAGAAAGGCAAAAGAATTGGAAAAAGTAGTTTGATTTTTTTTCCCTCTATCTCTTTAAAAATAGAGATTTCTAAAACGGTTTCCAGAAAAAATAATTAAAAGTGTCTCCCATTTCACGAAAAGCATCATTGACTTAATTTAAAAAATTAATTTCTTTTCACAAGACCTGTTTTTGGAGCTCATGTGCTTTGGAATAAAACTGACTTTTTCTGAAACATTTTTTTTTATAAGCATAGGTAAGCAGCAATATTCAATACAGTAAAGACGTATTGAAAGCATATTCCTGTTTCAATTATTTGTTTATCATTTGTCTTCCTTCATAATAAATCTTCATTGTAAAAAGTAAATGTTGAGGTTTCAAGAATTCATGGAAGTTTAAAATAATTATCTAATTTGCTGGTTTGATTACGAATATTTTTATATTTTTATTACAATAATTGCTACAATTATCAGTACCAATTACAAAGCTCTAATATAAACTCGTGATTTGTGTTTAATAAAAAATTATTATTAATAGTCAACATAAATTTTCACATTAAAACTATAATTATTTCAGATAATATTAAGCAGATGTGTTATTCTTTAAATTAATAAAATTTTTACTTACCTTAATGTCGATTTTTTTTTTTTAATTTCCAACTTTTTAACGATAAATTTCTTTTTCATTAATTTAGAATTTTTAACTTTCTAATTTATCCAAAAACAAACATTTTTTACTCAAACGACAAATTCTTTATTCCCCAAATGTAGTGAGAAGTATTTAGTATATTATTTAATGAGAAATATTTAGCATATCATTTAATGAGAAGTATTTAGTATATTATTTAATGAGAAGTATTTAGAATATTATTTAATGAGAAGTATTTAGTATATTATTTATTGAGAAGTATTTAGTATATTATTTAATGAAAGTATTTAGTATATTATTTAATGAGAAGTATTTAGAATATTATTTAATAAGAATTATTTAGTACACACACCAAATTTATTCAGTAACCACTTCAGTAAAAGAATTCTTTTTTCTACGAAATTATTTAGAGAACAGATTCATCTAGTAAAGAATTCCACTTTACATAAAACAATTATTTTCTTACCAAATTTATTTATTTTAAATTCATTTATATTAATTTTTTTAATTCCAGCTCTGTATTCATCATAGCTTATCCAGTTATGAGTTCTTTCGTGTAATCATTTAGCTTTTAAACTTATGCAGAAAAAAACAATATCTCTAAAACAAATTTGGGATTGAAAAATTCCTTTTATTATTCAGAAGAATGCATTACTCTATAAATAATTTAACCCCAAACATCAATTTTTATTAAGTTTTTATCAGTTTTATCAAACACAGAAACAAAATGTTTCCCTCTAATTTAATCATCAAGAAATTGCTCTATAATCTAATTTAATCAGCAAGAAATTGCTTGTTATATTTTAGTGACACATTTTAACATTCAACTAATTTATTCAAAAACGAATTTCTTATCTTAAAAGTTCTTATAGCAACGAATTCTTTTTCTCTTTCAACGAATTTGAAAATTGATAGTAAAGTGATAAGATAATTTTTAAATTTAAATTATTCTATGTATTTTATATCGATAATCAAATATAATTAGCACCTTATTATCTCAGAATAATCACTGCCTTTTCGAGTTATAATTTTTATAGTTTTTAAACTAATATTTTATATATCAATACTTAATAACATGTTAAAATAAGTTATCTTCTTTTAATAATTGAGTAGCCAATTTTTCTATTAATGAAAAATATCCAAGTATGCATTAGCCTTTTTTCTTTTATTTTAAAAATCAAAGAAATCCGATTCAGTGTATGATTATTTTTTTTCTCCATGACTGATGTCAATTTGACTGACATTAATAAGGATGCTGATTCAAAAATCATGACAAAATTTAAATTAAGAAAGAATATAAGAAAAAATACTCATTTTTAGAGTTATAGATTTTTCGCTTGCTTTTATAACAGATCATCACAAGGCCGTGATTGATAATGCATGTTTTTATTTCTTCCATTTCTTTTAAATAATTCAGGTATTTTTACGATTCATAAATAATTCTAATCTCTTTATACCGCTCTTAATCAATCTATAACAATGAAGTTTTTGAGAGTTGAATTATTTTAACAAAAATACTATTTTTTTTTTTTCGAGTTCATTTGCAACAAAAAACACTATAAATTGGATGCATTTCTTGAAAAACTATTTTACAAATTATCTTTTATTTTATTTCTAAATATGGTGTGTATTTATAAATAAATTTTATGTAAAAATGTAAAAATTACTTTATTCTTGTCATTTATTTAATTTTTTACTTAGTTCATATAAAAGATTTATTTACCAAATATCAGCTTATCTCTATGCACACTAGAAAATAATTTATTACACTCTTGGAAGCTTCCATCAAAAGAATTTTAAAGTGTAATTTTCTTTTTTATCAATAACATTATAATTTTCTGGAAAGATTTTCATTTTCCAATTACTATTTTTTTTTTTTAATGATAATAATTCGACCGTAAAAATTTCTGAAAGTAAATTATTTTATTATTTTCTAAGTTCATCCATTAGCAGCAACAATTTTCCAATTAAAATAATGAGTGATTTCATTTTTCCTAGTTCATCCATCTATGACATTTTTCTTACCTGAGTCATTTTCGAACTTATTCAGAAAACGATTTCTTATCCATAGAATTAATTAAGTAATGGAATTTCTTTTTTTAAAGCAGGTGTATTATTCTTTAAATTAAATTAACGATCAAATTTTACTTATTTAATATCGAATTTTTAATTTCAAAAATTTTTTAAGGGTCGAATTTCTTTTCATTAACGTAGAATTTTTTAACTTTCTAATTTATTCCATAACAAAATTTTTCCCTACTCAAACAACGAATGTTTTATAATCCAAATTTATTTAGTGAGGGAGATCGTAGAGTAAAGATTTTTTTCTTTTAATATTTAGAGGCTTCGAGTAATTATTTTATATTCCACAAAAAAATCTTTGCTTTCCAAAGTTATTTATCAACTAATTTTTTAAATTCAAACATTAGATTATTCATCTCTGAGCTTATCAATTTATGAGTTTTCATATTTGAATCATTTAGCTTTTAATTTATTCAGAAAATATCAGTATCTCTAAAATTAAAGAATGAAAAGAATGAGAACATTCAGATTTTTTTTAATATTTTTTCGAGGATAAAAAAATTTAAAAAAAATCTAAGTAATTTAATACTAAAATAATGTCGTCAACTTCAATCATCATCAATCTCAATTATTTTTATCTCCCAAAAACAAATTGTTTCCAATTAAGCTAAGACTTTCTTATCCTCCAGTTTATTCCCAAGTAATTGCTTTTTTTTATTCAACGTTGTTATATCCAAATTTATTCCACATGAAATTATTCGGCAATCTTATTTATTTAAAAAGAAATTGCTCAGCAATCTAATTTACTCAGAAGAGATTGTTTACCAATCTAATTTATTCAACAAGAAATTGTTTATTATACTTCAATGACACATTTTTAACCTCGAAATTAATTCAAAAGCAAATTTCTTATCTACAAAAATTTATACAGTAACCAATTCTTTTTCTCACACTAATGAATTTATTCTCTTCCAAATACATTTCTAAACGAAATATTCTTGTCGTACTTTTTAACGAAATTGTGGTTTATTCTGTTCCAGACAAGGTCTAAAGTTTCATAATAACCAGCTTAACCTTAAAAAAGCAACTTTCCCACTATCCAAATTTATTCCGTATGAAATTGTTCAGCAATCTAGTTTATACAAAAACAAATTGTTCAGCAATCTAGTTTATATAAAAACAAATTGTTTGCCAATCTAATTTATTCAACAAGAAATTGTTATATTAGAGTAACACATTTTTAACCTCCAAATTAATTCAAAAGTCATTTTCTTATCTTCCAAACTCATACAGCAACGAATTCTATTTCTTACACCAACGAATTTATTCTCTTCCAAATGCATTCCTAAATGAAATATTTGTGCCACACTTTAAAAGAAATTGTGGTTTTATTCTGTCCCAGACATGGTCTAGAGTTTCGTAATAACGAGCTTAGCCTTAAAACAACGCAAAAGCATCATTAAAGAACAGAAGATTGTTATCTAAAATGGGGAAATAACGGGAGAAAATAAAGTACTTAATCTTCTCTCTTAGACATGAGTTTCAGTGAATGACATTTCTTTAAGTTCATGTAAGACAAATGACAAGTTTGGAACAAATTAGAAAGGGTGTAGAGAAAAAGAAGGGAAATAGTTGTGAGCAGTCATCATTAATAATTTTCTAATGCTTCTAGAAGAAGGTATTGAAATTGGATTCATTATTAATTTTGAAGTTTTGCCTGAGAGATATCCTCTCTGATACAGATTGATTAATTAATTTAAGAATAATGTATTTGAGGAAACAATTTTTGACGGACCTTCTTTTTTGATTTCTAATTGTTGGTATGGTGTTTATATTTCATCATTTAAATCCCGATTATGGGAGACACTATTTAAATCTCATAATATAGTGATGTATGAAAGGAATACCCTTTATTTTGTAGATTTATCTAATCCTTAAATGAGCTACTTTTCATTTTAGATAAAAGCATAAAATTCCTTTAACTAAATTAGAAATTATGAAAAAATTTAGACCTTCAACTATATAAATATGTATCTCTATGTCTCAAAAAGCTTTGTTAGCCATCTGTCAGAGTTTAGGTTTAATTAATACTGTGGGACATCTTTATAATACAGTAAATTTATCAGCAAGCCTGCCCAGATTTAATGAATTTAAAAAAATTAAATTATCTCATGTTTATAAGTTATTAGGGAGGTATAAAAATAATCGACACAAAACTGAAAACTAAACAAAATAATACTAAACAAAGTTTATTAACGCAACTGCAAACTGTGGGGAGTGCACAAAGGGGCTAAGTATTCAAAAATCCTTGTCCATACAGCGAATTTATTTCTTTTATTTCAATTTTTCTTTAGATCTTAATATACCTATATAATGACAAACACTTCTTGCAATCCATATTTTCGAACATTTTCATGTCCTTACTGAAAACAAAAGTTTTTGTCGATTTTTTTTTTTTTTTTCACTTCTTTTTTCGATCTCGAATTAGTAAACAAAACAATAAGGATCACGATCCATAAAGCTTCATTGTTCAAGACAACTTTTTCTTTTTAATTATCAGTACTTCATGTTTTTAATAATCATGATTTTAATTATCACACTTTCATCTTTTTAATCATGATGTTTTTAATTATCCCAACTTCATCTTCATACTGGCGTATTTGCTGCAATCATTGCTTTCAGAAATGAGAAGATTCGATGGCGACTGTGTAAAGCTTCTTAAGCATCGACAGTCAAGTTGCCTGGTGGTTCCAGGCAATTTTTTTTCCTCCTGATTTTCTCTTATAAAACACCTAAATGTGAGGCACTAACCCCTGAAATTCCTCCCGGAAGGCAATGCCCTCCCTTCATCATCACTCGTCGTTGTCTTGTTTGTTGTATACATTAGTAGAGCCGATTAGTCTCACAGATTTTTACCAAAAATCTATTAAAGATCCTAGTTTCATTCACAACATACTTGTGTACGAGTGCTTTTTGCTTCTAAGCCTAAGTATTAGCGAAGAATAAATATTTCCAAAGAAATTATGAGTTGCTTCTGATATTAGAAGTTATTTTTAAAAAAATTCCCTTCAAATGCAAGTGGAGTTTGGCCCCTAACTCAATGATAGCTGCAGTAGTTAATGTGCAAGAGGGTTCAGGTTCGAATCCGCTGGTAAAGCGTGTTGCAATTCCTGCTTTCAGAATCGATGGTAATTGGGAAATTGGATAAACGTCTCACATCCATAATCCTCATATCCTTTTTTTCTTGAGTTTTTTCCCCTTACATGACATTCAGTACCACCCATCCGGGGCGTAATGACCGAATGGCGTTTGGTACCACAGGTATCGGGTTCGAATCCCGGCGGTGTCATGGATGTTTGTAGTGGTCGGAGTCCACTTGAATTCATATGTCTCGCTTTCTTATAGCCGTAGAGCGTCTCAGAGCCCAATCAGATTTCTCACCCACATCATTCCCAAACTGTAAAGGGACAACTCAGCTCTAGACACAGTGATGTGGTGTGGTGTTTTAGTAGCACCTTCCATCTAACTAGAAACTATTACATTTTTAGAATGGGATAGACGATCTTATTAAGAAAGTATATTTCAAAAGATTAAACACCTTAAACAAATTCTTCACTTAATTTGAATAATTTTTTGTTTCTTTCTGTATGTAAATTTCTGTCATTTCTGTTTAAAAACTTTGATTTTATGTGTAAATAGATATTCAGTTTGTTATTTTTCTTAACTTAATTTATCATTTGGTTTCTTTCCATAGAAGATAACAGTTTAATTAAATATTTATTTAGCTACAATAACTATTTTACCTACAATCTCTTTTTTTTTTTTTTTATAATAATTGGGAAGTTAAATATTTATTTTTTCGAAAGAAAAAAAAAAATTTATAAAAAATGGAGAAAGAAACAGTATAATATATTTAAAACATAATCTTTGACGCTAAGGTTTTAAAGAGATACATAATGGAAATTCCAAATATTAATGGAAATTCGATTTAAAAATTATAAAGAAACTAATAAGTATTCAGTAAAAATTAACTGCATGCTTTATGTTATACACTGTATGCTACAACATATATGTAACTTATAATAACTCTGTAAAAGTGTAACTGATCATTTCAAAATACATATCATTCAACATCTGAATCAAGTTTCAGAAACCTGACAAAATGAACTATCGTATGGTTTCTTGCCTGAGGCCTCTACTTAGTAATTAATAGTCAGTAGTATCGCACCCACTCAGACGTGTCTAGACAGAAGCTCTATGTCTGAAAAGTATTTTAAGGATTAAGTCTCAACATTGCTTTAAATAGAGGTCAATCACACTCAGATTAAAATAGCGACCCAAACTGTGAGTGCGACATATTTCCTGAAATGAAAATAAAATTATCCTAAATCAGATGGAAAAATAATATCAGAGAAAAGAACAAGACATCTTTTTTGGTGAGCTTTGATTTCTAACGATGTTAAAATTCAAAATAATGAATGGTGCTACTGTTTATAAATATGCTCATACTAAAAATTAAATAATAGGTTTGGTTTGTTGCTCTACGGTCATCTTGCGCACACTTTTAGGCTAATTAGACCGGGACCAACAGTGTAACGTGAATTCCAAACCCCCAACAAACAACCATGCCATAGCCAGGTGATTTAGGTATAAATCGCAGTTTTAGACTCATTCGAATTATGTTACTGAAATACATCCTTGGTCTGAAATAATTAAGTTAGTATTCATTAGATTTCCTTTTAATAGAGGATAATGCATTTGGATTTAAGGACAGAGGATTTAATTATAAGTTGAAAATGCATTTATTTAAATCTATTCTAACATAGATTTTTTAATTTTAGTGAAAATATATCAGCGATCCTGATTTGTTTTGCAGCAACGTCTTTTGAATGGGACAAGATCTTATCTGCTTTGGCAGTTATGAAGTTCCAATTATTATACAAGAATAAATAATTTTTTATACTGCATCATGTTTTGGAAAACTTATTTACAGAGGCAAATCATCACTTAAATTAAATTTTTAATAATAAATATTCCGATTTTTTTTTACAAAGATAAAGTAAATAGTTGCTGGTTAATTTTCGCTTCTTTTCGTGAGTAAATTGATTAATAGGAAGTAAACATTGTAGTAGATGTGTCGTTGTTCGTTTGGGTGTAGTCGAAACGAGTCGGAAGTCTAATAACCCATTCATTGTGACGCACACAAATACCACAATTATAATAAAAGATAAACAATATTTAACACGCAGCAGGTATATTTAAAGAACATTCTATTAGATATTTAGTGGAAGGATTCCACTTCTAGAATGACAATCTCTCGGGATGAGAGATTGTCATTCAATGCCAGTTGCACCGTGCATCCTCGAGGGTGGGAAGTTCGATGCCAACTGAAGTTTTCATACTTCATTCAAGGGGCGCTCTTGCAGTGCGTAGGATGAAACACGGTTACAGGTTACACGGTAGGTGGAACCACGGTTATAACATTAATTTCTTAAAGATAAAATTTTATAGACTTTTACTTTGAATGTTTTCATTTTGAGTAAATAAGCTGTTCTTTTTACACTGCTAATTGAAAACAAGTTAAGCTTTAAAACTAATAATATTAATAAAGGAAAATGGTTAGGTACTTATAGTTTAAGGAGTTCTGTATCCAAAGAAACAGGAAGAAAAAAAAAGAAGTTGCAATATAAAGCTCTGTACGATACTTTTATGAATTGGAAATGAATTGTAATCAATACTTGGTAAAATTTTTTTTTTTTTTTTTTGTAGCTCTCTTATATATATTTTAAATTGATTTTGTAAAATGAAAATTTTACTGAATCCATTTTATCGTGCAATGAGATTAAATAAAAATACTTTTTCGAAATTTATCTTGGGTTACATTTAATCAATAATTCAATATCTTGTTCTAATGGAATACTAAAGAAAAGGAAAATTTAATTTCGAATTCAATTACAAACTAATTTATTTCATATTATTGTAAACAGATTAATTTTCAATAACTAATTTTTTTTTTCTTTAAAACTCTTCAGAAACTAATTCTTTAACTTTTTAAAGAAATTCAATTATATTTATTTAATTTTGTTTTGTTCATTTTACAATGAAAAATTTTTAAAAATAATTGCAGGTTAACAGAAAAGCATCAAACATTAAACCATGACATCTACTTACGTGTTATTGGTATTGGATTGATATTGCAAATTTCTTTTTTAAACAAATATAGTTCTTCTAAAATCAATACTTTTTTATAAGCATTTATTTATCAAAAATATATCGCAATATTCAAATATTCAATAGAATTTAACACATAAAAGGATTGATTATAATAATTTTAGATAAAAGTAAAGTAGAATATATTTTTCTACTCTTATAATTAAATTTGTGTAGAATATGTCTCTACTCTTATGTATAATATTTTTTTTCCATTCTACAAGTTTCTTAGTGTAATAAATCATATTTGAAATATTATCGCTATTGTTAAACGACTGGATTTTCTTGTTAAAGGATTTTGCAGGAAACAGTTATACTACAGATATTTTTTTTTAGCTAAAATTATTATAATTTCAACAAAATTCAGTAAAAGTATGTCTCCAATGAATTTAAGGTGTTCAAGTCTCTAAGAAAGTAAAATAGAAAATGAAATATTATCAATACTTTCATTCGAAAGAATTTCCCTTTCTTTCTTTCGTTCTTTTTGTTTAAAAATTAATTTGTTTTTCTTGTGAATAGTTTTAACTGGATTTTTGTAACTATTTGGGAAAATTATTTAGTTTGAAAAAAACTGAATTTATATTTAAAAATCATAATTATTAAGATGTTAAACTGCTCCCGTCGGAGAAATAGTAAAGCTAAATGAAATATTATTGCGCTGTCTATGAGGGGTTTGCTTTTTTAAGGAAATTCTTAGTGAATAGTTATCATCTATGTCTTTTTCCATTAAATGAATATATTTTTTTTACAATAAAACTATAAGCAGCACATACTATGTATGAATAGCCTCAAAGAAATCCCATGTTTAAGTTCGTAAATAAGTTCATTATGGCTAATTATTATAAATGCATCTATAAAAACAATTATTTCCTTTTTTGTAGAAACATTTTATAGAGAACAGACTGCTTATAAATAGACATTCTTTTCGAATAATTCGAATTTTAATAATGCTAAGAAGAAACTTGTGCTTTATATTAGATTTTTCTAGGCTTGCTTGTTTACAAATACAATGTGAAAAAGGAATATTTCATATGGATTTTATAGTGAATAATCATTCTCTATGTATATTTACAGGAAAAAAAATGTTAATTTAAAAACAATAATAAACGTGCAATTAAAGATTCTTGTGAAATCAAATAAACTCTGTAAAATATTAAATGAGAATAAAATATCCTAACAAATTCTGTTAGGACAGAATATCTGTTGAGGGGATATAAGAAAAACAACTTATTTGGACAATATGTAATATATGTTATTTTCTATGTATTTATTTTTCAGTGAAAATTACTTCATTTTCAATAATTTAAATTTGCTCTTATATATTCATATTTAAATATGCTCCTATATATTCATATTCAAAGATGCTCTTATATATTTATATTGAGTTTTGAAATTAGAATAAAACATTGTTATTACTTTTTAGAACAAAAATATGACAAATTAGTTCTCGAGTTTTTCTGTTTTGTAGATGGATTTTATGGTGGCAGTTATTTTCTGGTTTTTCATTTTTTTTTTTTTTTTTTTTTTTACAAAATAACCTTAACATCAAAGGTTATATATCAACATTATATATCAAAGCTGTTTTATATGTTGAATTTATATTATTCAAACCTGTAGACTAAAATGACGACATAAAAAAAAGACGTGACAAGTCAAAAATTATTAAAAGCTAAAAAAGTAACGTTCTTCCCCAAAAGCAACGAAATTTTTGATTTTCCCTCTCAGTTCGTCCTGTACAAAGGATTTTCAAGCAACAGTAATCTTGACTTTTTCAGTGGGTGTCTAATATTTATGGTCTGATGAAAATTCCATCTCGAATTCCCACATCATCAATACAGTGAGCGGAAAAGGGAATGCTACTCCAAACTGAGTCCCCCTGGCGCCTTGAGATGATGTTGATCACCGTAGAATGAAAAGTTGGTGACGGTTTATCCTCCACTGCCACTTTGCCGCAAATCTACTCTTCGAATAAATCTCAATTTTTAGAATCCTTCATCTTATTTAAGGCTTCCCCTCCCCACTTTTTTTTTCGTTAAATAAATTTATTCTTGGGAATGCAGTTGACTATTGGTGACATCTATGAATTATTTTTAAATGGAAATAGGCAAAACATGCACTTCAAGATCAACTTTTTGAGGGTTCTCTATTTGGACTTTTTTAAATGTTTATAAAATTTTATTGGATGCTGTAACCTCTCACTTCTTCGCGCGTGTTGGTATACAAAGATGAGGCTCTGTATTCTTATATAAGTTAAATTTATTAACAATGGTAACTCAGATTTAAAATGTGGTATTGGAAAATAAGAAATGCAATTTAATAAACAAAATTTCAAATAAAAAATGTTCCTATCCGCTAGACTAATTTCTACTTATGTTTATACTATGTTAATCTTTGCTCAATCATTTTGCATGAAAAGATAAAGCGTTTAAGAACTACCACTTTAGGACCTTATGACACGACAACATATTTTCATTTTTGCAAAATAGCCAAAATTCAACATTTCTTCGGAATCAAATTTTCCTGTTTTTTTTTGCCATCATGGCAAAAACAAGAAACTAATCCTGAATATGCATGGCTTACGGAATGTACTGTAAATCTCACGTCATTCATACAGTCTGATATTTCTAGGGAACAATGGCATAAAAAATATAAAATTAAAAAAAAAAAACCTGCACAGCGAAATTATGAAGGAAATTAACATTTTACTAGCTATCATTATATGATGAAGAGTAAATGTTCATACGATTTTAACTCAGTGATAAACACAGCGCACATTCATTGCATTAGATCAGTTTGGTTTGTCACTCTACGCTCATTATTTTTGTACACTTTAAGCTAATTGGACCGCGACCTACAATTTAACGTGGATTCCTAACCATTTAAAAACACCCATGCCACAGCCAGGATTTGAACTTGAAATCTGTGGTACCAACGTCCAGAAAGCACTGGCCATTTGGCCATCAGGTCGTCATTGCAGTATTAGCACGATTATTTCTAAATGTACAATGACTCGAATACTATACAATGGTAAAGCTAATTTTCTTTACAGAAAGCACAGTACATTTAGCATACACAGCATGTGTTAAAGCAATTTAAAATTAAGGATATCTATTTCTTTTTCCACGTAAACCACCATCTTCTGTCTGAGAAATCCTACTTTTTAAGAGCTTAACAAGGATTCCATGGATAGGGTCTTTCAGGGCAGAATTCCATTTGAACGATAAGGATATCCGCTTTCTGGTAATCCTGCTCCCCTGCCCTTTCGCCCACGCGAACTTATTTCACTTGCAAAGGCCCAGCCAGCAGTGAAATCCTACCGAGTTTTGAGTTAATCTCGGCGGAGCATCAACATTGCTCAGTGCTCAGTGCTCAGTAAATCGGATTAAGAGTTTAGGATCTCACTTTTAGTTGCCATGAAAATGAAAAATTTTAAATTTACAGCAGTACTAGTATCTGGCAGCTAAATGGATTGCTTTTGTCACCCCAAAGACATAATTTAAATTTCCTGGCAATTTTTTAATGTGTTGGAGAATTAAAAGGCTTTTCTAATTGACGTTCAAATAGCATTATTAAAATTAGTTTAATACTAACGTTGTTCTAATGCAGCTGGCAATACAGAGACAGTTAATTTTTATGCCATAAGGAAGGGCTGCACCGTTGTTACTCATTTAGCACTACCCAGAAGGCACTTGTAGCTTGAAGATATGCTACGGACGCGAGTAACACTACATCCAATTAATACTAACGATATATTATTTATTGAAAGTTTTGTTCATTTATTAGTGGAACTTTCTGAACACATATTGCGAACGCTAGTGACCACATAATTAAATGCAATTTCATCATAACTGATGTTTTTATATATATTTGGCCTAGTTTCGTATAATTTAACATCTAATTAAGCGTCTATTAAAAATTTTCGTCAACATCGAGTTATGCGAAAGACAAACACAAATTGGCTGTTATTTTGCACTAAAAATGCACAAAATGCAAAATGATGTTTTCCACAAATGGTAAAAATTATTAAAATTGTTCATAACTGTATGCGTCACTAATGAAAATGCTAAATAAATTTCTTGTAAATAGCATTATAACTTTTTACCTGACTGATTCGTGATAATGCTTAAACTCTTGCTTTGAATGACAGCATCACAATTAATAAAAAGATATTGAAGTACTCCTAACCATCACATGATGGCGTGAATTGAAATTGAGTAATGGTTGCTTCTAAAGGAGAGATTAAAAGGGGTTTCATCGGATACTGAAATCTCACATCGTAGAACGACAACCAGTCGGAAGAACGATGTCTTGCTAAGTTCTCAATTGGCTAGCATTCTGTGACATGCTATTTTAGTATCCGGTGGGAACTCACTTTAAATTTATTCTTTCAGTCCTAAAAAGGATAGATTGGTCCGTTAAATCTATATATATGCTTGCGCATGTATTTTTCTAATTTTTCACGCACGTGAAACCAATTTTGACTCTTTCAGAAATCTGTCAAAAGACACACACACACACACACACACACACAAACACACACATACACACAAACACACAAACACACATACACACAAACACACACACACAAACACACACATACACACAAACACACAAACACACACATACACACAAGCACACACACACATATACACTCAAGAGCCAAAATATTATGACCACCTGTCAATAACGAGTTGGTCCACCTTTGGCGCGCAACACAGCTTCAAGTCGCCTTGGCATGGATGCCACAAGTCCTTGGTAGATGGCCGGAGACAGATTGTACCAGATGTTTCAGCAACGGTCACGCAAATCCGAGATATTGCGAATTAGTGGTCTTTCACACTTTTCTCTTTTTCATTAGTAGGCACACGAGTGGAACGTTTGCTGCGTAGCCCCATATCCAACAGTGTCCGCTGAACAGTGTGCTCCGATACTATTCTACTTGGCCCTGCATTGTATTGGGCTGTCCGCTGAGCCACTGTCTGGCTCCGGTTTTGCTTCACCGTGTTAGACAGTCTCCGACGACCTTTTCTTTGAACCGTCTAACACCATGTCGTCTACTGCTCGTTTCACCGTCGTTCATCCACTTTGCATAAGTACTAACAACTGTAGATCGCGAACAGCCCACGAGTCGTGCAGTTTCGGAAATACTTGTTCCGAGCCTCCGATCCCTTACAATCTGCCCTCTATCAAAGTCACTTAGTTCCGCAGCCTTTTTCCATCACACACAGAAGTAAGTGAAAGAATGATTCTTCAGACACTCCAGCAGCAGTTAAATACCACTTCCACCTGATCACGTGCCTTCCACGCCATCCAAGCGTGTTCATTGCAAAATGTAGGGGTGGTCATAATGTTTTGGCTCTTGAGTGTATATATATATATTTGTAAATGTAAAATAACAGACTCCTTATGGTTTATAGCAGTAAAATTGTTTTTGCTATAATCTATTATTCTCAATTTCTTAAGACAGGGCAACAGTTCCAGAAATTTTTAAACCACACTAAATTATCAAATATTTAACAGCCATGTATTAATGAGTAGATAGAATATATAAATTTTAGACATAGTTACAAGACAAGCTGGCTTGTTATTAATTTAACCACTACTCAATTTTTCATTAAGTAATGTCCCCCTCCCTATTTAAACTTTTCAGTCTAACAGCAAATTATTGACTGATTATTTCACTTTACTATATTATTGACTGGAAGGAATACATGTTCTTTTTGTCGACACTTTCACTACAAGCTTTCACTTTACTTGAACAAGTATCGAAAGTCTTTCAATGTTGCTAAGCAACACACAGAAAAACTATTTAGGAGAAAATTATTCCAAGTGTGTGTGAATAACCCCTGCATTTTTTTCTTCTTCCTTTTTCATACTTTTGGCCAATGAATTCTTTTGAATCTTTAATATTTATATGTATATGTTGAGTTATATATGTATATGTTATATATGTATATGTTGAATGGAATATACTTTCCTGTTGTGCCAAGTAAATGGTTATTGGAGCTGTAAGAGACAAAATGTACGAATTTCACAAATGAGTTGGAGTCGAAAAAAAAAAAAGAACTGTATAAGACTTGAATTGAAATGAAGATCATGAACAATGCTGCTAGGGAATTTATTTACTTTTATTTTTTTATTTGTTTCTACATTTTTTTTTTTTCGAGCTGACTTCAAAGGTGTCTTTATAGTAAAGTAATAAAATGTAGTAAAAGTTTTCTGCTACTATTTTCTTTAAGTTTTCTTTGCTACTTTTTCTGCTACTCTTTTATTTCTGCTACTATTTACTATTTTCTTGTGTAGAAAGATCAGTATGCCACTTTACTTTTTGAAGCTTTTTACAAAATACTGAATATACTAACTTGTTTTTTTTATTATTTTTTTAATCGTTAGAATTTTTTTTAGCCTTTAGCAAGTTCTCTCTCTCTTTCTCTTTAAGAAAAAAAAAGAAGAAAGAAAAAGAAGGGAAAAAAAAAAAAAAAACATTAGTTGGGTTTCAAAAAAACCTACACCATTTTACTTTTCAAAGCATGCAAACAAAATGTTGAAATTTCTTTTTCACTTTTCATTGAGCTTCATATTTTCTTTTCCTGCTCACACTTTCTCTACTGATTTATTGTTACATTTAAAAAAAAGGTCATGGCTAATACTCTTTATATACATATATATATCATATTATTCTGTCTACTCCATGTTATCGAAATACATCATTTGTAGTGTCTTTGACTTGCATCCAGTTATCTAGCGAGCAGAAATAACATAGTTTATACTATCTACAAGGTATGTATTCCTTGACAAAGTTATTTTCAAGATATTATAATTAATTTCCTTATCATTTACTAATTTTATATTGGGGTTTACGGTTTTCCTGGTCAACATCTTTTCACTTCCTGTCATTGTATATTTTGTACAAATTTTTGTGTTATTTTTATCTGCCAATGCAGTTTGCCATTCAACTTTTGATTTTTATTTGAGAGATTTGTACATGAAGTACATCAGATTAATCTTCTCAAGGAAACAAAAGTTATCTTTTTTAATTCTTCTTTTATAGTTTGTTTATTTTTTACTGGTTTGCTTCTTCCATATGAAAGGAGAAGTTACTTTATTTTATGTACAAATTGATGACAGGACATGTTTTTCAAATTTAGTTCCTAGTTAATTAATTGATATTTTATTTTGATGAAAACCGCTTTTAAAAAGCTCAAATTAATTAATTGATAATAATTAAGTTAATTAATTGATATTTTAATTTGATAAAACCGCTTATAAAATAAGCTTGAAATTTAGTAGCAAAAATATCTCTCTGTTCTAAGAAAAAAGAAATTTTCAATCCGACAATCAACCCAATCCTCCCATTCTAAACGAAGACAAAAAACGCGCTTAAATGGTACACAAGACAATCTCCAAATTCCATAGAGTTGAAAAACTGATTTTCATTCCACGTCATAAAAGAGTAACATAAAAATAATCGAATTTGTTATTGTTTCACAAATAGAAACGCGAATTTTTATTTTAAGATTTTTTTTTTTAACTTGTAAGGATTCCTTCTGTTTTGTGCATCTGCTGACGTTGCCCTGTACCTCCATCCCATGCACATTCCTTATTCCTTGTTTACCAGGATTTTCTCCCGGGACCATTTTCGGAATCCTCCAGCGACCACAAAATTCCTTTTTCGGTACTCCCAGCAGCTTAGTTTATCCCCTATCTGGAACAAAATCCTTCATAAAATCAAGTGCCAGTTCCGAAAAATTCAGCGTCAGACGGAGCTTGCGTGTCGTCAAGCGTTGCTAGGAGACGGAGTACACAGCGTGTGTCATCGATCTTCACGTGGCCAACAGGACACAACAGTCCACTACCTGATAACGCCAGAAAGCATGGACTTACTATTACGATCGTCCGAAATACGAATTGGCCACCTTATCCTGAATAACCTATGCTGTGAGCCATGACGAAAGACCAGGAGCAAACACAAGGTAAGATTGATTCGTATTCAAACTCCCCCAGTCTAAAATAGCCATTCAAACGCGCATGATCATTTTGGTCTATTTTAAGACACCTGATTTCACAATACGCTAGTTAGCGAATTCCCGGAAAGTGTCGGGATTCAGTTTTGAGTGAGTGATTCAAAGGAACAGGAGAACATCTTGAGATGTCTAAGAATCAGGAAATAAGATATTCCCCATGCCAAAGGCAATCCGGAGAAATTCGTCAGCCGTTTCTCCGTAAGTGTTTCTGGTCAATTCTTTTAACATTTAATGAAATCGATTTATTGAATATTTTTATGACTTTTTAATTTGTACACATATTGGACTGTAAACAACTTTCGGCGTCCTTAACTTCGTAGCACACATTGTGGAGATCAATGATACGATATAATAAATGTTTGATAATTAACTGTCTGGAAGTTATTAATTAATTCTATAATTAAACTTAATTTGTTTTCAATTCAATTTAATTCACCAGCCGGTTAAAGAGTTACTCTCTTGGTAAACAACCTAGGACTCCATTAATATTCTCCTGTCTGGGACACCTGTCACTCCTACAAGATTGTCAAAGTTTTCGTAATTAACTAGATTTTCATATAGGATGTTTTTTATAGAAGCTCCCATATAAAGCTTCTCTGACTTTGCTTACTTGTTGTTTGTTTTTTTATTTTAATTAAATTATTATTTATTTATGATTTTATTACTTTTGAATTTCATTTTTAATATTTATCTTTTGTGATTGTATTTATTAAAATCAGAAATATTTATTAAATATTTGTTCATACTGTGACTCTGCGTGACCTATGAACGCTGCATTAGTATTCGTGTTTTTTTATGTCCTCCTTATTTATATTATAAAAAGAAATAATTTCTTCTATAATTATTTTTCAGCATTTTATTCGAGTGATTTATGCATTTTGTGAAGCAGTATACACTGAAAAATTCATAAAATTCATAGAGAATAAATATTTTTATTTACTATTTATTTTTCAAATTAATTATTTACGATTACTTAGAAATAACTGTTATTTAAATTATATTATTTTATTTCATATATCACTCATTTATAAATAATAATATTTTTAATAATTGGATGGTCCCCTTCAACTTTTCTCCAATCCAGCTTAAGAACAAGGGGGAAGGGGGGGGCGAAGGGAAGAGTCTTATGAGTGCTAGGGGTATGTATTGAATAAATAAATAAATATTGATGCCTTTTATGCAATTATTTGTGATGTATGTTTCTGTTATTAAATTCACATCCTATAACGTAGTAATAAATTTGTCACTTTTGTTAAAGGAATATTTAAAATTTTGTTGGATTATAAAATTATGGCTTAGATGTTCTTAAAGCAGTATTCGAGACAGAAAGAACGTGTTGTTTTTCCCTCTTTTACGCGCACTTTTTGTTTTTCTTTATTTTGTTTATTCTACTTATTTTATTATATTAATTAGTAATTTATAATTTATTATAATATAATTTATTCATTTCAATAGATTAATGAATGTGAATACATGTTTTCAAAAAAATATTTTATAATATTATATTATTATATACTTATGAATTGGTAATTAGTATTAATATACCAATTATGAATTTGTGTTTGGAATTGGTAATTGGTATTAACATATCAATTATGAATTGGCATTTGGAAAAATCCTTCAGATTTGTTACTAAAGAATTTTTGATTATTTTATTTAAAAAAAATTGGTACGAAATAAAAATAATACTAACTTCATTTGTTAATCAAAAGCAGAATTCTCAACACAATGTAATTTTTTTCTATATTATTGTCAAAGCATCTTATTTTATTAATTTTTTTTTTTTCTACCTTAGGTTTTTCATACTTAACTCTCTTAATTGTATAATTAGGAGTATCGATAGTGTTCCCTTTATCCTTTCTTTAAAATCCTATGAACAAAACATAATTGTGTAATAGTAAGAAATACTCAGAAAATTGATGTTGGTTCTCAGTTTGTTTATCACACAGGTGATATTGCAATTGCTTTTTCTTAACACTGCGTACATGACTTCCTGTCATATATCACTTGGCAGAAATTGGCTGATTGTGACAGATTTCGAGGTTTCCAAAGCATGCATTTGTATGGAAGATTTGTTATCAATGATATTTATCATTGCTCATGAGTCACTTTTTCTTCTGTATTATAAATATGCAAATATATATATATATAATTACATTTTTCAACTATTAAATTATATTAAAATCTATATTCATTATCTTCGATACAGCTAAATGTTTTCAAAATTTCTTTTCGTTTCTGTATCATTAAAGAGGAGTTAGAAATCCTCTATTACTTTTAATTTTGTTATTTCTAATTTATATATAAATTATATATATCAGCTGCATAATGCTTACAAAATTTTAAATTTTCGATAGAAAAAGACTCTTAAACTAAATGCTTTGTACTCAGGTGGGAACAAAATATTAAAAATACCATGACACCATTTTAATATCCCTGGGCTTATTTAACTCTCAACAACGTATTATTCTACCATATATTTGCTGTTGTGGTACACTAATGTTAAGCGTGGCCCTCTAGGACTTATTAACAGAATAATGCTATAAAATAACATTCTTTATGCAAGCGTTTTCTAGTGTCTCTGAGTCACTCCTATAAAAAAAAACCAAATAATATATATATATATATATATATAAAAACCAAAAAAAAAAAAAAAAAAAAAAAACTGAAAAGGAAAAAAATTATTTAAGATTAAAAGTACTTATTCATTGTAGTAATGAAAATAAATATAATGAAATTTATACATGCATCAATCATTAGAAGACAAAAACTGCACAAGTAGTTCAAGAAAAAAAATAAATAAATTTACTTATATACAAATATAAGATGAATGACATATATGAATATATATGTCATTCATCTTATATTTGTATATAAGTAAATTAAAAAAGACATGAATGAATATATAAATATATATATATAATTCTTCTGTACATGAGTTTGTTACTTAACTCCTCCTAAAGGACTTGACCGATCTTGCTGAAATTTTTTGTGTGTGTTTGAGTGGGTTTATGGATGGTTAAGATTCACAACTAGACCTGGTAGGTGGCGCTGCAATCGATAAAATTTTTCTGTGCGTGTGTTTGTCACAGAACTCCTCCTAAACAGCTTGACCGATGTTGATGAAATTTTGTGTGTGTGTTTGATAAAACATGGAGAATATTTTTATGCTATCTCTTGTGTTGTAAGTCGCCACCAGATGGTGCTGCAGTATATCAACTTTGATGCCGTTCAACCACTAACAATGAAAATTGGTAATAATATGTATTCGAGTATGGAAAATATGTTCGCGCTATCCATTTTATTGTTACATGCCACCTGATGGTGCTGCAGCATTTCATCTTATATACCGTTCAAACGATATCCATGAAAATTAGTATGCACATACATTGGAACATGGAGAATATATTCGCGATATGTAATTTTCTACAATGCATTTTTTTTTTGGCAGGACAACGTATGCCGGGTTCTGCTAGTATATATATATATATATATAACACAACACAAAAACCAAAGAAGAACTGAGAAGGAGAGAAATGAGGGAGCTGAAAAACACGACAATTTTGCACAACGAAAACCACTATCGGTATTCGCTGCACGTAAATTATCATAGCATTGTAGTAGATGTAGAAAAATCATCATAGCATTCGTATAATAAAAACATTGAAGTACTTCACCATCATCCTATATTTTTTTTTTTTTTTTTAGCAAAAAAAAAAAAAATGGTAGAAATTGTTTAAGATATGCATACATATAAGTATCATTGAAAAAGTTGTTCAAATAATCGTATTTTTACGAAACACGGTTTTCCAGAAAACACGAAAGAAAAGCATGACTTCACATTTGTTGCACGGAAAATAATATTTATTGAGATCATAAGAAATTGCAGAAACAGAAAGATTTTAAGAAACAAAAATAAACATTTTCACCTCTAGGCTTATGAAAGAAGAACAGTTACAAGAGAGATGGAAGACAAGTGAATAAATGTTTGTTATTCAAATTCTGGCATTGCTTGAAGCTGCTTTGCATAGTGATAATATATTCCGTGCTCGAATATTTCGATAGGTACTTTATTTATGGCCATTGTAATAGCAGTGCATAACAAACTTCAAGGGAGCATTCTGTCATTTCGACGTTAATGCCATTTGCAGACTCTGAAAAACTGGAAGCGTTCGCACAACAAATAATCTCCAACCATGATGTGATGAAAAAACCGCAGTGAGCTTATAATAACACAGGAATATGAGAAACTGTGGTTGATTGACTGATTTGTGGTGCGGAGCTGAGTACACGTACACTAACCAGATAGTTTAATGTGAGAAATAGTAATGTGCATTGGATATTTAGGGAAGAGAGGTTATTGAGAGAAGAGAAATATTTAGACCTTCGGTAGTATGATCGTTGCAATAGCTAAATCTGATTTCTTTAGATATTTTTCTATAAAAATATCGGAAATAATTAGTATATCGAACCTTAATTACTACATAACCAAATTTAATTGCTAGTTTGGATGTTGCCTTCCCTTTTGTGGACACTATGTTGTTGTCACTCCCATGCATGACACGACAGGCACAATGGCTATTTTTTTCACTTTCCTATGTCAACATCCTGCAACACATGTAATTACTGCCATATATAATTATTGTTTCCATTAAAACTTATTTTCCGTACACCAGATGTGATGTCACAATTTTTTTTTTCCATTTTTCTCGAAAACAATGTATTTTAGATGTATGGCATTTTCGTGCTACAGGTGCCGTCCCAACGCTATTTACTGTTTTTTCCTTTTAAAGATTGCATCGCAATAAAAAAAAGTATGTGTTTTCGTTTGAAATTTTGAAATCGTGCCATTGTAACCGTAACTGTAACAGTTTAGCTGTTGCTCTCCATATGGTCCTTAAGGCATATCTAAATAAAGCTTTAAACTAAATTTTCATTCAGTTTTTGTCCATGATATGATAGCTAGGGGCTCATGTATCGCAAAAGTTTTTTTTTTTTTTTTATAATCACCCTGTATATTGAATATTGAACCAAACACATTATTGATTCTCTCATTAATCTCTGATTCAAAAATACAAGTTCTCATCGTGATGTTTTTAACGATTTTGCAATCAACAGATATCATGACTGGTTGTTATAACATTCATTTCACTTTTCGTTAGATGGATTTTCATAATAATCATCGATCATTCTATAAATACAAATGAATAATTCAAGAATTATTCTTTTTTTCCCGATAGCTAGTAATTTTTGAATGTACATTACCTCTCTTTTGAAAACTTTTTTTTAGCTGCAGGTGTCTTATCGCACTTTGTCTTATTTCCTTCATTTAGTTTTTTTAAAGACGATCGTTAGTTGAAATAATGTTACTTAAAATAAATAGAAAGAATTTTTTTAATTTATTTCATCATTCAAAAAGGTACAACAAAATTTTTATAAAACCATCTAATACTAAATAATTGTCATTTATGAAAGGAATGAAGTATTATTAAAGAAGCAATTGAATATGTATAAATTTAAGCATATAAAAATAAGCAAAAAATTTTATACACCCACCCACATTATAATTCTTCAGGTTTTGTCCTTTACCTCTTTATGCATAAAATTAAACATACATACAAATAAGCAAAAATTTATATAAGCACATTATATATAATACAATTTTTGTGCATTATTAATTAATGTATATTTTTAATGCATCTAATTACTTCCATCTTTTATATGTTTAATGTACGCATATGTTTCGTGATATTTTAGTGATCAAACAGAGAGAGCTGCGTTGCTTTATTACTGCAAGTGAATTCCTTTAACTTTTACTAAAGGTTTTTGATGAAATCAATTGAAATGTTTTAATAATTTTTTTTTCAAATTTAATATTCTCTCCCATATTTTTTTTTTATTTTCCAAATAGGCCCAAGGACCAAAATTCATTATCATACATCTTATTTTAAAATTATTTATCAATTTACGATACCTTTGTTATTTAATTCTTAAATTATTAATTTTTCTGAATAAAATTGCTCATTAGTTTTATTTAAATTAGTGAAAATTAGTTATTAGTTAAAAATAAACTAATATAGTAAGAAATAGAAAACTTTATTTTGAATAGAAGATATTATTAATTTTGAGTTGCCTAATATTTTTACCTCTGCTTACTATTTGTTCCATTAAAGGTCTCCTATTCACTTCAGGCCAATACAGTCAATAGAGTGTTCTTTTTTGTTTTTCATCTTCAAACGCTCTAATTTGCCCGACGCTTGGCCCAGTGGTAACGTGCGCAGTTAGCGAATCTGCTGGAGGTATCTATGGCAGGCACTGCTTTCAAAAAGGGCAAACTCGATTGCGATTGTGACAACTAGTGTATAGTGTATAGTATCTTGTATCGATAATCAGTCTGTCTTATGGGAATTTTTCCGATTTTCTTTTCTGCAACACACAAATGCGGGCAGTTACTCTTAGGGCCATCCCGGAAGGAAAGGTCCTTCCCTCATCGCCCTTAGGTGACTGTTTATGGCATATATAAGTGGAATCTGTGGTCCACAAATATGCAACAAAAAAAAAAAAAGGGGGCGAACCGAGTTTAAAGGAGGTTCGAGTCTGTGACTCTCACAGGCTAGCGTGTAAATGGGCTAAGTTCGAATCAGCTTATATAACCATTGCTTTCAGAAAAAAAGGAGATTCTATTGTAATTTGTAGTGTGGATGAGCATTTCAGATAAATAGTCAGATTACTTGTGAATTTACTCATTTTCTCGCATAACATATGCAAATGTAGGTAAGGTAATTATGAAATTCCTTCCAGGTGATAAAAACATCCTCTTTTACCTGCTCTTTATATACTATAGCTATGTGAAGGTCCCTCGTGTAAGAAAAAAATGTCCAAGTCATTTTGAAATTTAAGACGTGATTATTTTTATTTAGTTTCTCACTTCCATTTTCTCTTCTATTTTGTTACTATTTTTGTTTAACAATTTATTTACAGAACAGGTTCAAAAACTTCAGTATCTAGTAATGGAATTATACCATAATTCATAACAGATTATAAAAAATAAAATAAATAAATAAATAAAAATGGTAAAACATATAATTTTTTATATTGTGTCTTTTTAAATCTCTTTAAATCAAAAAATATAAGAGAATTCATTCTTACAAATTTAATTTTATATTCGTTATAAATATGGTTTGAAAAGTATTTATTTAAACTGCAAAATCTCATTTTAAGGCATGTATTATGTTATATACTGTGAATTTTAATAATTTTTCTTACATGATTTCTTAAAATTTAAATTACAAAATATAATTTTTTTTTATTCAGGCTAATAAACATATTTATTCCTCTTTGTATCTTACTACAGCAATTCAGTAACAAGAATTTCATTTATATACTTATTTTAAAGCTCCAAAAGGCAATCTTCTTTCACTAGAGATATGATATATAAAGATAATAGCTGACAGTAATTTAAAGAAAATATTATCCTTAACACACTTCCTTCTTTCCTTGATTGCTTTTAAATCCAGTGGACGATCAGAGATCCAACGATTTGATCCAACTAGGGTTGTCTCTCTTCTTTTTAAAAATGTATTTTCTGCCCAATGTTATTTCAACATCAACGTCAATTATTGATCCTTTCCGTTTTATTCACCCGTCATTTAAAAAAGAAACCCACAGAAAATGAAATGTCAATAAAAGATACTTCTGCGTATATATTATGGAGAATTATATTTAAATTTAATTGCAAACACTTGTAAAATTTGAATGATCGAAATTTGAATGGATTTTTATCTTTTGAAATTTCGAATGAAATTTAAATTAAAAATTTCAGCACAAAGATACTTTTATTCAGTATCAAAAAATAAATTCCACCTATGCTTATTTTTTATTTAAATTAAGTTGTTGATTTATTACATTACTGTTAGGCATAAAAATTATATGTTCATAAAATTTTTAAATTATTAGGACAGTTACAAAGAATAAAGGTATTACTCAAATAGAGGACATTAAAGGATGTTATAATATTTTCTACTAAAAATCAAAAATTGTGTCCCTCGTAAAAAATTAAATTATTTCTATACCACTTCAAAAATGATACAGCGAAAGAGACTGAAAAAAAAAAAATTACAATAAAATAATTGCAGTGACTTTAAGTTATATAACACAGATCTAATTAAATATTATAGATATGCATTGCCCGTTCTCCATTTATCTGGCAAATTAGTTCCAGAAAACTGATTAATAATCAATCATGTAAGCAATAATAGAAAGCGTGAATAAAAAATCAACTGATATAAATATCCGATAATAAAATAATAAGACTTATGGAAATCAGTGTATAAACCATTCATCACACACACACACACACACACACACATATATATATATATATATATATATATATATATATATATATAGTTACTAATGGAAAATGAAATCTCAATACCATACGCTGATAAAGAAATTTGTTTAGGAAAATGCAATTTTTGCGAAGCAGTTTTCTAAGTGACATATTCATTTGATTGGCTTCCAAGGTAACAGGTTAAAACATGTGGGATAAGGGCCATTTCAAATGTCAAATGATCATATATGTCATTTTGTGGGATTGAACTCCATTCCTGCTGTACAGTCAAATCAGCAACGGTCCGTGCTGGTTATGTACGACGCTAGACTTTTCTTCCAATAATATCTCATACGTTCCATATTTGGTGATCTTGCAGGCCAAGGCAACATGTCGATACTCTGTAAAGCACGTTGGATGACAGCAACGGTATACGGACAAGAATTATCCTGTTGGAAAACGCCCCTTAGAATAGTGATAAAAAATGGCAGCAAATCCAGTTCAGTCAGAAGTCTGACGTACAAATTTGCTGTCAAAGTGCGTGGCATAACAGTGAGAGTGTTCTAGCTCTTATAGGAAATCACACTCTAAACCATCAGACAGATTGGCTCCAAATGCTCACGCTGACTTCCTTCTAATTAACCTACAGCCCTTAAAGGCACCAAGACGGAAAGGGCTCTCATCTCAGAACACAACAGATCTCCATTCCGTCCTCCAACGAGCTCTTTCTTGAAGTCGCAGATGTCGGTGATTTTTGGTTTAGTGGGATGAACACTACATGATATTTGACTTGGAGCTGTCCCTTAAGTAATCGATTTGTTATAGTTATCTGTGTACTCTAGTGAATTTCAAATTTCTGCTGCAGAGTCAATATAATGTGCTACAGTCATGATAAGAATACGGTGGTCATCCCCCGCAGTAGTAGCCCGTGTAAGACCGTACCCTGGTCTTCTTGAGAAAGTACTTTTGAGCGACCATTGCTGCCAACAATCATGCATAATGGTTACCTCCCTGCCAAATCTTCCTGCAATATCACGAAAATAAATACACCTTCTCGTTTTCCTATTAGACGGTCTCGTTTAAACTCAATAGCATGCTTCTTCGTCTACTTAAAGTATTATTGACTCAAATCTAACTCAAAACGTCCAATACGGAAGAGAAATAACACTCACAAAGGTCACGCTGATTTCGTATATTTAAAGGAAACGTTATATTCATGTCGTTATTTATCATTATTTTCTAACGTTAGTGCCTCTACTAGCACCACTGTTATTCCTGTAGCTCAAAAATTGAATAGATTGCATCTTTTAGACGTGCCAACACGCCTTTCAAATTTCATTTATTTAGCACAACTCCTTCTTGGTATCAGAATTTTATTTTCCGCCAGTGTAATTCAAAAATTTGCCTGGATGTTATCTCAAATTCCAAAACAAATTCTAAAATTAACCATTTATAAGACTTTTACTCAATATTGGTTGTATCAGTTTTCTTTTGTTTGTTTAGGTTTTAAACTTAGAAGAAGAGTCTTATAAGTCTCATGTCTCTAAGTCTAAGTCTTTATAAACTCTGAGAAACTGAATAAGTATTCATCAAAGCAATTAAAGTGTGTAGAAAAAAACAATTAGAAAAAGAGTAACAGCTAATAAAGAAGTGCAAGAAATTAGTCAGTTAGAAACAGATGCTGCAAAAATTATGAATAATCGAAGTATAAAAGCAGGAAGGTATTAGATCTGAGAAGAGATAATAAGCAAAATATTTGGTATTCACATGTAAATATTATTAAAAGTACAAAATAAAATTGACATGAATATGGAATAAAATAACAAATTGTTTCAAAATTAGTTTACTCTTAATATACACAGTGTTAATGTATCCACGTAAAATATTTTATAAAGTAAAATTACCTTAAATATATACACATATATTATATATATACATATATATTTTATAAAGTAAAATTATCGTGAATATATCTTGAAATTATCTTGATAACATGACAAGTATATCTGGAACCGAAAGTTTCGATGTCTATGCCGGGGAAATGCGTTATAAAATTGTAGGCCGGAATATCCTTTTATTGAGCTTGAGGAGGAGGAAGGTACTCAATAATAAATGATAAAAATAAATTAACAAAAAAGGGTTAATAAATTTATGATTATAATAAAATTTACTATTTCATCTATACAGTGAGTGTAGAAAATTTTCATTTTTACCTTTATTTGTATTAAAAAAGCACCTGAAATTTTAATTCGTGAAGTAAAATTTCAAACAGAATTAATATTACAAACATTTATTTGATATTTTACATTTTTATTTTAATTAAAACAAATGAATCCCTTGCATATTTAAGAAAAAATTCAGCTTAGTTATTTATCTAACAGTGTAAAAAATTTGAGTCCACTCAAAATAATTCACAAATTTGTTACAAATAATTTACAATTATTACTTACTTCGACCTCCTCTGGCTTTTATTATAGCTCGTAGTCATAGTGTCATGCATTCGTCCAGTTTTGAAGCAATTGAATTCGAAATAGAATTTTATTTTTCTAGGAGAGAAGTTTTTATTACCTTTACTAGAAATGGATTTGCTAGATCTATCTGAAACATCCCATAAATGCTGATATCCGGTGACTGGAGAGAAAATTGAAAAAATTTTGGCTTGCTATACAATACCCAACGCCTAGTATTTAATGCTGTATGTTTAGGATCATTATGGTGTATTAAAACGTAATCACTATTGAATCTCATTTTTGTAGCACTTAATTGTCAAATTTTCCTTAATTTATCCATGTACATATTATGATTCATGATCCCATCAATAATGATCTAATTTCCTACACCTAAGACACTCATACAATTCCAAACAAGTACTGAACCTCTTCAATACTTCACTGTCGGAAGAAGCTTCCTTGGATGCACTTTTTTGTCTGATGGCCGAATGTCTAGCGCTCTGGCACTCGGTGCCACAGGTTTCGGGTTCGAGTCCCGGCGGTGCCATGGATGTTTGTAGTGGTTCGAATCCACTTTAAACCGTAGGTCTCGGTCCAATATGACGGTAGAGCATTCTGGGGGTAGTGTTACTCGCATCCGTAGCATATCTTCAAACTACACGTACTCCCTGGGTAGTGCTAAACGGGTAACAGCGTTCGTCGGTGCAGCCCAAAGAACATGCCTTCTTCAAGGCTGGTTTGTAATGGGCTGCTCCCACGGACATGGCCAATACGACCCAGTCCTCGACGCAATTAAAAAAAAAAAACTTTTCTTCTCTGTAAAATACAAAAATATTAAACTGGCTCTCATCCAAGATATTAATTTTTTAAAAATTCAAACCCTAGGGTAAGGGTTTTTTTTTTCTTCAAAAGTTAGGCGCAGTTTCCAATACTTCTTGATCACGAAATATTTTCTTCCCGCACTTCGACCGTGAAAACAAGCTTCTCCTTATGAATTTCGTACTGTATTCTTTGATACGTGGGCTCCGACGTTTTGAAACTGAACTGCAATTTTTTCAGTCGACGAACAATGAATCCATGATCATAAGAGTTGAGGAGCGACGATCGATAACTGCGTGATTGTTTAAGTAACATTGAAAAGGATCAAATTTTTTTAATTATTGGCTGTATGGTAAAATGAGGGTTACCAATTAAAAATGAAAATTCATTTAATATTTTAACTTCTTTATGAGGTTGTAGAATGCGTTTCCTTACGGAAATAGAAGTCACTAAATGTTTCTTTCCTATTTCTAAGAATTGCATTCAAACATCTAACGAGCAAAAGTGCATAAGTTTATCTAAACCAGAAAATTTGAATATGCAGCCCTAGCAGAAACTGAAAAGGAATTAATTTCAGCTATCAGAATTTTAAACGAGTGTAATAGTTTAAAATTGTTTAATGTAAAAAGGAGATTCACAAATTATATTGGGACAGCATGGCAGTGATTGATTTTCAAAACACATAAACACATTTCAAACATCATATTCACATAAAATATCATTTATCAAGGAACTTTACATTGGAAAAAAATATTTAATTTAAAATATATTAGCGGTAAAATAAATCCAGCTCATGTTTTTACAAAAGCTTTGCCAAAGGCAAAGTTGGAACAATTCAATAAGATTTTCATGGACTAAATGTTTTCTTAGAAGTGAACCATTTTAAGTTAAAATGTTTAAATAAAACAATGTTAGATTCGACAAACAGTTCGTCGACTGAAAAAAATTGTTTTCAATTTCAGGCGCAAGACTCAGATGTTGAGTGAAAAATTTTACTTCGTATAATTTCTCTTAAAGGATTAAAGTGGTAGCATTGTTAATTTATTTCATGTGTTATGTAAAACTTACAGAATAATTCATAACTAAAGGTTTTTAGGGAAATTTTAATTATACTGTAACGCATCGTTTTTCTATAAAATATATTATTAAGTAATAGAAAGTGGTCTTAGTAGGACATGTGAGATGCTTTATACATTTTACAATGTTTTTATTATAATTTAATAAAGTCATCTTAATAAAAATTTATTGTAACGAAGATGTTGTATTTCTTCACTCTGGTTCCACAAATAATTATCTCCAGATTTTGCTTACTCTTGACGATGAATGAAGTGGTATATGGGGATGTGAAGCAACAAAGACTATAATCCCCTAATCACTATATATATGAACAGTTTGCTTTTCCTTATTTTGAATATGTCACTCTCCACAAACGCTCTACGATCGTGTTAGACCGGGACCTACGGTTTAAAGTGGATTCCGAACCACTACAAATATCCATGGCACCGCCGGGGACTCGAACCCGAAACCTGTGGTACCGAGCGCCAGAGCGCGCTAGCCACTCGACCATTCAGGCCCCCTTTTGCTTACTCTTATATTCAATATCTTTTATTTACAGCTTTTACAATCGATTTAGTTATGATCCACATTGATCGTTCCGCATAGTATTTAAATAAGCAATTGATGAAGTCTCGATATAAAATTACACGAGACTCAACTTACTTACATGTCAATTGACGTTCTCATCTCTTTCAGATATTTAGCGACAACTTAACCTCTATCTCAGTTGAAATCTACCTCGCGTCTGCTAAAATTCTTTTATATCTCCGCAATTCGGTCCTTCCCTTTTTCTTTTATTTTGTTTTCCTGCGGGGGAAAAACTGAATCTGAACCCTTCTGAATCTGAATCCACTCCATCTGAATTGACCCCTTCTGCATTGAGTTTTTAGAAACGTGACATACCTGAAGCTTATATTGTAATGGATATCGACACGTAGTAACTATTTTGTTATAGTGTACTCTGTTATAGTGTACGTAATAATGTATAATGGTATGCATAAAAGAATCGTGAGAGGCAGGCCATTAATGGGATTTTGTGGATTTGCTTTAAAAGAATTTTATCTCGTGTTCTGACGGATGTATATACTTTCTCCGGGCCTCTCTAAATGTATGTAAGCCTAGTTCTCGATGTGGTGCCGGCGGCAATTGAATTCGAGGTTTGATGGAGAGCGAGATCGGTTCGATTTAGCATGCGCGATAAATGTTTAATGACGTGTGCAGCCTTTTGATTGAATTTGTTACTTGACTATAATTGTGCTTCGGTTTTTGGGCAATAGATATGTTTAAATTTTCTTGTGTGCATGGAGAAGGAAGCTGAGGAATAAAGGAAATTTTTAACTTTGCATATCTTTCTAGAACATGCTTTTATGAATCTAGATGCTTTTAAAAGACTTCAAAACCAATGTTACGGAAGAAAGTATATCACTATAAAGTCATACAAATGTATACATTCATATATATAAATTCTGTTCTAAATTGATACATTTCTCATCGTTTTAAGTTAACTAGAAATTGTATTTATAAAAAATACTAACACTATGAAATAAATCGACTTACTAAATTGGAACACAAATCTGTTGTTAGTCGAAGACTTATTGCACATATTACTAAATTGTACTTCTGTGTTTTGGCAGGTTGGAATACCCACCTGGAGGACGTGTGGTGGTCAGGGGTCCGTCCACAGCAAAGGCGTCGTGGTTCCAGAAATGAGGCGGAAGAAGAGTTGATGTGCCACACTGTTCCTGCAGAATACTATTCTCGCCACCAGATGCTCAGAACTGAAAGTATGTCATTAGTTTTCTTTCCTGATGTCCTACGATATTTAGTATGCATATTTTAGTTATTGGTATGCATTGATTTTTAAACTTTGAAAATTTTTTTTTTTAATTTTAAAACATATAGTAACGGTTTTTAACTCCTTAAAAATAAATTGCAATGGATCAAAAGTTGTCATCACTGAAGCAGTAGGAATCCAACAATCATCCTGATAATGAAGGGGACTCAAAATAAACGATTTTAACTTTTAATCTATGGTGCATATTGTTTAAATGAATGTGAAACAAAAATCAGAGAAATAGTTATCTGAATTTTAAGAACATGCATTGATTATTTTAGGGCCATGATTTTTATGGCAAAAGATCTTGAAAGACAGCTGCGAATTCGGTTTAAACATTGAATAAATACAAAATTAAATAGAATTTCAAACCAAGAAACAGTTTTAAAATCTTTTATAATGATTTTTTGTATCTTCACTTAAATGCTAATACACAATTACACATGAAAATTGCCCTTTTTTATAAATTTTAGCTTCGTTGCAATTTTCTTAAATATCATTTTATGTTTGTAATCTGCAGAAAAAATTATTAAATTGTCTATTAAAACTTTATTTAAAAAGTTGTTAAATTTTCTATTGTCCTAGGTCCAAACTACGTCATGTCACCAACATCTCAAAACCAGAAAGGTTTTCCTGTGTATACTTATCGTCCAGGAACCATTGTACCAGCTCAAAAAGCATGGCCATCCCGTGCTCATGATGGATCAATGGAGCAAAAAGTTGTCATCACCAAAAAAGAATGAATCCAACCATCTTCCTAAAAACGAAGAGAACTCAAAATAAACGCATTTTCTTTTTAACTTTTAATCCATGGTGCATATTATTTAAATATGGTACATATCTAAACCCTCTGTAAGGTACTGCGAAAGTAGTATCTAAACTTTGATGGGTCTATTGGTATATATTCTGTTAAAAATCTATCAAACATTCCTCTCATTTTGCATTTTGTTATATTTTTCTTTTTCAAAAATCTTGTAAAGTTTTTGTGAAAGGGATCAAAAATACCATTAAACTGTTTATTTAATTTCATATGATTCATTGTCTCATATTTTTTTCAAAATGCCTTTATAAATATTGCATAGGGATTACATGATACAAATTTAACAGACAATATTACAGAAAATGTATATGAGTTAAAAAAAACCAAATTATAAATATTTTTGATCATGAAGAATTAAAAGAATTTATTGACGTAAGCTTTTTCTGTAGAATGAATAATAAAAGACTTTAATAATAAGCTAAAACTAAATTGTGTATAAGTGATTATTATTGCTTGATTTGAAATTTAAAAAATGTTATAAATTTTGAATTTCAAATTTATAAAAAATGTTTTTATTTTTCTTATTTCTAAAGATAATTTTAATAATCCTGAGAGAATCTATTTTTAAATGAAAAGTATTCTTAAATTGACATAAAAACCTTTAAAACGTTTTTTTATTTTCCTAAACTAATGCTACTCAAGTAAAATATTTGGCATATCTATTAATAACGCCAGCATAGTTAAAATATTCTGGATATGTATTATAGAAAAATAATCATGGTTTTATTAACTCGCATTTAATGCCAACATCGTAAATAAAATATCAACTATACATTTATCGAACTCTTTTTAGATGTCTATTTTTACAAAACGAAAAAAATAACTCTTTAATTTTTTATAGGTAAAAGAGAAATTGTAAACTAAAATAATAGACAACATTTTCTCTGAATAATTAGTTGATATTTAATAAATCTTTCTCATATTCTCTGTTGAAACAACTATTATTTGTAAATAAGCTATCTTCTATTTACAAACATTCTCCTTTATCAGAATATTCTTCACTTATACTATACAAGCCAACCATCGAAAAAAAGTTTCATAATTTTGTCTCTCCTTTACTGAAATATAAAAAGGACTGTTAACTCCTTTACTGAACTTGTTGAATTCCAAACGATCATTAAATCAATGCAGAACATATCGATATCTCGCAAAAGCATCTTTATCCTAAACACATCTATATCGGAAATTTTTTTAAAAATATCGATTCCAAATAACTTGAGTAAATCAGATTCTATCGAGTATTTACATTACCAATACTTTTCGGACCTGAGCAGTTACAAATAACCCTATAAAGTATGTAGATATGTGCCAGGTGGTGTTAGTTACTAGATTGGTTTATGGTTTGGTTTGGTTTGGTTTGGTTTGGTTTGGTTTGTCGCTCTACGGTTATCTTGTGCACACGAGAGCTAAACAGACCGGGTCTTACAACTTAAAGTGGATTCCGAAACACTACAAACATCTATGGCACCGCCAGGACTCGAACCCGAGGCCTTTGGTACTGAGCGCTTGCCACTCGGCCATCAGGCCCCTAGATTGGCTTATGAATCATTTTATAGAAGTATAGTAACGCAACTAAAAGTGAAATTAAGTAATTTATTCAAAAATTGTTGATAGAAGGAAGAACAATATTATTTACCTACACCCAATGTTTTTGTGACATTTTAAACAAACATTACGGTTTTGAGTCAGGTGAATCCTGCTCAATGAAATGCGTGCATGCAATCCATGGCACAAAAGAGACCAGCGAATATTGTAACATCTAAAACAATGCTTCCATATTATGTCTATTATATAGAGATAAAAATAAGTTTTCATACAATTTAACTGAGAAATTTTATTATATCTATTTTTATACACCGTTGTTTTCGAAAATTGCAACACATTGAAAAAAATCATGTGAATGGGAGGAAACTTATAGGGGGAATGTGAATGATAAGAATTTCACTGTGATTGTACATGCATGAGATAAATAACGTCTTTTAAAGACATTCCTAATTGAATAAATAGTAGGTTTTAGATTACATAGGACGTAGTACGTTTAATGTAGTATGTTATTGTCTGCCAGTAGTGTAAGTAGAAACATCTCTCTTATTATTAGAGATTGCATAACTTACCATACGGTGGATATGCATGTCACTATGTTGATATACCGCTAGTGCAGGGGTCGGCAACCTTTTGAGTCGGAAGAGCCAAAAATTACAATTTACAAAATTTCAAAGTTTTAAAGAGCCACAAAATTTTCTTGGCAACAATAAATAGTACTGGCATAAATAAAGTTTTTTTGATAAAAAAAAACTAATCTATTTATTCATAAGAAAAAAATATCTATTTATTCATATATAAGTAGTGTTTTTCAAAACAAATTAGATAATTACTTAATTTTAAGTTAAACAATTAAACATTTACTTACAATACTAACTTGTACTTCAATAACAAAACAATTGGGCAAACATATTCAATGGCAGCGATGGCTTTGCATGGTTATTCAAGTAGAAAATTTAAACTTTACTAAACAATGTAACTTGTACTTAAAATAAAAAAAAACAATAACATACTTTTTGAGCAAACAAATTCAATGGGAGCGTTGACTTTGCATGGTTTTAGAAAGTTTGGATAAATTTATTATAATTTGTTGTTTTTAAGTTTCAAACCCGACTCTAAAATTTTCATTTGTTAGTTGGCATCTTACTTTACATTTAATTAATTATATTCATGCAAGAGAACGAACGCTTGCTCGCACGAATATATCGATCCGAAAGATAGTCAGCACTCCAAATGCCAACTTCTTCACCTCACTGTAGCAATCTGGAAGACTATTCTATGCGTCGAATATAAGTGCCTCGACTCGCGGCATTTCTTTTAAAGCTGTCCGCTTTTGTTGCGTTACGTACACTGGTGTGCAAAACTTAAGCAACAGGTGGGGTTTTTGCCATAACTCCACGAGAAATCATCTGAGAGACATGACATTCAGAAATGATGGAGAGTATTATGCACATAAAGGATGACGAAAGCATCGGCGCTGAAAAAGGAATACAATGCATACGATATGGAATCAAACAAAAACAAGCTTTACTGAACGCATAGTATCGTGATTTATGATTGTCTATCCAAGAGGAAGAACAACAAGCAGATGTTCCTTAATATGGGATATGCCCTCCCCTCAATGCAATGGTTGCTTCGCACAGTCTCCGCATACTTAGAACCAGCTGGTGCAACATTTCTTGCGGTAGGAGTGCCCATTCCTCAATCAGCATCCGTTTGAGTTGTTGAGTGTTCTCCGGAGGATGTTAGCGTGCTGAGATGTGTCTCCCAAAGCATCCCACACATGTTGGATGGGATTTAAATCTGGAGAGTACGCTGGCCAATCCATTCGAGTGATATCTTCCCTTTCCAGTAGCTTTTCGACAGCAAGAGTTCGATGTGGCCGTGCATTGTCATCTATAAAAGTGAAGTCTGGGCAAATGGCACCTCCGGAACAGACGCACATGGAGAAGGAGTACTTCCTCACAAAAAGCGATCCCAGGTTACAGAACCTCTGTCGAAAACGTGGAGCTCAGTTCGCCCGTTCAGCAAAATGCCTGCCCAGACAAGAACTCCAGAAACACCATAACGGTGTCCTTCCTTGAGGTTACTGAGATAAAACCGGGTCCGGACCTTTCTCCAAATCAAAATGCGTCGACAATCACTTCTGGTACATAACCGACTCTCATCCGTAAGGAGGACCCGACTCCATTGATCAGTTGTCCAGTTTTTTGTGCTCTCTGCACCACTGTAAACGGTGGCCAACTTTCAACGGCAGGCAGCGTTCAGGACGGCGCGCGAATAGGCCCACTTTGTGAAGGCGTCTGGCCACAGTAAACCGCGACACTTGTCGCCCCGTTGCTGTACAGAGTTGCTGAGTAATGGCGCTTGCTGACTGCTGTCGGCCTCTTTTCGTCTGCAGGACGATATATCGGTCATCCCCTGCAGTTGTCTTCCACGGGCGGCCACCATCAACCTTTCTAACAGCTGTACCTGTGATTTGGAACGCTTTCAAGCGCGCGAAACGACACTTTTGTTGATTCCGAACTCTTCAGCTACACTGGTGACAGTACGCCCCTCCCCCAGCTTTCCGATCATTCTTCCACGTGAAGTCGTCCAAGTGATTTCTTCTAGCCATATTTCACGAACTAACTCACTGCCACTTGCAGCGATTATGTTGAAGTGCGTCTCCCGTCCTTCCTTTTATTCTACTGTTAAGCTGCGCGCGCCGACATCATGCGTTTTTGCGTACGCTCACATCACCTCCGACGTTTCATTCCTGATATTTGCATACGCATGACGTTTCTACTGACTTTCGTGTTCATCGTACTGATCTCCAGACCTCCTTTTCTGCAATTTCATGGTTATCTGCTAAATTTTTACATTGTTGCTTAAGTTTTGCACACTAGTGTACATACATTTCTGGACCTCCAACTTGCTTTTCAACTCTGTAAATTTTCCACTCCACAAAGCTTTACTTTTAAATCGATCAATATCATTTCTAGAGATCCAGTATCAATTCCAAATGGCTCAATGTGGATTTCGTTACTATTTGTGTTGAGAGGATTTACTATGAATGCTAGAGTGGTTTGTCGGTTTTGAATTGCACAAATCTGTCAGCAAATTCATCTTTAATTTTTTTTTTATAACTGTGCTGAAGTACCTCGTGTCAACAGTTGTACTGGTTTTATTGTGACATTGTTTTAGAAATTAAAAATGAAGTAATTTATCGCTCTGAATATCTTCTGCAAAAAGAATTAATTTTTCTTCTAAAACAAACCAATTCTTCTACCAAAACATAGACTGGGTTTCCCTTTCCTTGCAGTTTTAGATTCAGCTCATTTAACTTTGCTGTGATAACCACCATAAAGTAAAATTTTTGCAACCATTTGTCGTTCTCTAATTCAGGGTGATTAATGGCTTTTTCATTTAGGAATGTATTTATATCATTCAAGCACAAAGCAAAACGTTTCAACACCTTACCTTTGGAAAGCCACCGCACTTAATTGTGAAGAAAGAGGTCGGAATACAGAGTCTACATTTCGCTTAACAATTCTTTAAACTGACGATGGTAGAGTGCTTTTGACAAAATGCTGTTAACAATCTTGATTACAAATTCCTGACCTCAACTATTTCGGCCGGAAATGTTTGGGCACAAAGCACTTCTTGGTGTATTATGCAGTGAAACGTAAGAATTTCGTGGTTTATTTTGCTCTGAAGAATCGTTGTTGCCCCTTTATTTTTTTCCTGTCATACTTCTAGCTCCATCAGTTGCCATTGAAATGATTTTATTTAAATCGATCTTATTGTCTTCAAGGCATTTTTGCACGGCATTCGCTATATCTTCCCCTCTAGTTTGTCCCGAGAGCGGTAGCAATCCTAGAAGTTCTTTTTTGGACCTTGGAAGACATATACCTTACAAAAAGGGCAACTTGTGCCGTGTCTTTTATGTCGCAAGACTCATCTATAACAAGTGATAAGGCAGAAGTAAGTTGAATGTCTTCCACCTGCAAATATGTTACATTTGAAGACATTTTAGTTATTCTATCTTGTACTGTTTTAACGTATAGTGGCAAATGTTTGATTTTTTTCAAGATTTCTGGTTTGAACGGACTTGTCAGAACGTGTTTATCGCGGCGCAGTCTGCACGTTTTAGTTTGTTTTTTTAAATTTTGGCAAATATTAGATACTTAGTTTACGAGTAAAGGTGTTATTCCAGCTACGCCGAAATCAATGAAAATTGAGAAACATATAAACAATTCTAAAACTGCAAATACCTACCTACTGTGATCCTCAGAGTTCGAAAATAGGTTTATTAAATAACAATTTATAGGTACTTACACTTATAATTATTATTTTAACGCTAATTTTTAAAGAATAAAAGCAATAAAATAGATAAGTAATAAAATAGGTAATTTATTAAATGTATATTTTAATAAAAACACTTTCGCGATAATATCCAACAGTAATACTTTGTTTCCTTTTTGACAATTCTTATTGACTTCAAAAAAGTAGTTAGGTATCTTATTTGGAAAAATATGTATAATATGTATTTTAAAAATATAATACTTATTATGTTACCTACCTTTACTTCGGTTTTTTATTACTATTTTATGTATATATATATATATATGTGTGTGTGTGTGTGTGTGTGTGTGTGTGTGTGTGTGTGTGTGTGTGTGTGTGTGTGTGTGTGTGTGTGTGTGTGTGTGTGTGTGTGTGTGTGTGTGTGTGTGTGTGTGTGTGTACATACATAACTTTGAGAAGATAATTCGCTTCTAACTCTTTTACTTGAAACAACTAACTATACGTCACAGCCAAAGCATTGATGAAGACGCCAAATTGCCTTGCGTCGAAAGGGAATTAAAACCTACATAGAAACATCCGATGATGGCGTCATGAGCTACCGATTGACTGACGACGCGTGTCATGGGGGAGGGATGTGGTGAAAAGCGAGTACAAGTGGCTGAGAGATAGAATCGGTGCCTAATCCTCGTTAATCGATTAAGAACGATTTTTAAATGTTTTTTTTTTTTTTTTTTTTTTGATAAAATAAATAATATTTGCGTATATAACTAAAGAGCCGCAGCTTCACATCCAAAGAGCCGCATGTGGCTCGCGAGCCGCAGGTTGCCGACCCCAGCTGTAGGGATAAGATCGTTATTGCTGTTGTTAGCAAAATCAAAAATTCAGGCGTGACACCTCATGCATTCCAATAGCAGCTTTTTAGGCAGATAATCAGCGTGTAACGTCTCGACCTATAACGTCTTCAAGAAGAGGGTCACTTTCAAGTTCATGATAACACTTTAATTTTTGTTTGCAAGCATTATACATATAAACTCCTGATTAATACAATTTATTATTTACAAAAAAAAAAAAAATTAAAGATTTAAATTTGATTCACAAGTGCTGTTCACTCCAAGGGCAGGGATTTTCAAAATTCTCGAGTCTACAATGAATTTAAGACACGTGGTCTGAGGCAGACCTTAATTATCACACGGTGGGATACACGAAACAACAAGGGGCTGACTTTGGAAACAGGCAGAAACTCCGGCCGGTTCTCTCACTTTTGAACAATCAATACATATTCTGAGAAAAGAGAAAATGAACATTCTTTGTCGACTCGTCGCTGAACTCTCTCTATCTTCTCCAAAACCTCCCTTTAAGAAAATCTATTAAGAGGCTGGTCAGCTTCCCTCAATTCTCATTGAGTAGACATTTTCTCAGCCCATGGTCTATTACCAATCACGATGAAAAAAACTAATGGTGTAATCCATATTCCATCTGTAATTGTTTCGACATGTGGAGGTCGCACAGACAATCACTTATTTCCTGAGAACTCGTTATACATGACACTGAATGCCTGCTATTAGATTTGAGTGGCAGGTTGTTCTCATTAGTACAAACCACTAATTGCGTGTAATATAACTACCCACAATACTGCTTATCTGCTGTCAAATTTGAATAATAGGTTGTTGTTATGTACTTGTCAAAGAATATACATTCCTCTTTCTTGGGAATGAAATGCCACAACTCTTCCCGTGGGGAAAATGCTACAACTCTCCCTCTTTTTTGGAGATAATTTTTTTAGAATTTTTTCTGAAACAAATTCTATTCCATATATTTATTTGCTCATTCTACTATAGAGGCAACTTAAACAAATACAAAACAGAATTTTTTTTTTTTTTTTTTAATTAACACTTAAACATTACGTTCCCGTTAACTGAGTCACTAAAAACAGTTTCTCAAAATTATACTAATCAAAATTTAACAATTTCTTGTTTTCATTTTTATTTTTTTTAAAAATTAATTCGGTATTCTATAACAAAAAAAAAAAGAGTACATTAATTTTAATTTTTTATATTCTGTCAATTCTGGGTTCACTTCGGCTGAGAGCATTGGCATTTTTATATTTTTTTGCCTGGCTTGTGAACTAACGACCATCTCATTAAACGTGGATTTGACACAGCATTAGACCTTAACCATACTAAAAGATTATGGTCGGTCTCTATGGTAAATTTTTTACCATCCAAATAATATTTCAGTTTTTTTAGGCCATAGACCACTGCAAGACATTTTTGTTCAGTAGTAGAGTGTTTCCGCTCAGCATCTGAACATTTCTTACTTAAATACAAGATGGGATGTTCATTATTTTTGTCATCGTTTTGTGATAAAACAATCCCCAAACCAAATGAGCTCAAATCGGTCTGCAGAATACATTCTTTTTTATAATCTAGATTTGCTAGTCAAAATACGTTTTAACTCCTTAAAGGCCTGATTACATTCCTTGGTCCTATTTGTGCTTTCTCTCTAGATTTTCCTTTAGAGCTTTTTGATAGAGGGGCTGCAATTACCGAAATTTTTTTTCTCGTAATGCGCCTTAAATCTGGCTCTAAAATCTAACTTGAGTTTTTGTGGTGGGAATGGGAGTATCTAAAACAGCCTTTATTTTGGCCTCCTCGGGCGTCCTAGTTCCACTACCTAAAATATGCCCTAAATACTTAGTGTAGTTTTGGGCAAATTTGCATTTCGACAGTTTTATTGCCAAATTTGCGTCATTTACATATATTAAATTTCATCGATGTGTCTTCAATGATTCTCCCAACTATTTGAATAGATTGCAATGCCATCTAAATACGGGACTGTGAAATCTTCACAATTTTCTAACACTTGGGACATTAACTTACTAAAAAAAATATGGAGCATTTACTAACCCGAAAGGCATTCTCAGCTTTACATACTTCCCATAACTACTAGTTACAAAAGCGTATCGCGGCGGGCACTCTTTCCACTCGTTCCTTAATATTAGGTAGCGGAAAATGTTGAGTGCGAATATTTGAGGTTAATCGCCCGTAATCTATACAGGGGTGGGGATCCTTTCCTGGTACCTCTACTAAAATCATTATGGAGGGGTAATAAGATTGCCCGATTTCTTGTATATTTAAATCCAGCATCCGTTTTATCTCGACGTTCAGAATTTTATTTTGTACGGTACGGTTTTGACACAACCGGCTTATTGTTAATTAGTTCAATATCACACTCGACTACTGGTGATTCGGTTTCCTTGGGTTTTACCCAATGCTCATATAATAAAAACTTCGGGAGTCTTTAAACTTTCTCCATGAACTATCTCTGCTGGGATACTTGATAAACTTGGGACAGTTTCTTCGCCGGAGGAAAGATTAGTTCCGGTAAATTATCTTCCATTATTATCGCTGGCATCGACTGAAATCGCAGGGGAAATTTCTCCCCACTGCGGGACTTTTTTTTTTTTTTTTTTTTTTTTTTTTTTTTTTACTACGTGTAACAACAGCATTGATTTGCGATTGCGCCATTGATTTGCTTTTTTTTTTATTAAACTTGCGGTTCTATTTCCAAGCAAACATATCCCATTATCCAATTTTTCTTCATATAGAACTGCGGACTTTGTATCAATGGGTCCAAAATCTGGGCTTTGCAGTTCTATCTTCGCGAGCGGTAGACATTTGGATTCTAAGTCTAAAGATTGTTTAGATCGTTTCTCCAGTAAAGTTTTCTGGATTTACATGGTTTCTCTGGGAATGAAAGCCACAACTTTCCCGTGGAAAAAAATGGTACTAGAGTAGCCGTTAAACACTACGAGTATATTTTTCAAACGATTTCTGGAAAACCTGGAGTTTTTCAATTATTACAAATGAGAATATGAGAATGCATTTGGTCTAATCCACCAAGGAATTGAAAAGTTTAGATTAGTTCTTGTAAAACATAAAGAACTTTATTATGACAATCCCTGTTGGAATTATTATTGAATATCTAACAGATTAATGACAGATTGGTTAGGCTGATTTCCACTAATGCGGTCAAATGATGGATTTATGATAGAGTTACTTCCCTGCACCATATTTGCAAAAGATAAATTGAAAGAAGAGAATTGAATTTTTCCATGCCAGACAGGCATGAGGTTTTTATTCTTACTAGTCAGTTGATTTACTTTTCAATTTTAAAGCCAAGTTCAGTAAGTGCTTTAATAATTTCTTCACCAGTGAAGCTAATTGTAAGTTCCTTAAGAACAGTTTTAAAAGGCCTAAGGGTTTTAGGCCTGAACACAAAAAACTCTAAATTTGGTCCCCGAAGGAAAGCGGTTAGCTGCCTGTGTTGATCAGAATCAACAATAAACCACTTAAAGTGCTTACCTGATAAATTGAGTGGGATTTTCCCATTGAATTTTGCACCGATAGGATCAAGTTTAGCTTTGAAATGATCATATTACCTAACCGTTACTGAAAGGGTTGGGCTCAAGCAGAGGGGGCGGTGACTACGTGGGGAATCGAGACTCCATCCCTTACTTTATCATTTTTTTAGGTTATTTAATTTATTAACAGTTTGAAGTTATCTTTAACAATTAAATGAAATCAACTTTCGTCGTATCACACTTAAATGGATTGATAAATTAGTTTAGTGCTATCCTGTTGAGAGTTTTAGATTTACAAATGTGATGCTTAAAATAATTTACAATAGGGTAAGTACCTGACTTACTTATAAGTCAGCTTACTTAAGTAAGCTGACTTACCTAATTATTAAGTCCTTTATGGATAATCTTAACCGAGGTCAGACATTCCTCCTCATTAGAATGAATTGAGTATCATTCATGGCTTGTGAAGTAAAAACACTCTGCTGTAGTTGAGAGATAATCTTGCAGTGACGTTTCATGGAAATATCCAGCTCATGAAGAAGGTTACAATAATCCTAATCGCATTTAATTTCACGTCAACCAAATGATAAAGAACAGTTCTCAAGAAGGTCCTGTGAAAGACCGGTACACGTCGCAGTATCAGCATTGCACTCAGTTTTCATATCCAAATAGTTGTAGAGTATGTTCACAATCAATAAAAGTTCAAGGTAAATTTCTATAAAACAGCAATATTATAAACCTTTGAATCACTGAATCAAAGAATTATGCCAATTTCTGCAGTCTTCGACAAGACATGCTAGAAGATGCAATACGATGAATCTAGCATATTTGGTTGAAGACATCAGTACCGCTTCAAAGCTAATATGCTTCAAAACAGGACCAGTATTTATTAGACAGATGGTTTTGTTTTTGTAGTTTAAAAGTATGTATATTGTTTTTAAGATTTGTATTCTATCAATTACACTCATGCCCATAAATTAAGGATAATGAAGTTCAGGCAAAGAAAGAGACAGAAGCAAAACAAATTTGACTTATTTGTAAAGTCTATTTATTAAACAAAAGGTAAAGAGCAAAAAGATGCTATATGTTTGACATAATTAATAAAAATTGCGATTTTTACTCCCTGAAGCAAATTTAAAAAAGAATCTATTTACAAAATGGTTAGTATGATGGTTAATATGGAGTATGTCTCCCGGACGATGCAATACAGGCCTTACAACGCCTAGGCATGATGAGTATCAAATTATCAATCTGATCTTGGGGAATATTACCCCACTCATTAAGCAATGCTCTTCGAAGTTCCGGTTGACAGGTGGGAGGGGGTTGACAGGCTGCAATTCGTCGGCCAAGCGTATCCCACATGCTCTATTGGACTCAAGTCCGGTGAGTATGCTGGCCAATCCATACGGGTGATATCCTCCAATTGAAGGCATTCGTCTACAATGTTTGCACGGTGAGGACGGGCGTTGTCATCCATAAACAGAAATTCAGCACCCATGGCGCCCCGAAACAAACGTACATGTTGTTCCAGAATGACATCCCGATAGATGTGGCCTGCCATCGTTACACTCTGAACATGCAGGTCAGTTCTGGAACCAAGAATAATTCCTCCCCAAACGAGCCATCCTGCACCACCGTAATGGTGTCGTTCAATGGTGTTCTCTTGGTAGTAACGGGTACCTGACGCTCTCCATATGAAAGTCCTGCGAGAATCAGACTGCAAACTAAACCTGGACTCGTCGGAAAACATCACACAAGACCACTGTTGCGGTGTGCATAATGCATGCTCTTTACTCCAGGTTAATCGCAGGCGACAGTGAGTTGCGGTAAGTGGGACACATCTGACAGGCCTACGAGCACATAGACCAATGTGCCCTAAGCGTCTGTACACGGTCTGCCTTGAAACTGTCGTACCGGTAGCTGAAGAGAGCTGACGAGACAGGTCTGATGCTGTGCTCCGTCTGTTTCTTTTGGCAGTAACTGCTAAATACCGGTCCTCATTCGGCGTTGTAACTCGGGAGCGACCTGTGCTGTAACATTTACTCACATTACCATCATCTTGAAATCGTTGCCAAAGCCTGGAGATGACACTCTGGGATTCCAAGTTCCTCGGATACTTCCAACTGGGTAGGTCCACATTCCAATCGTCCGATAATTCTACCACGTAAAAAATCATCCAAATGCTTCCTTTGTACCATAACTATGCTGTTATTGCACTGAAAGGATTTTTAAAGCGCGTGTGAACAATTTTACTTCTTTGCCACCATTCCTTATATACCCCTCTCTTACACTCTCGTCATTGTGACGTACTATCCGCGCCATCTGGTGGTTTCCTGTAATTTGTATATTCTTCTTCAAGATGTGTGTGATAACTCTGCAGGTGAAATTTTTATTTTAGAGTTCAATTTCTGTGTGATCTGAATTATCCTTAATTTATGGACATGAGTGTATTAAATAAATTATATTTCTTTTTACGTATGTTAAATTAAATTTCCATATCGTTCATATCCATGCCGTTTTCTATTTTTATTACAATATTTTATTATTTTAAATAATAAAATCATTAATAATAGTAAGTTTTCATTGAATTTAAATGAGCGATTTTATTACCTTTATTATTATACACCGATGTTTGTTTGAGAAAGTTGCAACACATTGAAGAAATCATGTCATGAGATAAAGTTTATGAGAGGGGGGTTAAATGTGAATGATAAGAATTTCATAGTTGTAGTACATGCATGAGCTATATAACGTCTTTTAAAGACATTGCTAGCTGAATAAATAGAAGGTTTTGGAGGATAGTTGAATGTAGTTGTTGTCTAGCAGTAGTGTACGCTACATCTGAAGTTACTATGGCTCGTAAACGGTAAAAGATGGTACTTTAGCAAATTATGAAATTCGAACGGGGACAAATCATTAACCTGCGATAAGGGAATTATTCTTATCGTGAAATTGAAGTGTGGAAGAAATTGGCTTAATAGAATTGGATGAGTCTTAAACCCGCCGCTGGTGCACATTTTTGTGCACTAGCGCAGGGGTCGGCAATCTGCGGCTCTTTGGATGTGAAGCTGCGGCTCTTTAGTTCCATACGCAAATATTATTTATTTTATCAAAAAAAAAAAAAAATTAAAATCGTTTTGAATCGATTAACGAGGATTAGGCACCGATTCTATCTCTCAGCCACTTGTACTCGCTTTTCACCGCACAACAAACCCCCTCCCCATCCCCCCTATCACTATAGTTTGTTGTTTCAAGTAAAAGAGGTAGAAGCGAATTATCTTCTCAAAGTTATGTATGTACATATATATATATAACAATAATAAAAAAAAGCCGAAGTAAAGGTAGGTAATACAACAAGTATTATATTTTTAAAATACATATTATACATATTTTTTCGAAATAAGATACTTAATTACTTTTTGAAGTCAATAAGTATTGTCTAAAAGAAACAAAGTACTACTGTTGGATATTACCGCGAAAGTGTTTTTATTAAAATATATATTTAAAAAAATTACGTATTTTATTATTTATCTATTTTATAGCTTTTATTATTTAAAAATTAGCGTTAAAATAATAATTATAAGTGTAAGTACCTATAATTTTTTATTTAATAAACCTATTTTCGAACCCTGAGGATCAAAGTAGGTAGGTATTTGCAGTTTTAGATTGTTTATATGTTTGAGAATTTTCATTGATTTCGGCATAGCTGGGCATAACACCTTTACTCGTAAACTAAGTATCTAATATTTGCCAAAATTAGAAGAAAAACAAACTAAAATGTGCAGACTTAGCCGTGATAAACATGTTCTGACAAGTCCGTTCGTACCAGGCGGCGATCACCGCACACGGGAGGCGACCACAGATGCGTTCGCCTCCATATGCAACCCAGATGGCCTTCCGACTTGTCTCATTTGCCACGAAAAACTCGCACACAATAAGAAATCAAATTTAGAGAGACACTTCACGAAAAAACATACTCAGTTTGCTAGTAAATATCCAGCCGGCGAAGAACGAAAAAAAGCTGTCAATGAGCTCCAAAAACAAAAACAGCAATCAAGTTCCATGTTAAGTAACTGGACGCAATCTACAAGTAATGTTAATCTGGCAAGCTTCGCGGTATCACTAGAAATTGTAAAAAAAGGCAAACCATTCACAGATGGTGAGTATGTCAAATATTGCTTCATACGTGCATCTGAAGAACTGTTTCGTGATTTCAAAAACAAACCACAAATCTTGAAAAAAATCAAAGATTTACCATTATCCGCTAAAACAGTACAAGATGTCTGTTTTAGCGGAATGTCTTCAAATGTAACATATTTGCGGGTGGAAGATATTCAACTCTCTTCTGCCTTATCACTTGCTATAGATGAGTCTTGCGACATAAAAGACACGGCACAAGTTACCCTTTTTGTCAGGTATATGTCTTCCCAAGGTCCAAAAGAAGAACTTCTAGGATTGCTACCGCTCTCGGGATAAACTAGAGGGAAGATAAAGCGAATGCCGTGCAAAAATGCCTTGAAGACAATAAGATCGATTTAAATAAAATCGTTTCAATAGAAACTGATGGAGCCAGAAGTATGTAAGGAAAAATAAAGGGACAATAACGATTCTTCAGCGCAAAATAAACCCCGAAATTCTTACGTTTCACTGCATAATACACGAAGAAGCGCTTTGTGCCCAAACATTTCCGGCCAAAATAGTTGAGATCATGAATTTGGTAACCAAGTTTGTTAACAGCATCTTGTCAAAAGCACTCTACCATCGTCAGTTTAAAGAATTCTTAAACGAAATGGAGACTCAGTATTCCGACCTCCTACTTCACAATAAAGTGCGATGGCTTTCCAAAGATAAGGTGTTGAAACGTTTTGCTTTGTGCTTGAATGAAATAAACACATTCTTAAATGAAAAAGGCATTAATCACCCTGAATTAGAGAACGACAAATGGTTGCAAAAATATTTCTTTATGGTGGATATCACAGCGAAATTAAATGAGCTGAATCTAAAACTGCAAGGAAAGGAAAGAGAAACCCAGCCTATGTTTTGGTAGAAGAATTGGTTTGTTTTGAAGAAAATTAATTCTTTTTGTAGAAGATATTCAGAGCGGTAAATTACTTCATTTTCAATTTCTGAAGCAATATCGTGTTAAAACTAGTGCAACTGTTGACACGAGGTACTTCAGCACAGTTATAAAAAAATTAAAGAGGAATTTGCTGACAGATTTGTGCAATTCAAAACCAACAAACCACTCTAGCATTCATAGTAAATCCTCTCAACAAAAATAGTAACGAAATCCACATTGAGCCATTTGGAATTGATATTGGATCTCTAGAAATGCAATTGATCGATTTAAAAAGTAAAGCTTTGTGGAGTGGAAAATTTACAGAGTTGAAAAGCAAGTTGGAAGAGTTGGAGGGCCAGAAATGTATGTACGTAACGCAACTAAAATGGGCAACTTTAAAAGAAATGCCGCGAGTAGAGGCACTTCTATTCGTCGCATGGAATAGTCTTCCAGATTTCTACAGTGAGGTGAAGAAGTTGGCATTTGGAGTGCTGACTATCTGCGGATCGACATATTCGTGCGAGCAAGCGTTCTCTTGCAAGATTATAATTAAAAGTAAAGTAAGAAGCCAACTAACAAATGAAAATTTAGAGTCGTGTTTGAAACTTAAAGCTACAATTTATGAGCCAAATTTATCCAAACTTTCTAAAACCATGCAAAGCCAACGCTCCCATTGAATTTGTTTGCTCAAATGTGTGTTATTGTTTTTTTTTATTTTAAGTACAAGTCACATTGTTTAGTAAAGTTTAAATTTTCTACTTGAATAACGATGCAAAGCCATCGCTCCCATTGAATTTGTTTGCTCAATTGTTTGTTATTGAAGTACAAGTTAGTGTTGTAAATAAATGTTTAATTGTTTTTATTTTTTACTTAAATAATAAGTAATTATCTAATAATGAATAAATAGAATGATATATGAATAAGTAGATATTTTTTTCTTATGAATAAATATATATTTTTTTTTATCAAAAAACTTTATTTATCCAAGTACTAACAGGTGGGCTAGTATTATTAAATTGGCGCTACTAGTATTAAATCCATATGATTTTTAGTTAGCCCTAACCTTCAAAAAACACGTGTATAAATTTGACAGCTGTTGCACTATTAGTATGTGAGTTATAACATTTTTAGTGAAGCAACTTTTGTTAGTTTGAAAAAATGGATAAAAAGGAATTTCGTGTGTTAATTAAAGCATTGCTTTTTTGGGGGAAAAAAATACTATTGAAGCCAAGTCTTTGTTTGATAAACATTATTCGGACTTTGCACCGGGAAAATCAACCGTAGAGAAGTGGTTTGCTAAATTTAAACGAGGCCAAATGGGCACCGAGGACGATGCAAGCAGTGGACGCCCCAAAGAGGCTGTTACCGATGAAAACATCAAAAAGTCCACAAAACAATTTCTGATAACCGCAAAGGGAAGTTGATTGAGATAGCTGAGACCCTAAAGATATCAAAGGGACGTGTTGGACATATCGTAAATGAATATTTGGATATGCGAAAGCCCTGTTCAAAGTGGGTGCCACGCGAGCAAAAACCACAATCGACCAAAAACCACAACCAATTGATGATTCTAAGTAGTGTTTGGAGCTGTTCAATCGTAATAAACCCGAATTTTTGCGTCGATATGTGACAATGGATGAAATATGGCTCCATCATTTCATACCGGAGTCCAATCGACAGTCAGTCGAGTGGACTGCTCGTGATGAACACTAAAAATGCTATAACTCACATACTAATAGTGCAACAGCTGTCAAATTCATACACGTGTCTTTTGAAGGTTAGGGCTAACTAATAATCACATGGATTTAATACTAGTAGCGCCATCTATGTGTCAGCCTATGAACTTTTCAGCCCACCTGTTATTTATTATTGGCAAGAAAAATTTTGTGGCTCTTTAAAAACTTTGAAATTTCGTAATTGCCATTTTTGGCTCTTCCGACTCAAAAGGTTGCCGACCCCTGCCCTACAGGAAACTCATTTTCTCCTAAAAATTGCTCTGTTATTCAAAATTATAATTTTTATCGTACGGCTGGTCCTCAATTCTGCAAATCTATTTTTTTAAGCAATCCGTTCCTCACTTTGAAATCCTGCCTCCTACCTTGCATGATTTTCAAGCCACTGTTCTTAATATTTATATTGATAATCTTTCTAATCTCATTTACATACCGAAGGTCCTTGGGGGCAACGGGCGTACCTGTTACGGAGTTCCTGTGTGGTTTTAAGAACCACGATACCTCCACATCTTAAATTAGTTAATAAATTAGCATTAAAGGTAGTTGCTTCAATTAAAGAAAATCCTTGTTAAAATCATTTCACTAACGATCTTTCCACTCTTCTTTGTCTAAATTGTAGTTCCATTCTCAACTGAGATTTTAATGCCCGACATGTTTCCTGGAGGTGTAAAAATAATAATGGTTTTGGTATCGTTCTTTGTAACTTTGCTGATCAATCTGAAACTAATATTATTGCTTTCTCTACTCCAACTCGAATCACCAATTGCTCTGCCTCCATCATTGATCTTACAGTTTTAAATAACTTCCACGATTGATTCTATTTCTGAATTCTCCTCTGACAATAAACTATAATTCCTAGTTTCAATAGTAACTATTTTCCTTTTGATCTCACCTGCTCCAAATCCACTGACTTAAATATTTATTTTTAATTCTCCTTCTGAACTCCCTTCTCTCAACACAACCTCTGATATTGATACTGAAATTATTCATAGTGCTCATACTTTCTTCTCAAAAATTATTAAAGATATGATTCATTCCTCCTGATATCAAAACTCTTGTCTTTGATCGCAAACTTGCGCTAAATTATATAATTTTTTTGTGTTCTTCTCTCCAAATCTGATAATAACAGAACAAAAGCAATATTTAGGCGTGACATACGAAACTTCACCCAAAATTCTTAGAATTCACGATTAAAACCTCTTGTCTCGGAGGATGGCTCAGTCTGGCAAGAAGCTAATAGATTTAAACGAAAAGCATCCAAATTTCTCATTCCCAAAGATCTGAATTCTACTTCCACTTCTGCTGTCATTGACAATCATAAAGCTGAGCTCATTACCACTTGCCTTCAGGAACAGTTTCAACCTAACAACTTTTTTTAATTCTCATGACGATGCGACAGTCCAATCTTCCAGTATTAAATTATCTCAAGCTCCTTATAAAGTTAAATTTTTTCTCATACTCGTGCTTCCTTGATGGACGAATATATTAATAAACTTCAAATTAAAAAGTGCCTGGTATTGACTGTATCAACAATAAAATGCTCAAAAATCTTCCTTTCAAAATTATTCTTAGCATTGCTAGACTCATTGACTCCTTTATTAGGCTTTTCTATTTCTCCAAGCTTAGAAGACTGCAATTATTTTACCCATTCTCAGGCCAGGCAAAGACCCTTCTAATCCCACCAACTGTCGGCCTAACCCTCTTAGTAAATAGCCGAATTTGTCATCCTTAGTAAAATTAACTTGCATATCCCTGCTTCTCACTATAGGATTTCACAATAATTTGGTTCTATTCCTAATCTTCCAAACTATTTTTTTTTTTTTATTATTATTATTTCAAAATCACATGATTTTTTTTTTTTTTTTTTTTCCCATTTCTTGCAGAACAAAGGGAATTATCACTTTTCTTTCTTGGTTTAATTTATCTTTACACATCCTCCTATTCATTTGGATATCAATATTAAGGAAATTGGGTAAGGACTAAGTTTGCTATAAAAAGCAATTAATTTAACAATGCAGCATTACACAAATTGAAATGTTATTTAGCTTTTTATTATTATTAATTGCAATGTTTTAGTTTTTACTTTAATGACTTAGTAATTTCATAGATGAAAATTAACTTCTAAGAAAATTTTTATAACATTTGGTTTTAATAGTTATAAAAAAATTTTGGTTTAGATAGAAAAAAATGCTTTAGATGATGAAAGGAATAATAAATTCTGAAGGAATTTTTATTTCTTATCAATTCCATAATTTTATTCATGAAATAATCATTAATTTAAATATAATATACATATAAACTATATCAATTTCAATTGTTTTATCTAGAAGTAAGTGAGCAGCAAAATGAATATTTTTATTTGTGTATGAATATTGTACTCATTTTCAAAACATATGAATATTTGTGATAGTGTTTGAAGTACTAGGTGTTTATGTGAAATTTTTAAGCAACTCTCAATGTTTAAATGTAATGTAGTAAATTTTGTTTTCATGTGTACAATGCAAGTAGGTATAGAAAAATTATTCACCAATTTCATAAATAATGGAGATGATGATGCAACTTTAAATAGTTCTAGAATTAATCCATTAATAATTTCATTTGATAAGATATTTTTAATTTAATTCATCATGAAATATATTTGTCTTCATATTCTCATAAATGAGGTTTCACATAACTAAAAAAGAATTTTTGTAATAATGCAATAAGTTTTGCTTAAAACATACAATTTTTAAGTGAAAAAAAAAAATTATGTTTTCTTATCACATCATTATTATTATGCACAAGGTACAGCTAATTATCTCAATATAAAAACAACCTTTTTTTAGTCAAATAAACCTAGATAATTTTAACTTGATGTATGTATGAAAGAAAAGTTGAACAACACAAATAGTTATTTTCATTTAGAAACAAAGGATGTTTGTTGACTTTTAAAATTTCAAATTTTGTATTAAATTGCATGCAATTTTTAATCTTTGAGTTTGAAAAGAAGATTCTTAATTTTTCAATGTGCAAATGGAATTCAAGTTATAAAGCATATTAAAAATATAAAACAAAATCATGGCTAAGAACTAATATTTTAACATAAAAGAATTGTTTTTCTAGTAGTTTAAATTTAAAATAGAAGAACACAAAATATATTCTACTGTTGTATGAAAATAAATCAAATTAAATTAAAAACGCAGAAACTTTTAATTGTTAAATTGATTTACAAGGTATATATATACTCAGCTTTTGAAAATCATTAGATTTAAATCATTAACTACAATACAAATGTAAACATACAGTAGGGTATTAACTCGCACACATACACACACAAAGCAAATTTTTACATTCAGGTAGAGGTGTTTGCTCTAAAAATGTAACAAGTATTATTTTTACTTAATTTTATACAGATAGTGTATCAAAAGAAATTTACTAATGTTATGAATATCAGAGCAACACATTTTCTATTATTAAATTAAATACAACTACAACAATTAGTATATTGGCATATAACAATGTTAGGAAAAGATTTATAGAATGATTACCACAACTTTAAAACAAAATAAACACTGAAAAATCGGAAAATTCACACATATATTACATGGTTAGTGTTTTTACATATATGCTACTTAACTACTTACAAAAACTTGCAATTTTTAAACTACAGTTAGCTCCTGATAACATGAAAATTTCATTGTGTAACTTAAAAATGCAGATTATTTATCATTTGATTTGTCAAAGCAAAAATCATGGCTACTTCCCTATAACTAACACTGATTCTACAGTAAAAATTATTTTTGCAGAAAAAATGCATCTAACCGTTTTTACTTGTAATTTTAGAAACAAAATGCATATTTTAAAATAACATTCAATGATAAAATATTATCAATAAATATAATCATCTTATATTGATTTAATTATCAAATGTAATGATAGTTAATAATTCTTATTTTTTTAAGTTGTGGCACTGGAAATAAGGGTTGGTAAACAGTCTTGCGTCATTTTGTTCCTATAACAGTTCTCAAAATGCCACTGGTTTAATTGATTTCAAGTTCAAATCATATTTTTTTCGTTTGGTAAACCTGTCAAATTTTGAGCCAAATCAAGAACTTTTCTTGTTCAATCAAAAGAAAACGAAAGCGATACTTGTGGAAACATGGTGACAATGCAAGACACTAATGTGTGTTAATTTAGATGATTCAAAACTGATTTCGACTTGAAAGAGAAAGACAGCACAGGCCATCCAAAATGATCATGAGCTTCTGAAACCACATGAAAAAGTTCCCTACCATCAACAAATGATCACTTCGAAAAATGCATTGATCGAAAAGTAACCAGAATGGGATACAAGACATAAGTGATTTTGTAGGACAAAATTCCCCCCTCACCCTTAGTAAAAGCAGTCAAAGACACCATTTCTGCACTTTGCTGGGAACTCTTGCCCCACCTAGTATACTCACCAGTCTTGGACGCTTCTGACTACTACTTGTTTTCATCGATGGTACAAGCACTTACCATGAAACACAATTATGAAGATGTTAAAAAATAGTTTGATGACTGGATCCCTCAAAACATGTAAGGTTTTTCTGGGAGGCCAGAGAGATGGGGAAAATGTGTAGAACAGATCCATGTTTATCTTTCTTCCAAATCAAATGCATTTTTTTTAAGGAAAAAAAAATAAGAATTATTAACACCACACCTGGTATAATAGCCTTTCAAACCTATTTCAAGTATTTCCAACTGACTTACTTTTTAATTATCTTTAAGTAGAAGAGATGTATGTATATAAAAAAAAATCAAATGATAAGCTACAAGGTTTGTTTAATAAATTACACAGTTATGAGCCAAAATATTTTACAACATTAGATCAAGATAAAGTCCTGTAATTAATCTAAAGTCTTACTGCTGAAAGGGGTTAATAAGTTTTATTCTTTAATCACATACACCACTTTTAATTTACAATCAAGCAATGAATACCATTTTGAGATAATATAGAAACTGAAAAATATTAGACAAATTTTAAGGATTTTTATAAAATAGTGAAGAAATATTTTTAAAATAAATAAAATATTAAAAGGAAAATATTATATTATTTAACCTTAATAACTACAACTGAAATAAATATTTTCAAAATATTGATTATTGTGACTGAGTAGTAGAATATATCTTATAAATATCATAAAATTTTTACATATTTACAAAACAACTCCAATAGATACAGCAAGCTCAAGGCAAATTTAATTCTCTGTAAATTATAACATATCACAGTATAATCAGTAAATTACCTGCTTTCAAAACATATATAACATTGTGTGGATAAGAAAAGAAAACTGAAATTATTTATCAATTAATTTAATTTTTAAAGCATCAAAATTAAAGAAAAATTTAAAAATAAATTATCTAATTTAAAAACTTAAGAAAAATTTACACCTATTACATTCCTACTCTAACTTTTTAGAGAATTATTTAAGTGAAACAATTATTTAATAAATTAAATAAAATTATTAGATACACTCTGAAGTTAGTAAAAAAATATCAAAATTGTACAATACATTTGAAAAACACTAACATTCATGCAGGATATATTTTTGCAAAAAATCCAAAATATTATTTCCAGCTTTTTTTTCCTTAAAGCCTCCACTTAATTTTTAGAATTAGAAAGAAAAAAAAAAAGAAACAAGCACAAAGTAAATAAATAAAAATTAAAACATTAATTTTAATTATTAATAAAATTTAAGTTAACTGAATTCAAATTGTTAACATATAATTATAATCAAATTAACCTAATTATTATTTAACAAAGAAGATTTATATGAATAAAAAGGGTTAACTACTCAAATCTATAAAAATATCACTAGAAATAAATAATAATTGATAACATAAATAATTGATATATGATAAAAGGAACATATAAAATGTATTAAATAAACATAAAGTACAAAAATGAGAGATATAACAAAACAACAATTAAAATAGTTATATTTTGCAATTTTTAAAATTTCAATCATGAAAAGTAATTAGAATTTGTAAAAAGTAATATACAGTAATCTCTCTTTAATCTGGCATGTTCAGGACCATGGCCATGCCGGATTATCGAGCATCAATATAAGCACTGTAGATAAAAATTTAACATTAAGGCATGTGCATATTTAATGTGTACATATTTAACAAAAATGCGAGCAGCATTATATCACCATCTGGGAGGCAAGGTCAACAAACGCCCGAATCCATATGAAAGTGAAGGCTTGATTGGGGCTAGATTTTAATGAGCTAAACTATTAAATAAATTAAAGAGAGATTACTGTACAAACAATTAAATATAATAAAATATGAATTTAACAAACCAACATATCAAGTAATCACAATTGTAGTAATGCAGATATAAACCATATATTTAAAAATAATTGTGGACTATACAGCAAATAATTTTACAGTGATAAACAGAAATAATGGAATATATAATTATATTGAAAACTTTTTATATTTTTAAAGTACTTATTCTACACCTCAGATTAGAGATGCAGAATTTTGATCAGCAAATTTGAAAATGACATTCAAGAGAAAAGAAAAAGCATTAGAGTAATAATTTTTAAATATTTAAATAAAAATCACAGCATATTTTTTAATATATATATATATATATATATTTTTTATACTTTTTATATATATATATATATATACTATATACTTTTTATATTTATATATAACAAACACAACAAAATATTTTCAAGAAGATAATTTTAAGTTTTAAATATAAAAATAACTTACTATTAAACATATTAACAATTATTATTTTCTTTTTGATTGCACATACAAGAAAAAAAAATATTATGATTTCTACTTAAAAGTACAATAAAAAATTTAAACAATATTATATAAAGTAAAAATATCAAAAAAGAAATATATATATAAAATCACAATATTATTTCAAAAATATTTTTAATTTTCAACTGTGTTAACAAAATAATAACTTTGAGAATAATTATTAAAATTCATTACGCACCCTTAATAAATAAAAACATATATAAAGAATACTCTGAAATCTCCTTAGAATTAAAAAATACTTATTTGAATAAACATTTGTTTGATATTAATAAATTAAAATATTTTTTAAAAATCTCAACATTTCAAATATGAAGTTTCTATATTTTCAAAAACAAAATGTATCTTTTGTATGTATAAAAATATATTTAATGTGCTCATACAACTTAAAACTAATTCTAAAAAAATTCCTTTATTTACACAAATAGTACACTTTCATAAATACCATAAGTACCTCTAATACTTTAAATCAAAACTACAAAACATTTCATTTAACTGTACACAAAAATGAAGAGCAAAATAGTACAATACATAAATTTATGAAGGAGGACAAAATGCAGCTGCTGTAACATGCATTTAACCAATTTTGTTTTCTATTGATGCAAAACATTTTAACAGGGTGTGTGTGGAACTACATCAAAAGAATCAACTCCACTGAGTTTACAATATTTAAATATTTTAATAAAAACACCACACCACAGAGCAAATACTTATGAATTTGAAGCCAGAATAGATGTAATAAATAACAACACCAATAATAAAAAGATTTAGGATGTGGGTGAAGATGGTGGAGAAGAACTGCTGGAGGAATCCATACTATCAGGGCGACGTGTCTGCACTATTTTTAATCGCCGACCTTCAGTATTTTGATCCTCGCAAACATGAACTACAATACCAGGTTGTGTCCTTGAAGGAGGATGCAACTCATGTGCTTCACCTGGAGTTAAAAGATTTTAAGTGACTCCTATACACAATATGTACAGCTTTCACAAAAACTACAGGATTAATCAAAATATGAATAATCATTCAAAATATTATCTAAATAATTACACCACATTAAAAAATAGTGACCTAGAAACCTTTTTTAATGATCCCTATGGCCAAAAATAATTAAAAGTTGTACCCTGTATAATATTATGTAATATAATATTTGCATAATATATAGATAGATAAATAGTCAAAAATCAAAATAGTTATTTATTTATTTTAAATAATACAGATGCATTTAAATAAATTACAAATTAACATTTTTAATGTGAGCTATGTGATTGCATTTGTTTAGGAATACTAAAAAAATCTAGTTTGATGCTCTCTATTATTGCTATTCAATAATCCTAACTCTAATTCACGTCAGCCTATGTCTTCAACATACCTCCAAGTATCACTTTTCATAACTGCATGGAGTACACATACCCTACTTTGGAAACCACTATTCTATACTTTTGCAGTTCAATACCACTTAAATTCAAAAATTACTTAAGATTCACATTTAATTTATAAAAGAAATATAAAAAGAAAATTTTAAGGGAAAAAAATTATCTTATATGCCTAATAATATGTTTTAATAAACTCAGAGAGAAAACGAGGGTTAATCTTTTTTAAGTGGAATGCATTGGGTTGAAGGGAAAGTAATCCAGGATTATAACTTCCTTAAATTCAAGTTGATAAAAATGCCTAAATTTGATTTTGATAACCCTTTTTTTATAAATTATTTTAAACTTAATAACATGCCCTTTTTTACACTCAATTGCACTCATATGTTAATTTTTTATTTTCCAGAAAAGTAATGTGACATGATAAATTGCATATTGCCATATCAAACATTTTGAGTTTAGGCTTTATGGAAATATAGCAGAAGCAATTTGAAACATTCATTACATGTATCTAGTATAAGAGAAAGTCAAGTTTAACATTGGTTTAAAAAGTTTTGACAAGGGAATTTTAGTTTTGAATATAAACAGAGAAGTGGCATGCCAAAGCAGGTTGATAACAATGATTTGAAAGCACTGGTAGAGTCAAAGCCCCACATAAGTAGAAAACTAGCTGGTAGACTCGGTACAAAGAACAGAAAAAACACATAAAAATGATAGGAAATGTTATTTGAACTAGAGTTTGGGTCCTACATGAGCTTACAGATCAAATCTACCAGCAATGAGTAAATGTTTGCACATCACTAGTCAAAAGAAATGAAATTGGTCCTTTTTAAAGTGTATAATGACTGGGAATTAAAAGTGAATACTTTATGCAAACGTTGCGTAAAAAAATAATGGTTAAGCCCAAAAGGACCAATCCCACCACAGAGATAGGACTGCTTTGCATTGAGTGGGATATGGAAGGGGTGATTTATTTTGAACTGCTGCTGAATAACTTAATTACCATTTCAGTCATCTACTCTCAATAATTACAGAATTTAAAGAAGGCTTTACTCAACAGACGATCTGCCTTACTCAATAGATGGAGTGCGATTCTTTAATAAAAAACACCACAAAAATGACCCAGAAGAAGCTAAATAAATTAGGATGGGAAATTCTCCTCCACCTTACAGTCCCCTCAGATTATTATCTATTTAGGTCTTTGCAGCATTTTCTTGGCAGCAAAGATTTCAGTAATAAACAGATGATCAAAATTCTCTAAATGGATATTTTGCTGCAAAACCAAAAAAGTTCTTCCAAGATGAAATAAAAAAAATTGCTACAAAAATGGTTTAATGTCATAAAGAATGAAAGAATAGATTAATGATTTAATATGTGCACGAATAATTTTCAAATTTTTTTTTTTTTAAATTGTCTACCTAATTCCTGCATTATTTTCCATCCAACCCAATGCAACCTCTTTGCTAACAATTAAACATTCTTATTATAAAATGATAAATATTTTTTTTTAAGGTTATTCAAAATTTCATTACAAAAAGTGATTAATTTCTTCCAATAATTTTTATGTTACTTCATTTCTAGAATTAATATGAATATGTGTCAATGAATTAAATAAGTGATACATAAAAAATAAGAATATACCAGGAGTAAGCTTTGCAAGAGCAGCAAGTAAATCATAATTTATGCATGGTTGAGCTTCATCAACTGGTTCCCAACCAACAGGTGGAGAAGCTGGTGGGGATATGAGAAACTGACGAACTGGCGAAGGTGGTTGCAAATATGTATCTGAAGTTTCTCCATCTTTACTTCCAGTTGATGTAATTGGCTGAGGTTAAATATAAAAATTTAGATATACATAATTTATTTGTGTATAATATATAAAATATACAGATCATTTTAAATAACTCTCAAATATTTTAAAAATAAAAGATAAATAAATGCCTTTTTTAATATTAATATTAACAAATATACTAGTTAAAATTAAACGATTGTCTATATGAATTTTAAAAAAATCTGTTAATCAAACAACTATACAACCTTTATTTTTAAATAAAGCTTTGACTAGAGATAAGCACTCTGGCTATAAAAAATGCAATTAACATTAAGCTATTTAATTTTCAAAGCAGTTATGGGAACAATCAATCATATTACTAATATCTTGTTTGTATTTCAGAAATACAACACAAAATGAACAAAAGGAAGAAAAATATGTATCATCTTAAGAAAAATTCCTGGATTGAATCAATGAAACAATGAACAACACATAAAGCTGTCATTTCAGAACCTATTCATATCTATGATTCTAATTATATATATTATTTCAGAAAGAGTTTAAAGAAAAAGAACATACTGTTTAAAATTTTTAATGTTCCCATAACCAAAGCATAAAAAGAGCAATAGTTGAAAATTCTTCATTCTTTCTAAATGCATGCTGTATGCAAAATATCCAAGAGGAATTAACAGGATTATTTTATGTAATAATTATCTTCTCAACAATTAATCACAGAAATACATTTATAGTTATAAATATATTTCAAAAGTGGCAGCACTTTTCTCTTAGAAGTAATTTAAGCCAATAAATAAATTTCTGAAAAAATTACAAAATCTATGTTTTCATTGGACCATTTATTATTCAAGTTTTATTAAGAGAAAAAAACTTCTGTTAATCCAAAATTTTTCCATAGTTTTGAAAACAAAATTAAACTAGAAAAGGAATATAATAATAATGAAGATTATTCTATTATTTAAGTTCCTTTCTTGTAAACTAAGCATCATTTCTGATGTTATTAGTGGCCATAAATAAGCTGAAATACATATCAATATGTTTTGATTAATAATAAAATTAGAAATGATAAGTAGGTCCCAGAAAATCTTTTATATCCCAATAATTTATATAAAATGAAATTATGTATACTACTGTGCCCAAAAAGTAAGACCAATTTTCAATTTAAAATTCCCGAGCTTACGGAATTTCAATTTCTTTTTAGGTTGCTGGCACTGTCCTTGACATCTGAGTGAAATTTGATGTCAAAATATCCATTAGTGTTTGAGTTATGCTTGGCTTTGCGAGACGCTAAAACTGATTCCGGAGATTTTTGAAATGTCTGAATTAATTGAGCAAATTTTAATTTAATTAATTATTAATTTAATAATTAATTTTTAATTTAATAATTAAATTTAAATTTAATTATTGCATTACATTTTTGCGGAAACGCATAGAATGTTGCAGAACGCATTCTATGAGCATTCCTATATCGGAAAGAAATGTTTAGAAGTGGTATAAACAGTTCAAAGAAGGCAGAGAACGCGTGGAAGACAAAGAGCCCTTTGGTCGACCATCAACCGACGAAGGTCACCTCAATAAATTAAAAATTTGGTGCTTGCAAACCGTCGATTTACAATTAGAGACCTTGCTGATGATGTTGGAATTTCAAAAGGATCGGTCACAAACGCGTCAAATCTCGATTAGTGCCGTAAACACTGAATGCGCCAGCTCACACTGCATTGATTCTTCGTGACTTTTTCGCCACAAATGAAACGTATATCGTTCCACAACCACCATATTCTCACCGTGCGACTTCTGCCTATTCCCTAGACTAAAAAGACCACTCCCTGGCACACCGTTTTGAGTCGATTGAAGAGATTCAACGTGAATCGCCACAAGCTTTGAAGACCATCCCTGCCGATGACTTTTTAGAATACATTGAGGATTGGAAAAAAAGTTGTGCATAAGGGAATTGTGTCCAGAGATTTACTTTGAAGGCGATGAAATAAATTTGGAAGAATAAATAGTTTTTGAAAAAAAAAAAGTCTTACTTTTTGGACACAGTAGTATGTGTTCTAAGCATGAGTGTTTGAATATTTTTCAAGAATTTTCTTGAAAGTTCCTACAGTGTTTATTCACATAAACATAAAATTTACAAAAATTGAATAAAATAAAAATGATAAATAAAAAAGCAAATTATTTAAACCAAGACCATTCATTTTTATGAGCACTCTAACATTAAAAAATGATACAAAACCAGTGTATGACTGCTTGATGGAAACTGTTTCACAACGACATTTGTGAAACATACAGATTCAACATGATGGTATATAAGTACAAATTACCTTAGCCAGTGTATTTCTTTATTGTACTTTTACAACTGAGCACCTCCCCCCCCCAACCCATCTTTGTCTTTACTACATTAGTCATAATTTTAACAGTTTTTCCTGAAATACAGTATATACAAAAACTTTTTTCATTAATAACAATATATTATTTCCCAGACGAGTTCTTAAACAAAATGACTTTATAAACTAGAAAACATATACTGTCTCTCTTTGTCCGTGTATTAATTTTTACAAATGATAAACTTAAGAAACTACCTATCATCCTACCTTAATTTATTATAGGATTTCAATTTTAATATCTGTTTAATTAGATAATTATGTAAATTATGCAATCAAATTTGTAAAAAATTCACTTAGTACTGCAACAAAATACATTTAAAAGAAAAATAAAAGGCAGCATGATAAATCTTTGAACCAATGACTTATAAGAGAATATGAAAAATGTAATAAAAACGTCAAATGCAAAGAAAGTTAGAAATTAAGAACATATTCCACTACATTGGTTTCCAAAAATTAAGAAAAGATCAGAAAAATTGTGATTACACAACAAAAAATAAGTCAATTTTCATAAAAAATTATGCAGCATACATAAAAAGTAAAATTGTATCAAAATATGACATGCAATTTAGTGGAGCTGTTGTTGTTAATATCACTGGAAAAGTTGACAAAAACATGCTTCAAATATAATACATCATTTATTTGGAGAATTGTGACAGCAAGCCAATGGGTGAATAGAAACAAGTTGTAGCCAATTCTATGTAGCATGGTAGCTAAATGTGAGCCCTCTTGTAATTCATACACAGTGAAACACATTTCTAAGAACAGGTATAGTCAAGGAAAGCCTAGAGCTATAATTACAAAGAGATATAGAAGCTAATTACAAACTGGTATAAACTCGCTACACCAACTCACCTCAGATCTTTTCTTAAAGCAACCAATTGAAGGCTGGTATTTAGATCAACTATGAGCAGAAAGCATTAAGAAGTAGAGTTATATGAAAGACGTAAGCATTGTATGTACCCCTCAAAACCATGTCACTTCAATGAAAGATTAAATTGAACCTTCACATACCATGTCAATTGGAGTGAAATCAATAGAGTGAAGAGAATTTGATTACAGGGTGAAGATGTTGATCTGGACCAACACTATTCAATTCAGCATGTTTAGGATGCTCTAGAGTAATGCAGTGCTGCACTTAATTTGCCCCTGCAACCATTCAGGTCTTTGAACTGCCTAGACACAAGAATGGGCTTTGGTGATAATTGATTTAATAAACATTAGAATTTTCAGCATGGAATATTGCAGCTGTGATTGTGTGGCTGTTAGAGGTGATCACACTCCATATTATACAATGAACTATACTTTTTGGTACATTTCCATTAAATGCATTTTCAAGAAAATATGCCTATTATGATTCTTTTGCACCTAATTTGTGAAGCACTGTGTGACGAATGTCTCTGCCAAATTTTAGTAAAAAAAAAATGAAAAGAAATTTCATTAACACAATTTTTCTTTAATTGTTTGAAATTATTGTATGTATAAAATTCAACATAATTGATAACTTCTATACTATCATAAAATTACATTTTGAAAAACAATATTAGAAATTTGTTTATAGTTTTGAATTATTTATATGTGAAACATAAAAAAGATGATACTCATAATTAAGGATCATAGATATTTGAGATGCATAAAACTATATGGTTTTTGAATTATTTAAAATTACCTGTGCAAAATAACAATTAACAATGCTCTCTCCAATTTTAGTTTGGTGACACTGAATTCTTGCATTAGCAGCAGCTGTTGGATTGGTAAAATTGACACGAACTCTGCGGAAGCTCTTAAAATACTGAAAAGAGGCTCCTTCATCAAAATGATGGAAAATTTCTTCTAATTGATTCTAAAAGGTTAAAAAGAATAATCCATTAGCATGTAGCAGTAAAAAATAAGTTATAAACTGAAGATCAACAATAAGTGTTTCAAATACCATACCATAACAAAAAAAAAAAATATTAGTAAAAAATATGGGATTGTTTCTTTTAAAAAACCATTTGATTTGGGCACTTGATGCATATTAATGGTAAGAAGGAGTCTTTCTAGTGCAGTTGTTAGCCTGCTGGTTTCTTCATTCAACATCCAATATTTTTCAAATTAATAGTTTCATGCTCTCTGTTTTAAGCAACTGTAAATCTGTTATATCTGTGCAGCATGATTTTAAGTTGGTAATAAAACACAGCATCTTTGACAGCACAAGCAATTTAAAAACCAGGAGTGAGGAGTCGTTCATAAAATTTCAAACTCCCCAGTTGAATTTTCATATTCACTCCTGATTTTTTAATTTTATGTATTATTAATCTGTATTGCTGGATTTAGAAAATTTGTGAAAAACGTATTCACTGACTTTTATTGGACTCATAACTACAAAAATAGTTTTTTTGCATTTACAAAGTATTTTTACAACTTTAAAGGTGTAGTGTTTGTAATAACTTTAAAGATAAAGATATCCTTGTACTTTAAATTTGCTTACAAAAAATACAGATAGCTTATAAAAATAATAGTACTAATTTAATAGGTACCAAAGTATTATATAATAGGTAAAGACAATTAAAAGAAAATTGTATATTTAAATCACGAAGATGTATATTTTCAATACATTAAATCTTATTTGTTCTAAAAATAGAATAGTTTCTATAAAATCTCTTATTGTTGATTTTAGATAGCTTTGCTGGTAAAGTAGTAACTCTTTGCTACTAGTTGTATTATTGAAAGGTACGATTGAATTGCCTCCTTATAACATTTAATTTTATCCTTTATTCAATATTATCAATTTTTTAAGGCATTCTAAGTATTTAACCTACAGTCAGGAGGGTTAGGATGTGATTAAATTTTGAGAAATTAAATTTGTATATAATTTTTTTAATCTTATTCATCTTTTTACAATCAGCAAAGTCATAACGTTCAAGCTTACCTTTCTCAATCTGTTTTCATACAAAATTATTATGTGTTTTAGGTTTGCACATATTCTGGATAATAACACACTGTTAAAGTGCAAAGTATCTTTTCATCTTAGCTTCGAGTTTCCAATGTATTTTGCAGGAATCCACCAATTTTTGACAATTGACCATTTCCACTCTGTTAAATTTGCAGATGTTAGGTCTGCTGATCAAATTTCTTGCATAATCGTACATAAATGCCTGAGTAATGATCTAATTTGTTTTCAGCCATTGTAACAGAAGGATATGCCGTATTTTCAAGGACTAGTTTAATTCTAGAAGGTGCTGAATTATAATATACATAATCTGCCAACATATTTCTTGGTCTAGCAGTGGTTTTTAGCCTACTTTTTCTGCATATATTTTTAAAATTTTACAATTTTTTGGAATTCTTGCAGCGATTTCTGTGCTACATAATTTGGATATAACATTAGTAATATGCCTTTATTGCAGGCCATCATAACTGTTCACACAAGTGATTACACATCATATATGTGATATTTTATAAAATCCAATAAATTATTTATGGCAATGTCAGTTAATATTTGAATTACAAGAATCTTCTTCTCTAATAGCAAACTCCAAAAAGATCTTCAAATTTATCCATTATAATGACTACATTAGTAAATATCATAAGCAGTTTTTCCATCGTAAGCCCTAATAGTTTAGCATTACATAGTTTTTCTTCTCTTTCAATTTTACATACACAATGAGTTTTTCATGATTTAACTTGAAAGTCTCAAAAACAGTTAATTTTTTCGGTTCTTGATTCATCTCAGAAAAATTAGTTAAATTTTCATTTATTATTTAAATAGTTTACAGAAATTAAAACAAATTAAAAAATTTAGTTTTTATTTAGACAAGAAAAGGAAATAAAAAAAGAAATTCCTTGAGTAAGAATTTAGAAAAAATAAAAACTATTTTTATACAAGAAACAGGAGTCGGGTTTTTACATCAATTCCTTCAAAAATGCTTGACTTCCGATTCCCCACCTCCATTCAAAACACTAATTATCTAAGTAAAGGCAAATCCACATTTCATCCCTTTTCCCCAGTACCTGACCAAGACATGGTGAACGTTCAGTAGAATTATGTATGTAGTCTGATTATTCATCTATCTATCTTATTTATCTATTATTCTATCTTATTCAGAGAAATCTGATCCCCCTGGCCAAAAAATGATTTTCTTATCAGCTTCAAGGCGGTTTCATTGCAGGGCAAATTGCATTTTTGTAGCAGCTTTCTCTCTCTTTTCAATGGTTTCATAGAGCATATTTTTACATTAAAAGTTCATTTTTGAAAAATAAACTCAAAATTTTCATTATTCTTTAGCACACACCATTAACTTAACTTTACATTTTCATGAAATAAAAGCATTTTTGCAAAGAATATCTAAATAAACTCCTTTTCAGATATATTAAATTTGCAAAGCCTTAATTAAATTCAGAAAGCAAAATTTAAATCTAGAATTAAAAAAATTTTGTGAAAAAAAAAAAACAGATATTATAGGATCACATGGAAATACCTATAATTAGAAATGTAATGAAGTGACAGTAAATTCAAAGATATAATTGTAACGACAGCTTTATATATATATACATACATACATACCTACACCTTTAGATATATGAGAATACGATAATGAAGAATACCTTTATATGAATTAGGATATATTTATATAAAGAATACCTACTTTATTCCAAGATCTTGCAATTAAACTGAATATTTTCAATTTAAGTTCTACTTAAATCTGTCAAACCAAACCTAAAAAAATCTGAAATTATAGTATTGTGACTTTCAGTGAAAAATAAGTGCATAACTCTAGAATAACCTTTATTCAGCATTCTTTACAAAAATAGTACAAAAAGAAACTATTTAACAACTTTTTCTTGTTATTGTTTACATTTAACTTCATTAGTAATTTTCTATTTTCCTAAAACTTACTTTACATATATTTTAATGTTATCTTTTGCTTCTTTTAGAAGCAATTTTTCATTTTTTGTTATTCCCGATAGATCCCCTCTTTTTTATGCCATCTGAAATTATTCCCTGTGCATTATTATTATTATTTTTTTTATTTTTTTTTTTTTTTTGAGAAGTGTACACTTTTTTTGGCAATGATCACACTTTTTTTTAAATTGCTATCAGCCTCCATTTCTTCCCATTTTCGTTTCTGAGCTGTTTTTGATGTTTCGATTCTCTGTCGGTCTCTGTAAGTCAATTATTTTAAAGAATTTCTATTGATTGAAAATGAAGGCAAGGAAATTATACAAATTGTGAAATCAATGAATTAACTGAGAAATAATGAACAAAAATTTAAATGATCTTACAACATCAATTGACAGTTAAAACAACAGTGTAGAAAAAGATAAAGAAGCTTTAATTTACAAAAAATTAGATAAATAGTCTATAAAAGCACATAAACTGTTTGATTTTGAAATGGAGATTAATCCAAATGAAGACAGTTTATAAGAAACATTGCAAAACTTTGAAAGAATTATGTAAGTTATTGTCCAAAGCAAAAATTACCAGCTTTTAAAGAAATAATTGAATCATGCACTTACTTATTAAACAATCATAAAATCGCCTCAATTAAATTACAATGTATTTCATTTTTCTCTTTTAGTTGCAAAAATATTTACATTTACTTAAATTATACTTTCTTAAATATGCCTAAAGCATTTTTACAAAGAAAGTTAACTTTGTAGAAGGCGACTTTGTCGTAGCTTTGCCCGAGCTCGCAAAGTATTTATGGCACAACACCCCATTTTGATAAGAGTTTACTGTATTTTAATTTAATTTTTGAAATTGTATTCATTTCTATATTTTTGAGCTAAGTGATTTCTTTTGATTACAGTCAATGATGAAGTCAAATGATTAAAGCTAATATAATGAACATTGTTTTCAACTAATTTTTATTGAATTTTAAATTTTCATTCTTTATTAACATTATTCTTTGATAATTGCTCAGTGTTTTCTATGTTATTATATTATAGTAAAATTTTTCTCCATCTTGCACAAACTGTTTAAAATACAGATTATTGCAATAAAATTTGTAAAGCATTATTTGGTTTTCTCTCTTATAAAATATTTTACAACTGAGAGAAATCTGTAAAAAGTCTAATATTTAACAATTTTCAAAGTCATGCAAAAATGCGAAAGAGACTTCTTATAAATATTTGTAGTATATGAAATAATTCATTTAAATCAACACAAAAACAGATTTGATTGAATAATTAATATTACTTTTTGCAAAATTATGCTTGAATCAAATCTGCAAAACATTAGTTAAAAAAAAATATTTTATATTATATGAAATACCAAAGTTCATACAATTATTCATTTTGAGAAAAAAGCTTAAAGAAAGTTTTTTTTTTTTCCTTGGATGATATAAACCTAAAAACCACAAAATAACATCCCATAATTTTAATGACAAATTATTTCATATATCTAGTTTAACAAAATATACATTCTTAATATAAATATTAATATATTCACAATGGATATAAATGAAAATTTCTTTGAAAAACCTTAAATGGAATTTAAACACATAAAAGGCAGTATAAAGGTACAGTTAATCGAAATCAAAAGAAGCATCAAATGGTTAATTATTATATAGGTATAATTTACAGCATGACATTGTATTCACCATTTAATATTATGGGAAATGATTAAAATGAACTTACCCAAAAATTTAATAAAATTCAAGAGTATAATTATTCAAAAATAAGACATCAAAAACTCATTTGATAAATTACTAAGATGTATAAAAAAATTTTATATATATCATAAATCTAATTCTATTATATGTATTGATCAAACATTAAATTTTTAATTATTCTTGACAAAATAAATCATGTATCAACATTGATGCATATTTAAGCACAATTTACAATATAACATTGAGAAAGATTGTTCTTAATTTGATTTCCTACTATCGTCAAGTATCCTAGGAAATTGAAGAAAAAAATTATCATAATTTCCCAAATATATATGTGGCTTATAACATATTACAGAAAATTTATACACCTAATCAATTAATCAAATGAATTTTTAGTGGTTTATTTTTCCTTACTTATTTAAACTTTTCATGTAATATTTTATTTCTTGACAATGTCATTTTGATTCATTCCCATATTATTAATAGGAAAATGTGACATCAAACTTTAAATCCAACTCATACAATTACTGACCAATCCGTCACTCTTCTAGATATCAACTGATAAAAGTTACTTAATAAAGGATTCCTAATAGGATACTAAAAATCAAAGCAAGAAAATTTAATATATTTTTTTAATTTTCAAAACCTTTTTCAATTAACAATCATGAGAGAATTACTCTGAATATTAACAAGGATATAAATATACAAGATAGAAAATAGAAAACTTAAAATTGTTTTGTCTTCTTATTAGAAAATTTTCATCATTAACCTGACTGGAAACAGTTCTTGAATATTAACAAGACACAATAACAAATTTATCATAAATGGTTGGCACTAAAAAAAAAGTGAGTAATTAAAATATAGATAACAAGAAATTTTACGAAAAATATTAATTTACTTTAAATTATTCGCAGAAAATGCATTTTTAAAGATAACTAAAAAAAATACACATGTACACACACAAGAATAAATGCATTAAGAAATGCATCATAAATCAAAAGAAAGATACAATTATTACCTTCTGATTTTCATCAGAAAATATGTTACTCAACATTCGTTATTATTAAAGAAGTGGGAAGATCTGATGTATCAGCGAGTTCTTCAGAAATATCAACATCATCTTCTATATTTTCAAACATATTTTCACCAATTAAATCGATGTTGGTGGTAAAATATCTCATTCTTTGACAAATTTCTACTTCAACTTTTAATTTTTCTCTACAAAACGCTTAGTGATTTTACCTAATATTCCATGGTAATATAATCTACAAAAAAGAAAAAAAAAAAAAAAAATCCAGGAAACAAGACGGTTTAAAAAATAGAGAACAAAAAATGGCAGTATTACATCAATATAATCACTAATCGATATGACAATTTAAATTTTTATTGTAAGAATAATACTTCAGCTATCACTTAGAGCTTTTTCAAGTTTCAACAATAAATTAAGGATATTTGTAAACAGAAACTAGAACCTAGAATCCAAAACCGAACACAGTTGTCCTTCAATGTTCAATTATATTTTGACAGTTACAGTTAATAAAAAAGAAATTGCATAATATGGACATCAATTTAGTGTAGGATAGCTACAAAAATTGACTTAAAAAAATAAAAGAAATTTAAAAGTACGGAATGTTGGTTCAGATTCATATAAAATCTATATGTGTATATGAGATTCAATTCTTGCTATTAAGATTGATTTTTACACCAAAGTGAAGTCAATTGTCTAAATTTGAATAGATGAATGATAGAATATAGAAAAAGAAAGAAAAATGGGTTCTTACGTTAAAAGGTGGATAGTTTCAAATTATCTTGTTTATTTTATCACATATATTAAAGTTAATTTAAATATTCTCACTTATTATCATCTCTATTCTGAAGTAAAAAGTTTCAACTGGGTAAAAAAACACTACAAACTATAACAGGTGATGCTTAAAAGAACGTTTCTGTGTTTCATTGATACCAATTAATAATTCATTGTGATATCCATTAATAAGAAGTCACAACCAGTGGTACTTAAATCACAAAAGAAATAGCAAGAAACGCTATTAATTTTGTTTCGCTTTGTTTGTATCCGTAATATTATCTGGATAATTAATTCACTCTCTACTTTCATGTTTCTTTCATTTTGAGATTTTTAATGAACAATATAATTGCTCTAGTGTAACTATGTAAAAGCAATAACTTTTTAAAGACACTTCTGAGCATGTGCAATGATGGTGGTTTGTTTTTATTAAGTTCAACAGTTAGTGCGAAAGCCGGCATTTTTACAGCTCAATATATTATCCACTTATTTTTCATCTAGTTAATTTTATATTTTAAACTTTATTATGGAATTGAATAATTCTTCCAAAAACATTGTAATCTCTGGAAGTTTACAATCATCAGATAAATGGAATGGTTGTGATATTTCCTATAATAGCCCTAACAATTTCCATCTTGAAGGGGATCGAAGATGTGACGAAGTGGTCTATCGAAAAAAAAATCTGTGTGAAGAAGATTTCCAAAGTGATTTATCAAAAAGACTGGAAAGGAAAAAAGAAAAACGTAGAATGAAAAAAGAGAGATCTGCTGATAAAATCAGTAAATCTAAGAATATTACTCAAGAGTATTTTGACAGCTGTTTGAAAGTGAAATCCCAAATCAGAACAGTCTCTGATTCTTATTCAATTGGCGCTACTAATAATTCAACAAGTTCAAATCGTTATAAAACACATTTCCGTAATGCTGAGACGGAGAGTTCTACAAATCCAGGAAAAACTATAAAAATCAAATCCCGTCGACATGATGGGAGATTCGCTTCTGACAAAGATTTATTGCCAGAGTCTTTCAATTTATCTGATCGCAGGGAACTAAATAAACAAAACAAATCTAATCGTTGTTCTAATAATTTGGATAATTGCTTTCAAGATTATAAAATTTTCCATAGAAGTAGATCATTCTATTCTAGAAAACCATTTAAAGGAGAATCTGAAGATACTTCACCAAATTTAGTAAATGGTGTAATTTGCAAAACTAAGAATTATTCTCGTCGACTTTCTTCTCATCAAAAAGCAAAACTCAGCAACACTGAATTGGATTCCATTAAAAATGTACAGGAAAATAAAGAAATTATAGACGCAGAAGATTTAACCGTAGCATTAGAAGAACTCAAAATCACCGAACAGAATAATACCGAAAGCAGATACCACTCATTTGAATGGAACAAAAATGACCCTAAACTAGAACTTGGAAATTCATTAAAAATTCCTAGAGAGGTATTTGTGTTTCTTTTATCAGTTAAAAAAAATTTGAATATTTTTAGGATACATTATTACATTAAAATTTATGATGGTATATATTCATATATAAAATGTTGGAAAAAAATGTTTTTCATTTTTAGTTTACTTTATGATTTTATTTCAAAAATCTGTTTGATTCAAAAAAATTATTCTTTGTATTAATTATTCTTTTTATTTTGTTCAATTTTTTTTAAATAAAATATATACAATACAAGGTTATTTGTACAGTCTATACAAATTTTGTATATATTTATTTTCAAATATTTGTTCAGTTTTAATCCATGATCAGATGTCTTGTCCTTCATAAATGAACAAAACTATGGAAATAAGTATACTCTAGGAAATACTATGAAAGCCTCACACTTTTCAATCTAAAAACTTATTTTTCATTTTAAATTTACAGCGAAAGTTAAATTATAGTTTTTTCTAGGAAAATTAATCTTCCAGTATAAGATGTTAATGAAGAAGATCATTAAATACTAACTGTGTGTCTAAAATACATTTAATAAATATGAATTCATATTTATTAGGTAGGTATTTGGATCATCAATTACTGATATTTTACATCTGTATTTTAATGACTATACCTAAAATAAAAAGTTAAGGTTTATAAAGCATATCAAGAGTCATATAGATATGGAAATGCCAGATATGATCATACAGTTTTTAAACTTTTCATTTCATTATAAAATACTATTTAAAATTTATTACTTATAAGAAAAAGTAAAGGATTAGCATTTCATATTGAATTCATATATATTTGTGGTCATATTTGAATTCATATATATTTATGGTATTTAATAAATATGAATTCATATGTATTAAATGTAGTTTTATTAGTATTATCTTTTAGTATTATTTACTAAATTGAGGACTATATTGTAAAGCCTTTATTATTAAATATATTTAAAATTGAAAAGTTCATGGTATATTATAATAGATCTGATATTTTGTTAGTAATAGTTAATTTTCAATATTTTTTTCCCCCTTGTCTCTATGTGATTAATTCTATTCTATTTATGTATATTTAGAATGTTCAACAACCTTGTTCATTCACTGGAATGGAATTTATGAAAAAAATGGGAGATTTTTCAACTGTTAACAAATCCTAATGAAGTGAGTTTAGTAAAATTAACTTTAACCTTTATATGCTAATAACAATGATTTTATTCAATTTAAATAACTATTTAATGATTGACATGCATAGGTTTGAACAAAACAGTATTATTTTTAATGAATATGCTATCAGTTGAATTAAAATATTGGTTTTGTCCCATTTATAATGAAAACAAAAATAAACTTGCTGATTAATCATTAATAATGTTGTGCATAGCATATGGTAAAAAAACTAAGGATATGTAGGGAAATCTAAGTAAAATGTCTAGACAATAATTATTATGCTAATTCTTAAAAGTAAGGAGAAGTATAATCTTGGACAAAATTTCAATAATGAAGCTATACAATATTGTATTAAAAAATCATAGTTTGTTGTAAAATATTACTTCAACAGAGAAATATTTATTGTAATCTTGTGTGTTTACTTAAATTTTTAGATAAGTGCTATTGAAAAATGATGATAAGTTATGTAATAAAGCTTTTTTTTTATTTTCATTAGAACTAAAATTAAACAACCTTCATTGTTATTTTTTTAATGAAAATTATTGATATATATTTGAAGAATATTTTCAATTAGTGATTGTTTTATATTTTCGAATAAAATATATTTCTTTAATCCCCCCATTTTCTTATGCTTTATAATTTATGATTTTTTTGTTGCGTTCTTTTTAAATTATTTATTCTTAAAAATTTGTTTTTATTCTTTTTTACTCCTCTAACAAGCTTATATATATGTTTTCTTGTAGTAGTTATAACAGTCTCATCTCTTCCATAAAATTAAAATAAATTTTCACAATTACAAAAAACATTCTACTATTAATTTTTATATTATGTATAATATTTATGTTACACAAATAATCATGAGCCATGAATATAGATTTTGATATGGCTTTTCTGTATTGTGGGTTTTTTCAGATTTGTAGGTAGGTATTTGGATCATCAATTACTGATATTTTACATCTGTATTTTAATGACTATACCTAAAATAAAAAGTTAAGGTTTATAAAGCATATCAAGAGTCATATAGATATGGAAATGCCAGATATGATCATACAATTTTTAAACTTTTTCATTTCATTATAAAATATTATTTAAAATTTATTACTTATAAGAAAAAGTAAAAGGATTAGCAGAATGTCTTGGATAAAAGCTTCCCGGCAAAGGGAAGGAAATTGAAATCAGTTCTAATTTTTGGAACATATTGCTCTGTAATTGTTATTCTTTCAACTATTTATATATTACTAGCTATTTATACCACATTGCCTGGGTGTTTATTTTTCCATATTTTGTTAGGCATGACATGAATGCAGCATGAAATTGACTTTGCCCTTTGCCTTACATATCCTTGGGGCATTGTTAGGACAATAAAGTATGAAACATTTGAAGAATAAATCAAAAAAGCAAAATGAAATTGTTGTATTCACTTATTCCAACAAAACTATATTCCTTTTATTTAAAAGAAACACGATCTACAACATGGATTCTGCATAGCTATAATCCTATTATCTAAGATTTTTAATTGAGGTTGAGGGAACACTTGGGGCTAGCTAGTTTCCTAGAAGAAGCACCCTCCTATTTTCTGACCCCACTCTGCTGACCTTCCAACTATTTTATCTTTTCAAATTAACTGACTGGTAACCGGACAATTAGCTGGACCAGCACTGCCCTGTTAAAAAAATTCCAACATTTATTGGAAATCGAGAATTTTACAGAAACATTTTGAATTTTCATTCCAGGAATTAAAGTCTCGTGAATATATCCATCTTAAATTTTAAACTCATTTTATAGTTTGCATTTGTATTCATTTTTATTTTTAACAATAACAAATAATTTGATAAAAAAGTAGTTCATGAGAATTTTTTCAATTTTGTAAATTTTATTAGAAAAAAAAAATGTACAAAGAAATCTCAACAAATGTCAAACTGATAATAATTAAGAATTCTAATTTATCAATTAATAAGGAAAAATTCTTATGAATAAAAAATTTAGATAGTAAAATATAAATAAGCTATATAAAAGATTGTTTGAAAGAAACAAAATGTATATTAAAGATCACAATGGTATAAACTCTAAAAATTTAATATTTGAAACAATTACATTTAAAGGAAATTCTACATAAAAATACTAGATGGTGTCAAATACCACCAGTGACATCAGAAAGATGTGTGATGTAGAAAATGGCTTTTGTTTAATTAAAAAAGAACTAGCCAGAATTTATTCTTAATTTTTTAGCTAAACTCAAGGTTAAAGAATTTCTAACTTGAGAGAAAAAAATTAGAATGCTAAATATTGTTGTAGTAGTAATACAGCTGACAATACAGACAGTTAATCTTTATGCAAGAGCTACATTGCTGTTACTCATTTAGCATGACCCAGGGGGCATGTGTAGCTTGGAGATATGCTACGGATGCGAGTAACACTACCCCCACAATGCTCTACGATCCTATTAGGACCGGGACCTACGGCTTAAAGTGGATTCTGAACCACTACAAACATCCATGGCACAGCCGGAATTCGAACCCCGATACCTGTGGTACCGAGTGCCAGGGCGCTAGCCACTCGGCCATCAAGCCCGTTGCTAAGTATTGTAATTTTTAAAATTACATTGGAGTTCTATACTCACAAATATCCATTTTTATATATAGAGATATAGATAAATAAGAAAACAGATATTCATTTGGAAATATAAATTTTTCTTATAGTATTATAATCACCTTTAAATTCCTTAATAACTGTAAAGAATGTTTGATCTGTTGTGAATTTTAGAAATTAAAAGCATTTTACAGGTTTTTGAAAATTTGTTTTAACATATTAACACTATGAAATTGTTCTACAATTATGATACAAATTACTTTGTATAAAATTTTATTTTTAGTTACAGCTTAATTTATATTACAACTTATGGAGGGAAAAAAAAAAATTTTTTGCAATATGCAAACACATCAAGATATTACTTGCCAAAAGATTTTTTTTTTTTTATTTTACCACTTTTAATAGTTATGCTTAAGTTTGATTTAAAAAAAATTAAGGACCCATACTCTATGCATATCTAAAACTATAATCTTATTTATAACAAAAAAGAGAGAGAAAAAAATAAGAATTGTAACTATGTGCAATATATTGACATCAAAGGATAATTTAATTTTTAAAAAATGATGAATTGTTATGTTAATAATATAAACAGGGTTGGATTTTCCTATAGGCTACAGCCTAGGTCCTCAAGATCAAGAGGGGCCTACATTCAAATTGTTAGCAAAATTAAAATTGCACTATTCTAAAAACAGTAAACTCTAAAACACTGAATCGAAAATAAGGAGAAATTCTACACATACAACTAATAAGCAAACATAAAAATGTATTGGTTAAAATGAAAAACACTGAATCGAAAATAAGGAGAAATTCTACACATACAACTAATAAGCAAACATAAAAATGTATTGGTTAAAATGAACACGTTCGGCTCATTGGATCTGTTCTGCTTTGTATATATATTTTTTTTTTGTGATCTGGATTTTGTTTGAATAATGTTACATTTTTGGTTTAGTTTAAAAACTTAAAATTCATAATAATTCATACATAAACTTTAAATGCGAATTATTATGAAATAAATTTATCCGAATTGAATTTGCTTTTAATCTTCAATGTATTGAATATATTTAATTTAATTTGATAGAAAATATGATTATTTTTTTTTTTTTTTTTTTTTGGCATATTTTTTTTTAGGCACAGATTTTATTTGAATTTTGTTTCTTTGTAAATGTTGTGTGTTATGTTTGATTAGTTATTGTTACAAGTACTATATATGATGCTGAGAATAAATGTCCAAATAAATGTTCTCGACTTTTTTTTTTTTTTGTGCCTAATTTTTATAAAGATTAGTACCAATCACAAGATGTTTCATTTAACATATTGATATATATCACAGTAATGATGCATTTTATTATCTCTTATGTAGTTTACAAACTTAAAAATGGGAGATGAAAGGGACTCATTATGGAATAGCCTAGGGCCTCTTTTCATCTAAATCCGGCCCTGAATATAAATAATAATAATTAAAATGTTGTAGATGCATTTTGTAAGAATTTTGTTTATTTGAAAATATATATTTTATAATTTTAAAATGCTTTTTCAAAGTGCATTATTGATATATTCCTGAAAGATTTAAGAGTATTAAATTGTTTTTCTAAATATAAATGGTGAATAACTTGCTTCAGAAGAAATGGTAGATTATGAATATATTCACATGATCCAATTATGATACAAATTACTTTGTATTTAGCAGAATTAAACTTTTAATATTTGCTGCATACCTTTCCTTACCTTTATATGAACTTCCATTGATTATTAGAATGTTGTCTAGCCTACTTGAGCTGATTGGCCTAGTTGAAATGACACCTAAACTTTTTTTACATGGTAGTTATATTCCTAAAAATTATGCATGTAAAGAATTATGTAATTTAACTAGATAAAAATCTTTAGTTAATAAAATGATAGCTTGAACATTTACTTATAGCTTATCAATTATGGAGGGATAAAACACTGTTTGCAATATGCAAACACATCAAGTTATTACTTGCCAAAAGATTTTTTTTTATTTTACTACTTTTAATAGTTATGCTTAAGTTTGATTTAAAAAAATTAAGGACCCATACTCTATGTATATCTGAAACTATAATCTTATTTATTATTTAAAATTTTAAAAGTAAAAATTATTTATTAAAATTTTCTTGAATCACTGATAACTTTATTTAGACTTTTGGTTGTCTAAAGGTCAATAACAATCACCTAAAAATGTTTTTGATATCTCAATTCACATAATAAGTGGTTTAAGTGTGCAGTAAAACTTTGCAGAGTGCAATTTTACTCATTCGAGTTATATTAATGCTTTCCATGTAATTTGCCCAATGCTAGAATTTCATTCATTCATTCATTCATTCATGGTAACTATGCAGAGCATTGACCTCATTACAAGAGAGGATTTTGAATTTTAATGAATTTCTGGCAACTGAAATCAAACAAATTGTATAAATTGCAAAATCAATTGACAAAAGATTTTCAAATACAGAAAAAAAGAAAAGTCAATGAATTTTTAAAAGAAATGATGAATGAAAATTTTTATGATCTTGTAACACCAGCTGATAATTAAAGCAACAGTAATGTAGAACACTAGTTCCCAAAGTGGATGACCTTTATCCCCTTGGTGTTAGTGGAACAATCAGGGGGGTCCTTAGATGAATTTGGTGGACATTTAATAAAAGTAAGGGTCAGTGAAAACATTGAGGAAGAAAGAAAATTTAAAGATATAAATTCAAAAGAGGGCTTCCAATAACTATGGCTGCAAAGCAGTTACCTACAGTTAAATCTGAATCAGTTTTAATTGCATTTCTATCTTCATATTTAATAGGATGCGGATTTAGTGCAAATCAAAAATTGTTAACAAGAAAAAAAAAAGAAACTGGTTGTAAATAGGAAATTACTGTATTATAAGAATACTGCTGATATAAATATAAAGCTGGGGGTAATTTTTTGATAGAAAAGTACTAAATAGGATAATTTTTAATATCTGTACTTTTATTTTCATATTATCCTTCATTACCTAAATTTTCTTTCTGCATTAATATTATAATAATTACATATAACATACATTTTGTTTTGCTTTATCTTTCTGTTTATTAATTGAATAAATTTTCAAAAGGGTGTAGAGTAATTTTTTGTACCATATAATTAAGTTAAGGAAACTATATAGAAAAAAAAAACAAGAGCTTTTAACAAAATTTTGAAAGGATTATTAAAAAAGGTAGTGGAACTGCCTGATTTTTGAAATGGAAATTAACTCAAATAAAGAAAAGAGGGGCATCTTATCATAGGCATTGAAAAACTCTGAAAAATACAAGGACATTTTATGAGATAAATAGTAAGAAAACTTCTTACAATGAAACTTTTAGAAGAGTTTGCATAAGTCATTCTCCCAAACAGAAAGTACTGGTTTTTTTTTTTTTTTTTTAATTTTTATTTCATTTTTCCTTTTAATTACAAATATTTACATTTGTTAATAATAGTTACTTTCTTATATTGAACTATACCTCACACATATTTTCCCTAGAAAGTTAATTTTGTAGAATACTATTTTTATTGTGTATATGATGTATTATTTGTGTAACTGTGTTCAGTATGAGTTTAATGTAGTTTGATTTCATGAATAAAATTTTCTGATATAATATTTTTCTGTGTTGCTAAATCATTCAATTCATATAAATTAATATGATTTTTTCATTTGAGATTATCTAAAAAACTCAATTGATTTTTAAAAAATATTTTCATGAAAATTTTAGAGATAAATTATTTAATTATACAATTTATTATTATAAACTGATGTAAAAACATATGTTTAAATTATATTTGATTTTGTATTCATATTTTAAAGTAAATTTATTAGTGCTATGATAAAGGCAAATTAAAAAATATTCTTGGAACCAAATAAATTATAATGATTCAAGCAAATTATTACGTTTTACAATTTTTTTTTTTTTTTTTTTTTTTATCTTTTACCCCTTCAATATGTGAAAGATTAACTGAAAATCTGTTTTGATGTTTACTCTTCTGTCAGACTACCTGTTATTTTTTTTAATAAAATATTTTGTATTTACCTTTTCATATTTTTTCAAATATTTATTTAGGAAGTTAATAACCCTTATTCTACAATGGCGTTGAATTCCTTGGAGCATCCAAATTCCTGAAGACCAGGCAAAAAAGAATTTCTGGGGTAACTATTTTAATATAGTTTACTTTATAGATCTTTGTTAAAACTTGTCTCCTATATACTGATGTAATTGATCTGCGAATGCAATTTGCTCTTAAGTTGTTATATTTTTATATTATGTGTATATGTCTGTATACACTTTTTAATGGTTTCATATGTATTAAAATATCTTTCCATTCATTTAAGATTTTCTTTTATAATTTTAATTAATGATATAATTTTATAAATTTACCTAACCCATCATGTTCATTTTTTTAAAAATCATTTTGTTCTTTTAATTTCACTCATAACTGATATTTCTACCATATTTTCTGTTTAGTTTTTTTAAGCATTTCTACTAATTTTTAAACGATAGTATTTTAAGCAAAGGTAGGAGGTCAGACATCTAGCATTTTGTCTCTTTCACTTTTTTTTTATCATATTGGTCTATATACAAGACCCGTTTAAATAAAAGGGTTGGTTCTGTTTGAATTTTAAATGGTAACACTGGTCATGTCACATATGCACAACAGCAAACACCTTATCTTTTATGACAGCAAATTATTATGCATGACATAATAAAAAAAATACTGGCAAATGCTATGCAAAATGACATCATGCTAAAAAATTCATCAAAAATTTTATGTATCTTCAATAATGAATAAAGGAAAATTACACTAATGGTTACAGTTGTTGTATGAAGAGAAAGTACTAAAGAATTGACACTATGGTTAATTGATTGAGTAAAGATGACAAATATTGTCCCTTAAAAATGCTAAGAGTACTTTTATTTAATATTGTCTGTAAAACTATATTGTAAGCCCTTGACATCACATTTTATAGTACAATTTTTAACTAGTTTTTTCCATTTTTATTCTATTATTTTATTATTATCATCATGTGTGAACATATTGTTCTGGCATAATTTTTTGTGGCTTCCACAAAAATGTATGGGGAAAAAAGTAGGAGTATAAATTATTTGAAACAGATTAATTTCTTCATTTATGAAGAAAATCTTTCATTTCAAAAACTTTTAATTATAAGTGTTTTAAAATTTACATAAAATGTGTGTTAAAATGTTGTTCTAAAGTTAATGATCTGTCAGTTACAATTCATGAACTATGTATTTCATTTTGAATTGTTCGTTGTTTTCAATGCAGAGAGGAATTGTACAACTTTGCAATTTAATTTCTTGATTTACTAATTCTGTGTTAATTTGTTGATTTCTAAGATCATTTTCTTGGAATAGAACAAATTAAATCAACAATTTGTTGGAATTTTAATTTAAACTAAGTAACTAAATGTAAAGCCAGTTTGAAGAGTACAACAATTTAATGGACCGTTTACAAGCATATCATTATTGGCCTGACTTAGGAACAAGGTTTTATTTATTTATTTTTTTTTTTTTTTCGCAAAAAAAAAGGTAAAAATATATAACATACTGTTGCCATTGATTAAACTATATATTAACTATGGAACATTTTCAATTTTTATCTCTATCACTACCCCTTGATAAGTTTTAAAGGTGCTAGTCAACTATTTCCCTATTAGTCGATTCTGAAGAATCCTCAACATTCAAATTTTCTATAGTGTTGTTCTTTGTCAATTTAAGAGCTATGATCTAAGAAAAGAGCTTGGTCTGCTTTCCTTTTCTCTGTCCCCATTTTCCTCTACTTTGGCGTTCACTTTTTTAACTTCTTGGATATGTCTTCATCTTGGAGAGGTAACTCAATTTTCTTTTTCTTCTCTTCATGTATTTTCTTTACTTTGGATTGACTTTGTAGCATGTCTCTCCCACAAAACTTTTGTTTTTCTCGTGAAAAATGACATTTCTGGAGACAATAATTTTCTGTTCTTCTGGTATCCATACTCTGGCCTTTCATCCCCATTATCCTATTAGTATACCTCTAAAAGTATTTTTGCCCATTTTCTTCTTTTCTGAGATTACATGGCTGTGTAATTATATGTATATACTTTTATCCTTGGCTTCTTTCAAACTATAATTTATGAGGACAAACTCTTTTGATGAAATTCCTGTTTTATTAAAAATGCAAGTAGCTTTCTTTACTGCTTTCAAAGCTTCTTTACCTGCTGTTGTAATGGTGTAACTTGAACTGGTTGCATGTTTTGTGGTTCTGTTTACCACCCAAAATAAACTTAATTGACTTTCTTCTTCATTAGCCATCAAAGTAATATGGGCTGAGCCATTGGAATTGGCCTGCCTACTTCTATGACTTTGGTGGTTGACCATCTGCCATCAACTTTGCTCACAATTGTTTCAGTGTCCGCGACTTACAGTAATTAACTCTTTTTGTTCCCCTTTCTCTTGGAATGAAACTTGTTTACCTTCTTATATTCAGGCTTAGGTATAATTACTTCTTCTGTATTTTTATTCTTCCATTTTCTTCACTTCTCTTTGTCTTTTATTACAGCTTCAATCTTGATTTGAACATTTCATAACTAGGTAGGCAAGATGTGTAAGATTTTGCAAACTAACAGAAGTTCTGGTATTTGACTTTCTTTGCAACAAGACCATTGTTGAGATAGTTCCACAAGCTTCTCAGCTTTGCATTATGTTGTGCAACATTGCCACTTATTATCCAATTAAAAGATGAAAAAATCTTTCTCTCTTTCTTTTTTTCTTTTGGCAATATTTCTAGTTTTCTGAAGTGTTGTGCTGATATTTATAAGTGCCTCAAGATGTGATTTTGCATTTTGCATAATTTTTGGTGCTCATTTGTGATTTTTTTATAGCAATAATATCAGTATTTTTAAAATAAAACATAGATATTTAATATTCTATGCAAAATTATATATATTTATTTTTACATCAAGAGATGCTAATTTGAATTTTTTGATATAGTATTTATATTGAAATTAATTATGATCTGTTTCTTCATCC